>JAPDOI010001334.1:10000-193730 GCA_029168955.1 Aplectana chamaeleonis
TGTGTGGTGTGTGTGTGTGGTGTGTGTGGTGTGTGTGTGGTGTGTGTGTAGTGGTGTGTGTGTAGCCGGTGTGTGGTGTGTGTGTGGTGTGTGTGTGTGTGGTGTGTGTGATTGGTGTGTGTGTTATTGTTATTGGTGTGTTATTATTGTGTGTGTGGTGTGTGTGTGAGTGTGTGTGTGTGGGTGAGATCCGGTTATTTTCGGATAAAAATCGGATAATTATCGGATAATTTCGGATAGATATCGGATAATTTCTGATGAAAAACGGATAAATTGCGTCCGCCAAAAGTAACAGCCAGCTCCGAACGCGGTCGCGTAGAGAAGGTCGCGCGAATTCGCAGTAGAGGCGCGCTATTGGCGGTTGCGGAATCGCTGATTAAGCATGTGTGAGGAATGGATTTTTGACACTTCAATGCAGTGCATATTGAACAAATACAAATATTTCATGATGAAGGGGTCATAATATCACAAAATAACTGCACATAACACATGTGATAGGGGGTATTTCGTGGAAAGTGGGGAGGCCTTATTTCGTTTTGCATGTGTCTCTTAGATGCAAGGAAAAACTTGCAATTAGCGGTATTAATTCCCTGAAAAGTTTAGGTTCCTGCTAAAAGTAAAGATTTGGCATGGCAGTTTTTTCGAAAAATTAGAAATATACTCCAGTTAAAAGGGGAAGAGTAAAGAAAAAATGAAAAAAAGATTTTGAAATATTCCTGGAGAACGATTTGGCGTAGAGATAATTCGGTTTTTTTTTTTTTGGGAAATGTAGTGAAATAGTTGAAAGTATGATTTGGCAGTCGAGTTTGAACCAACTATTTACAAGAGTTGTGCAGAAACGAGAGAGATCGCATTGTATGAGCTTATCCGTAGAACATATCAAAGCAAAATCACGCGTGATAAGGCAAGCAGTAAAAGCTCGTTTGTTTTTTTTGTGAGCTGGAATGCCGCGATCTTCACGTATTAAAGAAGACAGCATACACGCTCCTGCAAGCATAGTCGAGATAACAGCATAGATAGGTCCGCACGGACCGTACTATGTCGTCAACGACGTTTGAAGAGCTGAAAACTGTCCATGATGACAATATTTGACAATGTTTGAGCAATCTTGCCTTCCACGCCCGCATTTTCACACCCCTTCGAGTAGCAGGATCAGAATTGATACTTGAGAAAACATGTGATAACATAGAATGATAGCACTATAAAAAGGGAGTGCAGTAGAGAAAAAACTCGATTTACCTTAATATAACATGTTTGTGCACTGATAAAATCCTCCATTTCAAGAGGTCAGCCAAAGTAGAGCGGCATTCTCGAAAGTGGACGAGTCAATAGATATGCAGACATGTTATACTCAAAGTAAACCAAGCTATTTCTCTCGTGCACTCCCATTTGATAGTGCTATCACTCTCAATTATCACACGTTTTCACAAGTATCGATTCTCATTCTGTTACTCGAAGGGGTGTGAAAATACGGGCGTGGAAGGCAAGATTGCTCAAACATTGTCAAATATTGCCATCCTGAACAGTTTTCAGCGCCTCAAACGTCGTTGACGACATAGTACGGGCCGTGCGGACCTATCTATGCTGTTATCTCTACTATGCTTGCGAGCGTGTATGCTGCCTTTAAGTAAAGTGAAATCAACTGTTTGTTCCATATCACGCGTGATTTTGCTTTGATATGTTCTAGGGATAAGCTTATCCAATGCGATCTCTCATTTTGCACAACTCTTATCAATAGTTGGTTCAAACTCGACTGCCAAATCATACTTTCAACTATTTCACTACATTTCCCAAAAACCGAATTATTCTACATAAATCGTTCTCAGGAATATTTCAAAACTTTTTTTCATTTTTCTTTACCTTCCCCTTTAACTGAGTATATTTCTAATTTTCGAAAAAAAAACTGCCATGCCAAATCTTTACTTTTGCCCAGGAACCTAAACTTTCAGGAATTAATACCGCTAATTGCAAGTTTTTCCCGCATCTAAGGACATGCAAAAACGAAATAAGGCCTCCCCACTTCACAGAAATACCCCCTATCACATGTTATGCAGTTATTTTGTGATATTATGACCCCTTCATCATGGAAATATTTGTATTTGTTCAATATGCATGCATTGAAGTGTCAAAATCCATTCCTCACACATGCTTAATCAGCGATTCCGCAATCGCCAATAGCGCGCTCTACTGCGAAATTCGCGCGACCTCTACGCGACGCGTTCCACGAGCTGGCTGTTACGGCGGACGCAATTCTATCCGTTTTCATCCGGAAATTGGCAGCATCCGATATCTATCCGAAATTATCCGATAATTATCGATTTTTATCCGAAAATAACCGATTTTTACCCGATCAGTATCCCGTTTTTTATCCGATTATCCGGTTTTCTCATCGGATCCTTCGATTTTCACTTTTTCCGGATATCGGATAATTCGCGTATCGTGTTTTTCGTTTGATCGGATTTCGGATCAATCCGAAATCGCCATTTTGACGTCGGATCCGGATTTCCGGATAATTATCCGATCGGATTATCCGACCAGTATATCCGAAACCGACTCCGTCGGATGGAATGTATACTGCACGCGTTCCACGATGTCCTGCAAACTCCTACTGAGGTCCTGCATACATTGTTATACGGCGTCCTGCACACCCTACTAAGGTCCTGCACGTTCCATGAGTCCTGCACACACCCCTACCGAAAGTGTCCTGCTGTAGTTCAATGACGTCCTGCATACTCCCTACTGCGGCCTCGCCATAGTCAACCGAAACTTCAGCACAACTTCCCAGCTTACACCCTACAAGCCTTCTTATTGATGGTGCGCATTTAACGATTGCGCGCTGCGCTCCAAAGAACATCCCTCCCGCACAGCGTCCTCTTCCGAGCCGGACGTTTAAAATGCACCACCCTAGAGAACAAGGTGTGTTTTATATGGAGTCTAAGAAAGCAATGACTGATAACGAAAAACCCTTCATTTTCATAAACTAATCTTGAGAGGCCTGTTTCCAACATTTGCTCACCTTATTTCTATCCTATGAGGCAACCAACGATTCAACAGTGTAGGTTGATAATTAGTTTTTATAATTTTTCATGCTAGAGACCATTTGTGACGTGTTTTGACTCCAGGTTCTGCACAAATTATGCGACACGTTCCCGCAAATCTCTACTGAGGTCCTGCACATGTCCCAAGTAAATCTTGGGTGGCCCCACCACCGACTGGAGGAAGAAATGCCGGACAGCACCAATTGCCAACATAGCCGTCAATAATGCGTTGTGGTGCGTGGTATGCACTTGCACGCACACCGCTCCCAGCTACGCCTATATTGTAATTCACGACCCCTGACTCAATTCAAGACTAACTGATCGCAATTCATTAATGAGAATGAAAATTTTAATAGCATTGAGGATTTCGGCTGTTATCCGACTGAATTTCGAGGTCGAAACTCTCCTAAAAATCGCATTTCTAACCCTATTTGGACGGTGCTTAGGGAGGAAATCCCCTGCGTGGGACTAAATCTGTCGTGTATCGGGTACTTCGGGGTGGAAATCAGTTTGAACCCCTATTAAGGACGGTGCAGCCTGCATGGCTGCATGCCGTCGCTTAGGAGGAAATCCCCTGCGTGGGACTAAATCTGCCGTGTATCGCTGGTACTTCGGGGGTGGAAATCGAGTTTGAACCTATTAGGACGGTGCAGCCTGCGGCTGCCTTTACCGTCGCTTAGGGAGGAAATCCCCTGCGTTGGACTAAATCTGTCGTGTATCGGGTACTTCGGGGTGGAAATCAGTTTGAACCTATTAAGACGGTGCAGCCTGCGGCTGCACCGTCGCTTAGAGAGAAATCCCCTGCGTAGAGGCTAAATCTGACGTGTATCGGGTATTTCAGGTGGAAATCAGTTTGAACCCTATTAAGGACGGTGCAGCCTGCGGCTGCACCGTCGCTAGGAGGAAATCCCCTGCGTGGAGGCTAAATCTGTCGTGTATCGGGTGCTTCGGGGGGGTGGAAATCCAGTTTGAACCATATTAGGACGCTGCGTGGGACTAAATCTGTCGATGTATCGGGTACTTCGGGGTGGAAATCAGTTTGAACCCTATTAGGACGGTGCAGCCTGCGGCTGCACCATCGCTTAGGGGAGGAAATCCCTGCACGTGGAGGCTAAATCTGTCGTGCATCCCGGGTATTTCGGGGTGGAAATCAGTTTGAACCCCATTGGGACCCAGAGTGCACAAAGCCTGCGGCTGCAAGTCGCAGAAAGGAGGAAATCCCCTGCGTGGAGGCAAAATCTGTCGTGTATCGGGTACTTCGGGGTGGAAATCAGTTTGAACCCTATTAGGACGGTGCAGCCTGCGGCTGCTCAAATCGCTTAGGAGGAAATCCCCTGCGTGTGGGACTAAATCTGTCGTGTATCAGGGTACTTCGGGGTGGAAATCAGTTTGAAGCCTATTAAGACGGTGCACCGCAGCCTGCGGCTGCACCTGCCGTCGCTTAGAAGGAAGGAAATCCCCTGCGTAGAGGCTAAATCTGTCGTGTATCGGGTATTTCGGGGGTGAAAATCAGTTTGAACCCCTATTGGGACAGTTGCAGCCTGCGGCTACTGCCGTCTAGGAGGAAATCCCCTGCGTAGAGGCTAAATCTGTCGTGTATCGGGTATTTCGGGGTGGAAATCAGTTTGAACCCTATTAAGGACGCTGCGTGGGACTAAATCTGTCGTGTATCGGGTACTTCAGGGGTGGAAATCAGTTTGAACCCTATTGGGACGGTGCAGCCTGCCCGGATGCACTCAAATCGCTTAGGGAGAAATCCCTTGCGTGGGACTAAATCTGTCGTGTATCCTGGGTATTTCGGGGGTGGAAATCAGTTTGAACCCTATTGGGACGGTGAAGCCTGCGGCTGCAAGTCACAGCTTAGGAGGAAATCCCCTGCGTGGAGGCTAAATCTGTCTCGTGCATCGGGTATTTCAGGGGTGGTGAAATCAGTTTGAACCCATTAGGACGGTGCAGCCTGCGGCTGCACCACCGTCGCTTAGAAGAGGAAATTCCTGCGTGGAGCCAAAATCTGTCGTATATCGGGTATTCCGGGGGTAGAAATCCGTTCTACTCTATTTGCTTCAACGGAGGAGATCCCTGGGTGACGGCCTATTCTTCAAGCCAAAACTACAGAAACTGTTACAAGGCATAAGCCATTCATTACTAGTTTCTGCTACTTCCTTTTTTCACGTTTCATATATTTTAGAATTCTCTCTTAGTCCTTATGTTGATCATTCTCTCACATCTTCCTTTAGTAGCGTATCAAATGCACATCTACCTCACAAATAGCGTTTCCGCTATGAATTCGTGGTTCTCCCATGTGATTTGTGGTGGAATAAATAACTTAGGCGTAACATCTGCAGGGTGTGTTGATGCCAGTCACACCACCAAACACTGCATTTGACGCCTGTGTTGGCAATCGGTGCCGTCCGGCATTTCGCGTTTTCACCCACCACGTCTAGGATAGACCCAGGGACAGCGGCTCTATCCAAACTTCACCGGTTCATGCTGATGTGGCTCGTCTGCGCCGTCCCATATGTCTGATCCGGAACAAGAACGATAGTAAAAGCATCGTACGCGCAGAAAACCGTATATTATTTTTTCATGTTTTTGCGTAGCTTGGCCCCTCTAGTGAACGAAAATGTTGAAGGGGTCCATGAAAAACCATCATTTGTAAAGAAAAGTCGATCGGAACACATTGTAAATACGAATTTGAATTTCGCGCCAAAATCATTTTCGGAGTTTTTCTGCATGTGGAGTTCGTGCCGTAACTATTTTTCCTGTTGTCTTACGGTCGCACCAACATTCTAGGAAAAGTGCTAGATGACTGGTGCGTATTGGTGGTGGATATTAATCTTTGACGCCTTCCAAACTCATCGTCCAACGTTTTTGATGCGCCAAAGTTTACCAGTGTGGTCTACCGGGCTCAATCATGAAATTGAGCCTGAAAAAATGGAAATTGATTTCCAGCGCGAACGATAGTTAAGTGCGTCAGAAGAGGACTACCATAATCTCAGGAATGATGTTATTCGGCTCTCGTAGACAAGTTTGATGATACCCAATTGATCAATGATCCTACTTATCCTACTATATATATTTTGGTAAATTTGTGTGTGCGTGTGTGTGTTTATGTATGTGGGCGTTTCTCTGTGTGTTTGTTTGACCGTTTATTCGGCTTGACTTTCAAGACGGAGCTACCTTACGGGTACGGGCTCAAGAGCGCGCAGAACGCCGTAGAAAGTGTGCCCGGGACCCAAGTGGGAGTGCGCAGGACGCCGTATAATGTGTGCGGGACCCAAGTGGGAGTGCGCAGGACGCCGTATAAAGTGTGCGGGACCCAAGTGGAAGTGCGTAATGAGACGCCGTAGAAATGTGCGGGACCCAAGGTAGAGAATGCGCCGGACGCCGTAGAAAGTGTGCGGAACCTTAGGTAGAGGGCGCCGGACGACGTAGAAAGTGTGCGGGACCCAAGGTAGAGTGCGCCGGACGCCGTAGAAAGTGTGCGGGACCCAAGTGGGAGGGCGCCGGACGCCGTAGAAAGTGTGCGGGACCCGAGTGAGAGTGCGCCGGACGCCGTAGAAAGTGTGCGGGACCCGAGTGAGAGTGCGCCGGACGCCGTAGAAAGTGTGCGGGACCCGAGTGAGAGTGCGCCGGACGCCGTAGAAAGTGTGCGGGACCCGAGTGAGAGTGCGCTGGACGCCGTAGAAAGTGTGCGGGACCCAAGTGGGAGTGCGCAGGACGCCGTATAAAGTGTGCGGGACCCAAGTGGGAGTGCGCTGAACGCCGTAGGAAGTGTGCGGGACCCAAGTGGGAGTGCAGAGGACGCCGAAAAAAGTGTGCGGGACCCAAGGTAGAATGCGCCGGACGCCGTAGAAGGTGTGCGGGACCTTGGGGTAGAGGAGGAGCGGGACGCCGTATAATGTGTGCGGGACCCAAGTCGGGGAGAGGGCGCCGGACGCCGTAGAAAGTGTGTGCGGGACCCGAGTGAGAGTGCGCCGGACGCCGTAGAAAGTGTGCGGGACCCGAGTGAGAGTGCGCCGGACGCCGTAGAAAGTGTGCGGGACCCAAGTGGGTAAAGGTGCGCAAGACGCCGAAAGAATGTGTGCGGGACCCAAGTCCCGGAGTGCGCAGGACGCCGAAAAAGTGTGCCGGGACCCAGAAGTGGGGGAGTGCGCAGGACGCCGAAGAAAGTGTGTGCGGGACCCAAGTGGAAGTGCATGTAGGACGCCGTAGAAATGTGCGGGACCCAAGTGGAAGTGCGCAGGACGCCGTAGAAAGTTTGCGGGACCCAAGTGGAAGTGCGTAGGACGCCGAAGAAGGTGTGTGCGGGACCCAAGTGGGAGGCGCGCCGGACGCCGTAGAAATGTGCGGGAGCCGAGGTGAGGGAGTGCGCAGGACGCCGTAGAAAGTGTGCGGGACCAAGGTAGGGCGCCGGACGCCGTAGAGAAAGTCAATGCGGTACCCAAAGGTAGAGGTGCGCCGGACGCCGTAGAAGGTGTATGGGACCCAGAAGTGGAAGTGCGTGGGACGCCGTAGAAAGTGTGCGGGACCCAAATGGAAGAGTGTGGGACGCCGTAGAAAGTGTGCGGGACCCAAGTGGGAGTGCGCAGGACGCGCCGTATAATGTGTGCGGGACCCAGAGTGGGAGGGCGCAGGACGCCGAAAGAAAGTGTGCGGGACCCAGAGAGTGGAGAGTGCGTAGGACGCCGTGAGAAATGTGCGGGACCCAAGGGTAGAATGCGCCGGACGCCGTAGAAAGTGTGTGCGGAACCTTAGGTAGAGGGCGCCGGACGACGTAGAAAGTGTGCGGGACCCAAGGTAGAGAGTGCGCCGGACGCCGTAAGAAAAGTGTGTGCGGGACCCGAAGTGGGAGGGCGCCGGACGCCGTAGAAAGTGTGCGGGACCCGAGGTGAAGAGTGCGCCGGACGCCGTAGAAAGTGTGCGGGACCCAGAGTGAGAGGTGCGCCGGACGCCGTAGAGAAGTGATGTGCGGGACCGAGTGAGGGAGTGCGCCGGACGCCGTAGAAAGTGTGCGGGACCCGAGTGAGAGTGCGCTGGACGCCGTAGAAAGTGTGCCGGGACCCAAGTGGGGGAGTGCGCAGGACGCCGTATAAAGTGTGCGGGACCCAAGTGGGAGTGCGCTGAACGCCGGTAGGAGGTGTGTGCCGGGACCCAGAAGTGGGAGTGCAGAGGACCCGCCGAAAATGTGTGTGCGGGACCCAAGGTAAGAATGCGCCGGACGCCGTAAAAGGTGTGTGCCCGGGACCTTGGGTAGGGCGCAGGACGCCGTATAATGTGTGCGGGACCCAAGAGTGGGAGGGCGCCGGACGCCGTAGAAAGGTGTGCGGGACCCGAGTGAGAGTGCGCCGGACGCCGTAAATGAAAGTGTGCGGGACCCAGAGTGAGAGAGTGCGCCGGACGCCGTAGAAAGTGTGCGGGACCCAGAGTGGGAGTGCGCAAGACGCCGAAGAATGTGTGCGGGACCCAAGTCGGAGTGCGCAAGGACGCCGAAAAAAAGTGTTGCCGGGACCCAAGTGGGAGGTGCGCAGGACGCGCCGAAGAAAGTGTGCGGGACCCAGAGTGGAAGTGCGTAGGACGCCGTAGAAATGTGCACGGGACCCAAGTGGAAGTGCGCAGGACGCCGTAAGAAAGGATTTGCGGGATTCCCCGAAGTGGAAGTGCGTAGGACGCCGAAGAAAGTGTGCGGGACCCAAGTGGGAGGGCGCCGGACGCCCGTAGAAATGTGCGGGGAGCCGAGTGAGAGTGCGCAGGACGCCGTAGAAAGTGTGCGGGACCAAGGTAGAGGGCGCCGGACGCCGTAGAAAGTGTGTGCGGTACCCAAGGTAGAGAGTGCGCCGGACGCCGTAGAAAGTGTATGGGACCCAAGAGTGGAAGTGCGTGGGACGCCGTAGAAAGTGTGCGGGACCCAAATGGAAGAGTGTGGGACATGCCGTAGAAAGTGTGCGGGACCCAAGTGGGAGTGCGCAGGACGCCGTATAATGTGTGCGGGACCCAAGTGGGAGGGCGCAGGACGCCGAAAAGAAAGTGTGCGGGACCCAGAAGTGGAGGTGCGTAGGACGCCATAGATAGTGTGCGGAACCCAAGGTAGAGTGCGCCGGACACTGTAGAAAGTGTGCGGGACCCACGTGGAAGTGCGTAGGACGCCGAAGAAAGTGTGCGGGACCCAAGTGGGGGTGCGCAGGACGCCGAAGAAAGTGTGCGGGACCCTAGGTAGAGTGAGCCGGACGCCGTAGAAAAGTGTGTGGGACCCAAGGTAGGGTGCGCCGGACACCGTAGAAAGTGTGCGGGACCCAAGTGGAAGTGCGCAGGACGCCGTAGAAAGTGTGCGGGACCCGAGTGAGAGTGCTCCGGACGCCGTAGAAAGTGTGCGGAACCCGAGTGAGAGTGCGCCGGCAGCCGTAGAAAGTGTGCGGGAACCAAGTGCGGAGAGCGCCGGTCGCCGTAGAAAGTGTGCGGGACCCAAGTGGGAGTGCGAGGGGCGCCGCATAAAATGTGTGAGACCCGAGGGGATCGCGCCGTAGGAAGTGTGTGAGACCCAAAAGGAAGCGTTGGACGCCGCAGAAAACGTGTGAGACTCAAGAGAGAGAGCGCATTACTTCAGAATCACTATGTGCGTCTAAAAGAGAGCGTACACCACTCCTTTCTTCAGGTCCCCTACCCTTCACCACTCAATTCAACTGCTTAGCTGTTTATATGCACTAACTTTTCTGAATCGGGTTTATATACGATGAAAATAAGAGTTAATCAAAATCTGCATCCATGAAACACAAACATCATTCTACTTCATTTGACGATAAAAGTAGCAGGGGGTCGGTTGATCATGAAAACGTTTAGTAAATTCCAAACGGCGGTTGTCCTTATCATGACAAAAATTAGGATAAATCAGAGGCCAGTTCAGAATCTTATAATACGGAAGAACGACCGGTGTGTCACGGTACAGATAAGGAGGTAAACGGGCGTAGCAAGGTTTGGAATGGTTTGTGATTTCCCATGGTTTAAGTGTTGCCGCCTAAACCTCCTTATGGGCCGGCGCAGGAAGAAAGAAAGCACCGAGTTATTTGCCTTATCCTACTATATATATTTTGGTAAATTTGTGTGTGCGTGTGTGTGTTTATGTATGTGTGCGTTTCTCTGTGTGTTTGTTTGACCGTTTATTCGGCTTGACTTTCAAGACGGGCTACCTTACGGGTACGGGCTCAAGAGCGCGCAGAACGCCGTAGAAAGTGTGCGGGACCCAAGTGGGAGTGCGCAGGACGCCGTATAATGTGTGCGGGACCCAAGTGGGAGTGCGCAGGACGCCGTATAAAGTGTGCGGGACCCAAGTGGAAGTGCGTAGGACGCCGTAGAAATGTGCGGGACCCAAGGTAGAATGCGCCGGACGCCGTATAAAGTGTGCGGGACCTTAGGTGGAGGGCGCCGGACGACGTAGAAAGTGTGCGGGACCCAAGGTAGAGTGCGCCGGACGCCGTAGAAAGTGTGCGGGACCCAAGTGGGAGGGCGCCGGACGCCGTGAAAGTGTGCGGGACCCGAGTGAGAGTGCGCCGGACGCCGTAGAAAGTGTGCGGGACCCGAGTGAGAGTGCGCCGGACTCCGTATAAAGTGGGCGGGACCCGAGTGAGAGGGCGCCGGACGCCGTAGAAAGTGTGCGGGACCCGAGTGAGAGTGCGCTGGACGCCGTAGAAAGTGTGCGGGACCCAAGTGGGAGTGCAGAGGACGCCGAAAAAAGTGTGCGGGACCCAAGGTAGAATGCGCCGGACGCCGTAGAAGGTGTGCGGGACCTTAGGTAGAGGGCGCAGGACGCCGTATAATGTGTGCGGGACCCAAGTGGGAGGGCGCCGGACGCCGTAGAAAGTGTGCGGGACCCGAGTGAGAGTGCGCCGGACGCCGTAGAAAGTGTGCGGGACCCAAGTGGGAGTGCGCAAGACGCCGAAGAATGTGTGCGGGACCCAAGTGGGAGTGCGCAGGACGCCGAAAAAAGTGTGCGGGACCCAAGTGGGAGTGCGCAGGACGCCGAAGAAAGTGTGCGGGACCCAAGTGGAAGTGCGTAGGACGCCGTAGAAATGTGCGGGACCCAAGTGGAAGTGCGCAGGACGCCGTAGAAAGTTTGCGGGACCCAAGTGGAAGTGCGTAGGACGCCGAAGAAAGTGTGCGGGACCCAAGTGGGAGGGCGCCGGACGCCGTAGAAATGTGCGGGACCCGAGTGAGAGTGCGCAGGACGCCGTAGAAAGTGTGCGGGACCAAGGTAGAGGGCGCCGGACGCCGTAGAAAGTGTGCGGGACCCAAGGTAGAGTGCGCCGGACGCCGTAGAAAGTGTATGGGACCCAAGTGGAAGTGCGTAGGACGCCGTAGAAAGTGTGCGGGACCCAAATGGAAGTGTGTAGGACGCCGTAGAAAGTGTGCGGGACCCAAGTGGGAGTGCGCAGGACGCCGTATAATGTGTGCGGGACCCAAGTGGGAGGGCGCAGGACGCCGAAGAAAGTGTGCGGGACCCAAGTGGAGGTGCGTAGGACGCCGTAGAAAGTGTGCGGGACCCTAGGTAGAGTGCGCCGGACACTGTAGAAAGTGTGCGGGACCCACGTGGAAGTGCGTAGGACGCCGAAGAAAGTGTGCGGGACCCAAGTGGGGGTGCGCAGGACGCCGAAGAAAGTGTGCGGGACCCTAGGTAGAGTGAGCCGGACGCCGTAGAAAAGTGTGTGGGACCCAAGGTAGGGTGCGCCGGACACCGTAGAAAGTGTGCGGGACCCAAGTGGAAGTGCGCAGGACGCCGTAGAAAGTGTGCGGGACCCGAGTGAGAGTGCTCCGCACGCCGTAGAAAGTGTGCGGAACCCGAGTGAGAGTGCGCCGGCAGCCGTAGAAAGTGTGCGGGAGCAAGTGCGGAGAGCGCCGGTCGCCGTAGAAAGTGTGCGGGACCCAAGTGGGAGTGCGAGGGGCGCCGCATAAAATGTGTGAGACCCGAGGGGATCGCGCCGTAGGAAGTGTGTGAGACCCAAAAGGAAGCGTTGGACGCCGCAGAAAACGTGTGAGACTCAAGAGAGAGAGCGCATTACTTCAGAATCACTATGTGCGTCTAAAAGAGAGCGTACACCACTCCTTTCTTCAGGTCCCCTACCCTTCACCACTCAATTCAACTGCTTAGCTGTTTATATGCACTAACTTTTCTGAATCGGGTTTATATACGATGAAAATAAGAGTTAATCAAAATCTGCATCCATGAAACACAAACATCATTCTACTTCATTTGGCGATAAAAGTAGCAGGGGGTCGGTTGATCATGAAAACGTTTAGTAAATTCCAAACGGCGGTTGTCCTTATCATGACAAAAATTAGGATAAATCAGAGGCCAGTTCAGAATCTTATAAAACGGAAGAACGACCGGTGTGTCACGGTACAGATAAGGAGGTAAACGGGCGTAGCAAGGTTTGGAATGGTTTGTGATTTCCCATGGTTTAAGTGTTGCCGCCTAAACCACCTTATGGGCCGGCGCAGGAAGAAAGAAAGCACCGAGTTATTTGCCTTATACCCAATATGCCGGCGAAGCCGGCAAATGGGCCGGCGCAGCCGGGTCCCAGCGGCAGAGGCCGGCGTCAGCCGGCCGACGCCGCTGGTACCCAATATGCCGGCGAAGCCGGCAAATGGGCCGGCGAAGCCGGGCCCCAGCGGCAGAGGCCGGCGTCAGCCGGCCGACGCCGCTGGTACTATATATATTTTGGTAACATTGTGTGTGCGTGTGTGTATATGTATGTATGTGTGCGTTTCTCTGTGTGTTTGTTTGACCGTTTCTCCGCCCTGACCTTCAAGACGGGTGACCTTACGGGTACGAGCTCAAGAGCGCGCAGAACTCCGTAGAAAGTGTATGGGACCCAAGGTAGAGTGCGCCGGACGCCGTAGAAAGTGTGTGGGACCCGAATGTAAGTGAGCCAGACGCCGGAGAAAATGGGCGGGACCCAAATGGGGAGTGCCCTGTATGCCGTAGAAAGTGTGCGGGACCTGGGAGGAGCCCGCCGGACGCCGTAGAAAGTGTGTGGGACCCGAATGCGAGTGCGCAGGACGCCGTAGAAAGTGTGCGGGACCCAAGGTAGAGTGCGCAGGACGCCGTAGAAAGTGTGCGGGACCCAAGGTAGAGTGCGCCGGACGCCGTAGAAAATTTGCGGGACCAAATGGGAAAGCTCAGAACGCCGTAGAAAGTGTGCGGGACCCAGGGTAGAGTGCGCCGGACGCCGTAAAAGGGTGTGGGACCAAAGGTAGAGTGCGCCGGACGCCGTAAAGGTGTGCGGGACCCAAGGTAGAATGCGCCGGACGCCGTAGAAAATTTGTGGGACCCATATGGGAAAGCTCAGAACGCCGTAGAAAGTGTGCGGGACCCAGGGTAGAGTGCGCCGGACGCCGTAAAAGGGTGTGGGACCAAAGGTAGAGTGCGCCGGACGCCGTAGAAAGTGTGTGGGACCCAATGGGATTGCGCCGGACGCCGAAGAAAGTGTGCGGGACCCAGGGTAGAGTGCGCCGGACGCCGTAAAGGTGTGCGGAATCCAAGGTAGAGTGCGCCCGACGCCGTAGAAAATTTGCGGGACCCATATGGGAAAGCTCAGGACGCAGTAGAAAGTGTGCGGGACCAAAGGTAGAGTGCGCCAGACGCTGTAGAAAGTGGGCGGGACCCAAGTGGGAGTGCTCGGGACACCGTAGAAAGTGTACGGGACCCAATTTAGAGTGCGCCGGACGCCGTAGAAAGTGTGCCGGACCCAGGGTAGAGTGCGCCGCCCGCCGTAGAATGTGTGCGGGACCCAAGGTAGAGTACGCCGGACGCCGTAAAAGTGTGCGGGACCAAAGGTAGAGTGCGCCAGATGCCGAGAAAGTGGGCGGGACCCAAGTGGGAGTGCTCGGGACACCGTAGAAAGTGTGCGGGACCCAATTTAGAGTGCGCCGGACGTCGTAGAAAGTGTGCGGTACCCAAGGTAGAGTGCGCCGGACGCCGTAAAGGTGTGCGGGACCCAAAGGTAGAGTGCGCCGGACGCCGTAGAAAATTTGCGGCACCCATATGGGAAAGCTCAGAACGCCGTACAAAGTATGCGGGACCCAGGGTAGAGTGCGCCGGACGCCGTAAAAGGGTGTGGGACCAAAGGTAGAGTGCGCTGGACGCCGTAGAAAGTGGGCGGGACCCGAATGCGAGTGCGCAGGATGCCGTAGAAAGTGTGCGGGACCCAAGGTAGAGTGCGCCGGACGCCGTAAAGGTGTGCGGGACCCAAGGTAGAGTGCGCCGGACGCCGTAGAAAGTGTGTGGGACCCGAATGTAAGTGCGCCAGACGCCGGAGAAGGTGGGCCGGACCCAAATGGGAGTGCTCTGTATGCCGTAGAAAGTGTGCGTGACCCAAGGGGGAGCCCATCGGACGCCGTAGAAAGTGTGTGGGACTCGAATGCGAGTGCGCAGGACTCATAAAAAGTGTGCGGGACCCAAGGTAGAGTGAGCCGGACGCCGTAGAAAATTTGCGGGACCCAAATGGGAAAGCTCAGAACGCCGTAAAGGTGTGCGCGACCCAAGGTAGAGTGCGCCGGACGCCGTAAAAGGGTGCGGGACCTAAGGTAGAGTGTGCCAGACGCCGTAGAAAGTGTGCGGGACCCAAGGTAGAGTGCGCCGGACGCCGTAAAGGTGTGCGGGACCCAAGGTAGAGTGCGCCGGACGCCGTAGAAAATTTGCGGGACCCATATGGGAAAGCTCAGAACCCCGTAGAAAGTGTGCGGGACCCAGGGTAGAGTGCGCCGGACACCGTAGAAAGTGTGCGGGACCGAAGTAGGTTAGCGCAGAGCTTCAAAATCGTTTTGTGCATCTATAAGAGAGTGTATACCACCCCTTTCTTAACGTCCCCTCCCCCTTAACCACTCATTTCAACTGCTTAGCTGTTTATATGCACCAACCTTTCTTAACGTCCTTTCCCCCTTAACCACTCATTTCAACTGCTTAGCTGTTTATATGCACCAACCTTTCTAAATCGGGTTTATATACGATGGAAATGTGAGTTAATCAAAATATGCATCCTGAAAACACAAACATCATTACACTTCATTCGGCAATAAAGGTAGCAAGGTGTCGGTTGGTCATGGAGGCGTTTAAAAAATCTCAAACAGTGGTTGTCTTTATCTTGACAAAATTGAATATAAGTGAACTACCACTTTAGGACCTCTTAAAGCTAAGGAAGGGTCGGTGTGCAACTGCATAAGAAAGGAGGTTAGCAGGGTTTGCAAGGTTTGAAATGGTTTGTAATTTCTGATTGCTCGAGCGTTATCGTCAAAACCAGCTCATGGGCTGGCGCAACCGTACTCCAGCAACACTGGCCGGCGATAGCCGGCAAGCGTGAGAACTTCGAACGCCATCTCACATAGAATCAGCGGAGTTCGATTCATACGCTTTATACTTAAGATGCCGGCGAAGCCGGCAAATGGGCCGGCGTAGCCGGACCCCAGCCGCAGAGGCCGGCGTCAGCCGGCCGACGCCACTGGTAAAGCATAAAAGAAAGTGAAAAGCTGTGTGTCTTGATACACACACAGTCCTTCTCCAGAGTTTAGCAGTTGAGGACCTGCCTGGACTACAAAGCAGAAAAAGAACACCACCGGTGGTGAGGATGTAGCGAACTCGGAGTCAGAACTCAGAAAATTTTAGAGCCAACTCGAGTGAGATTACGATAGCCTTGTTCTGGCGCACTTACCTATCGCTCTTGTTGATTCGGAGGCATGACTTGCATACGGTGTCCTGAACATTAAACTGAGGTCCTGCGCACGTCCTTTGATGTTCTGCACACTCCTACTAAGGTCCTGCACACGTTCCATGATGTCCTGCGCACCTCCTACTGAGATCCTGCACACATTCTACGACGTCCTGCACACCACTTCTGGGGTTCTGCACAAGTTCCTTGATGTCCTGCACACTCCTACTGAGGTCCTGCACACATTCTACCACATCCTGCCCACTCCTACTACGGTCCTGCACACGTTCAATGATGTCCTGCACATTCCTACTGAGGTCCTGCACAGGTCCCATGATGTCCTGCACACTCCTACTGAGGTCTTGCACACGTTCCGTGATGTCCTGCACACTCTTACTGAGGTGCTGCACAGGCCCCATGATGTCCTGCACACTCCTACTAAGGTCTTGAACACGTTCCATGATGTCCTGCACACTCCTACTGAGGTCCTGCACACATTCTACGAAGTCCTGCACACCCCTACTGGGATCTTGCACAGGTTCCATGATGTCCTGCACACTCCTACTAAGGTCTTGCACACGTTCCATGATGTCCTGCACACTCCTACTAAGGTCTTGCACACGTTCCATGATGTCCTGCGCACTCCTACTAAGGTCTTGCACACGTTCCATGATGTCCTGCACACTCCTACTGGGGTCCTGCACACGGCCCATGATGTCCTGCCCACTCCTACTACGGTCCTGCACACGTTCGATGATGTCCTGCATACTCCTACTGAGGTCTCACATAGTCAACCGACACTTCAGCACACCCTGCGACGCCTTCTTATCGATGGTGCGCTTGGAACGAATACGCGCCGCGGTTAAGTACATCAATCCCGCACAGCGTCCTCATCCAAGCCGGGCGTTCAAAGTACACCACCCTGGAGAGCAAGGTGTTTATATGGAGTCTAAGAAAACAATGACTGATAACGAAAAACCCACCATTTTCATAAACTAATCTTGAGAAGCCGGTTTTCGAGTTTGAAACGCCCGTTAGGGGCCCAGAAGTCATTATGGTGAGTTCTGACAATTATTTTCGTCATTCCCGTGGCCGATTACCTCTAGTCACAAATTTTCGAGCGATTTGGTCCACGTCTTACAAAAAAATGGTTTTCGACGGACGGAGGTGGAGGCGGAGGCGGTGGCGGTGGCGGTGTCGGTGTCGGTAGCGGTGGCGGAGGCGGAGGCGGAGGCGGTGGTGGAGAACGTTTTTGCGTACTTTGAGAGGTCATAACTTTAGAAAGCGGAGACCAGTTGGGATGAAAAGTTGCACACGTGTGTAATTTCTTGCAGCGCATCGAATGGTGTACAGCTCATACCTCTGGTGATGGTATGAATAGGTGATCTCATTGTAGGGCATCCCCTCGGGAAGAGATCGAAGCCAAATCCTGGTGCGCGCTTCGCGCGCACCACAATTATTCGATTGTTTAGAAGCAATAGTAAGTTTAAGAGGCAAAAAAACACCTCATGCTGATTCAATCTTTTCAGTGTGCTGGCCAAACCCTCAACCTTATGGCCTCCAAAATCTGAGAAACAACCTAACAGAAATCTACCATATAAAATTTAAGAGAATGAATAGAAGACAAAAATACAATACCGCCCTCGACTTTGGGAAAAACGGCGTTTTCGGCGCTTTTTTCCGCTAGAAAGCGCCGCTTCCTCATAACTTCGTTCAAAGTCTTCCGTTTGGGTTGTCAGGGGCATTTTTAGAAATAGCATCGAGAGCTCTTCATTTTGAGCTCACGCATGTCTTACCCGGCAAACAAGGTATATAGGGTTAACACAATCAATCGAGTGCACGAAAACTAAAGCTAAATATCAAATTGGTGTAAATATTAGACTTCATATCAACCATGCAGGTCTAGGACGAGTTATACACAAGTATGATAGACCAATTTATGAAGGAGGCAAAAGTGAAAATTAATGATTTTTAGTCGCATCGACGCCCCGGCAGACACAGTCATCGTCATTCGCTCGGGCTCGAGGTGCCCGCGAAAACAACCACGCTTGGTATAGACTCTTTTTAAACAGTTAAAACCTCTCTGAAGGTATTTCCCGTCCGGCGCCATCCCCGTCCATGACTTTGGCTTTGAAAAACGACCATCGATCACCGACGTCCCGTTCTCGGCTCAAACGGGACCAGTCGACCTGCAACTCGGGCAACCGCATTAGTTCTTGATCCTCTTTCGAATAAGCACTGCGCCAGCCCTATCCGGAAAATTTGACTTTTTACATTTTTGGGAGGTGCTTAGACAGCGTTTTTTCCCCCTGTTTGGCACAGTCATCGTCTTCGCTTGGGCTCGAGGTGCTCGTGAAAACAACCACGCTTGGTATAGCCTCTTTTTAAACAGTTAAAACCTCTCTGGAGGCATTTCCCGTCTGTGTGATCGGTGGGAAGTGATTAGGCAGAGTTTTCCGTGTGAACGGGTCAGCTGCGACGTGGCATTGTAGGGTCGATGGGAGGTTGACACGCGGAGTTTTTGGCATGAATGGGGGAGGTTTCGGGCCTCGCCCACCCCTTTTTTTCGTTTCGAGCGGCAGCACACTACTTGTTACACTCCTCTCAACCGGCCACCGACCCCCGCGACTGGGTGAGTGTCGTCGCTTTTGGCGTTTCTTGTGGCAACCCCCGTCTATCACGCGCGCGTCTGGAGTCTTCTCGACCGCCATTGTCTATCACTTACACTCTGGGTCTCCAACGTACGGGGGGGGGGGCTCTCTCATCTGTCTTTGGCCATCGTTGAGACTGTCAACGGTTTTCCTCACCCAATAACTTTGGAATCGTAACCTAATCGGTCTTTTTACCTCAAGAAATTGATGCAGCTTCAATTTTGAAGGAGTTTTACCAGAATTTTGTGTATTCAACAATGTGGTGATATTGGAAGTGTGGCGAAACTGGATTTAGACTTATTATATTCATTAGAGGCTTTCTGGTGTTTCGGAGAGGAAACATTGACATAACATTTGATGGAGAATATGAGCATTAGAAAAAATATCTGTACATGTACATACGATTAAGTATGCCAGGAAGAATTTAGTCTCGAATTTGTTTTTAAAACTTGGAAATGCTGCAGAATCAGTGTGTCAGTAGGGGAAGTTTTCGAACGCCCTGTTAGTGAGTTGCATTTAGGTTACCCACATTTCACAGCTCAAAATGGTCCAAGTAAAAGCAAGTTCGTTTACTCAGGCATTGACTTTCCTTTGACCATTCAAACCCTTTTTTCAATGTGCATACTGTGTCAGTAAACCCGCAAAGGAATTACATTTACCCTATTCTCAAGAATTCCATAGCCGCGTCAGTCGAGGGAAATGTACAGAACCTATTTTTTAACGAACTGTGGTGGAAGATTTTCTTGAATATTGATGTGCGATTCCTTTCATTCAATCACAACAGCGTTGAAAACCCGATGAGAACCACTAATAGTTACTTCCACTGTTAAATCCACGTGCAGAAAGCTGCATCAATTTCTTGAGGTAAAATAAACCGATTAGGTTGCGATTTCAAGGCTATTGGGTGAGGAAAACCGTTGACAGTCTCAGCGATGGCCAAAGACAGACGAGAGAGCCCCCCGTGCGTTGGAGACCCAGAGTGTAAGTGATAGACAATGGCGGTCGATAAGACTTCAGACGTGCGCGTGATAGACGGGGGTTGCCGGGTGCGCACAAAGAGGCACTCTCGGGTGGGCGTGTCCCAGTTGGGCGGGGCGAATCCGCCCCTCCGCGCGGACGAGATTGTCTCCTGAGTGCCTCTTTCACGAGTGCTTGGATTTGCTTTCGTCCTCATTGTATTTCTACACTACATATTTGCCTGTATTCCTTTGAACTGTAGGGTACTAGAAGCTGATGAATGGAGCTATACAACAACGATAACTATCTTTCACACAATTGGTGATCCCAAATGCATTGATTTGCTAGCTCTCGAGAGTTTTCATGTTCCCATGTTGACATGAAACTTTTCTTGACCAGCAATATGATGCTATTATACATTATATTTTCAACTCCACGGTGGTAATATGATGAAAAGGTGAGTCTGTTTTTCTGATTTCCCTCTCCCCCATTTCATTTAAGCATAGAAATAGTTTTTGAATCAAAATATAATCCCTATTTGCGCAATGTAGTAACTTTTAATGTTTTTTGACGCTTTAAACCTTTTCGTTTTCGCCTGTGCCGCCTAGCACTTACTATTAGTCATAAATTTTCAGTGTCGAATATTAATATTATAATTTTAAAAATGGCGAAACCTTTAGAATTAACTTTGAAAAAACAGACATCGCTTTAGTTTCCGAATTTGTTACCAAGTGTTCCTAGACATTCAAGGCTTTCTCGGAACAAGATAGTGTTTCTTGATCTCTAGAATTTACCTGATTTTCATACCTTCAACCGAAAAATTCTAGATATTCTTGGCTATTCTGGGAATATTTTGAAGCCTCTTGAATTTTTATTCTCCAAGTATTATGACTTTAACCGAGAAAGTCAGATATATTTTATGTTGTAAAAACTTTTCAACGAATTTCCTAGATTATTCGAGTGTTTACTAAGTTCTCGTTAGCATTTTCAGTCACCAATAAAAAATAGGCTAAGAAAATTTTTTGAAAAATCGGGTGATTACTAAGGCCGTAACATTTCAACAGATCAGACACCTATGATTTGTTTGAAGAAATTTGGTGAATGATGATGAAGAAAATGAGAACTCAGATCTATTTTTCAAACCTCTGCTTGATTGGATCAGTTCCTAAAATATCTCAAAAAGCTGCTATCTAAACTTCGATTCACGAATCAAATGCAAGTTTACAGAAACAAAAAAAGCCGAGCAAAGAAGGTGAGAGGAATCCGATTCTGAAGAGAACTAAGATGACTTTTTTGAAAAATATTTTTTGCAGTAAATCATAATTTCTGTGTTTATTCTCACAATAAAAAATGATAGTCTGAAGAGGGACGAACGCATGAAAAGAGAACAGGAAGAGCCAAGTTCAGTTCTTTTACCAATTTTTTAAAATCTTATTTCCAATGTTTTTTTTTCAACAAAGAAGCGCACTTCGTTGTTCTTTAAAAAGTGAAGCCATAATTTGGATTGAGTTTCTACCTCAATATCGAATCGTTTATGATGCCTATTTTGATTTACATACAAATAGTTTCAGCCTTTACATTCAGTGTAATAATTTTGGCTCATATCGGTCGACATTGCCTTCATTGAACGGCTAGTGACCAAGCATAGCCAATGGACATAACAGCTCCGAAGACAAGTGACCCAAGATCGTAAACCAGTCCCAACGGCAAAGTAGGCTACAGGGTCGACAGAGTAGAGGTATCGGTTGATATCAGCGAGGATTTATTAGATTGATTGATTAAATACGTAGGCTGAGAATAGATTTATGGAAAAAGACATTGTTTCCCTTAGCGAAAAAGAAAAAAGTCAGGAAAGAAACTAGGTGTTTTGTTACTGGAGGAAAACTCAATAGCATTGGACATCAATGAATAAAAAACATAGAAAAAACCACTCCAACATCACAAATTTCGAAAACTTCATCGCCGAAGTTTTTTTCGTCATTTTTTCTGCTTGATTTTATTTTGTGGGTGAAATCATGATGTGTAATGTTTAAAAAATTATATCTGGTCATGTGAAAAAATTATTGAACAATAAAACAGAGATTTAATTACCGCTTTCTGGCATCATTCTAAACCCTAATGAAATTTTCAATGGGCATAAACAGAAGATACCAGGCCGTCCAATAATTCCTGCCCGAAAATTTTCAAAATTCTATAATTTTCCTTAGAAGTGTTATAATATCAGACAAGTGTAAGAACCTTCTAGAAGGTTCTCCGAAGTTCTACGCTAGGGGTACATAAGGCGCAGCCGCCGCGTCTAGCTACCAGTACAAGCTAAAATGAACCAAGGTCGAATTCGTACGTTCGTGTACTACGAGTGACTGCTGGGCAACGACACGGGCACCGCGGTCGCAAACATCTACAGGGCGTGCAAGGAGGATGCAGTGTCCAAACGCACAGTCAGCCGCTGGTTCAATCGTTTCGAGAGCGGCGACACGAGCCTCGAGGACAGGGAGCACAGCGGGAGGCCTTCTACGGTGGATGATGACGAAGTCCGTCGCTGTATCAAGGAGAAGCCGGAAGCCACCACCCGTGAACTGTCAACGACGCTCGGCTGCAGCAAGTCCACCATCCACAATCGACTCAACTTACTCGGCTACCACAAAGTTCTGACCCGTTGGATCCCCCACCGTCTGACGGACGCCAACAAGCAGAGCCGCGTGGCCGTCTGCCAGTCCCTCCTCCTTCGTCCGCATCGCAAGAAGTTTCTCGAAGACCTGGTCACTGGGTTGAGAGCTGGGTCCTCTACGACAACGTCGCCCGCCGTGACGTCTGGATCCCGCGCGGAGAAGAGCCGCCGACGACGCCAAAAGCCGACCTGCACCCGCTGAAGCTCATGCTCTGCTGCTGGTGGGACACCAAGGGCATGCTGTACTTCGAGCTGCTCCCGCAAGGCAGGACGGTCAGCGCCTCCATCTACACCGATCAGCTCGAGAAACTAGCCGCCGCCATCCGAGAAAAGCGTCCCCGACGGGCCTCGGTCCACCTGCTGCACGACAACGCGCGCCTCCACGTGGCGAAGGAGACCCAGCTGAAGTTGGCGACGCTCGGCTGGGAGACGGTTGCCCATCCGCCGTATTCCCCGGACCTCGCCCTCTCCGACTACCACTTGTTCCGCCCGCTAAAGCACCATTTGGCCGGAAGAAAATTCACCAACTACGAAAACTTCAAATCCGACATCGCGGACTTCTTCGAGTCGCAGCTTCCGGAGTTCTGGGCGAAGGGCATCGGCGACCTGCCCAATCGATGGGCCACTGTTGTGGATAACTGTGGTGATTATATTGTTGATTAAACTTGTTTTTCAATAAAGTTGAAAAAAATTAAAAATCGTGAAATTTTCGGACAAGAATTATTGGACAACCTGGTACAAAATAATAAAATATAAAAAAAACAGTAAAATAAAGTTCCAGATCCTCACGTGCACGGTCACATCACCTAACCCGTACAGTGAATTATTTCAATATACGAGACATGCGGAAAAATGTAGAGGCTATAAACAATTCATTTTCTTATTAATTTGTTACGGTAAATGAAAGCAAGAGAAAAATTACTAATTTATGCTCACCTTCGGCTTTTAATTTCCAGAGCAAGAAAAGTGAGCTTGAAAAAAAGAAATTCACCTAGCAGGAGTTATGCGTCTCAGAGAAAATTGTGATAGTGGCATTAATTAATTCTCAAAATTTGTGTCACTATGTCTTTTTCTTTGAAATTGGGATTGTGTTAACTTCTGCAGTTTTATTGATTCGATTACTCTTCATTGAAAAATGAATAGCTTTAACGGCTTAACAAAAATTTTGAGCATCTTATGTGAATAGGAGAATTAGACAAGGCTTTATTGAATAGTTTCCCCAAATATTTTATAAAAATAGAAAAGATTAACTGGAAGCCAGACCCACTTTGAATCCAGTAGTTCGCTGTAGAAGTAGAGTTAACGGATAATAGCATAATATTGCTGGTCAAGAGAAAACTCATGCCAACATAGAGACATGAAAACTCTCTTGAGTTAGCAAATCAATGCATTTGGGACCAGCGTTTGTCGAAAGGATTGCCATTGGGATTTAATAGAGCAGTTAATCAGCTTCCAGTACCTTACAGTTCATTGGAATACACGCGAATAGTGTAAGGAATACAGTGAAGACGAAAGCAAATCGAAGCATTCGTGAAAGAGGCACTCAAGAGGCAATCTCGTCCGCGCGGAGGGGCGGAGTCGCCCGCCCCACTGGGCCACGCCCACCTGGGAGTGCCTCGGGGACACGAAACGCCGAATGTGACGATATGCGTTGAATGATGAGTCATGGGGATGAGCTGCCCGTCAACGGATTAACACCGAAAAGGTGGCAAATTGGACTCTAAAAATTCTCCACAATTTTCAATACTGTGCACGTCACTGTTTGGAGTTCATGGTATTTCGAGGCCACTTTACACTTCTTAAATAACATCACGTTAATGACCAAGAATGAATTTCAAATACGAATGAAAACACGAAAAAAGTATAATGTTGCCTAGAGTTGCAACACGTCGCTTTCTTCAGAGGCGGGCGCTCACGGAGCGGCGCAGCACTTGAGCGTACCTTCTCGCAACGACGGCGGTGTTCCTCATCAATGCACTGTTCAAATCAAAAATTAGAACGCATGGAGAATTGGAAAGAAGCATCCACTTCTGAGTAGCAATCACTGCGTTACGGACACAATCTGAGGCCGTATTATTGCCCCGATATTTTAACTGCTGTATGCTCAGAAACATTATGAAAGGAGAAAATTTGAGTCAATCTGTATGTGTGGAAGGAAAGGTGAACAGGTATACGTCGAAAACACATTCTTCACATAATCTTACAATCCATTTCATCGACTTGATCGGACTTAACACATCTGAAAACGGGACGTCGGTGGTCCCGCTTGAAGACAAAATGGACTTGGCACATGTGAGAGTGGCAAAAATCGACCTCCCCGGATTGGGCTGGCGCAGTGCTTATTAGAAAGAGGATAAAACGTATTGTAGCAGGCCGATTTGCAGGTCGATTGGTCTCGTTTGGTCCGAGAACGGGACGTCGGTGACCGAGGGTAGTTTTTCGAAGCAAAAATCACGGGGAGCGGAAAATCCCTCCAGAGAGGTTTTAGCTGTTTAAAAAGAGTCTATACCAAGCGTGGTTGTGATCGCGAGCACCTTGAGCCCGAGCGTATGACGATGACTGTGTCTGCCGGGGCGTCGATGCGGCTAAAAATCATTAATTTTCACTTACGCCTCCTCCATAAATTGGTTTATCATACTCGTGTATAACTCGTCCTAGACCTGCACGGTTGATATGAAGTCAAATATTTTCACCAATTTGATATCTAACTTTAGTTTTCGTAAACTCGGTTGATTGTGTTAACTCTATATGCCTTGTTTGCCCGGTAAGACATGCGTGAGCTCAAAATGAAGGGCTCTCGGTGCTGATTCTAAATATGCCCCTGAAAACCCAAACGGAGGGCTTTGAACGAAGTTATGAGGAAGCGGCGCTTCCCGGCGGAAAAAAGCGCCGAAAACGCCGTTTTTCCGAAAGTCGCGGGCGGTATTGTAGTAGATACATTCTATGAAACGGCGAAATTCACTTGGCTCCTACGCGTGCTGGTGCGGAGCGGAGGCTGGAGACAGTGAGAGAGCGGAGGACAGACGGAGGCTGAGGCATCGCGCGCGGCGCTCGCGCCTCGAATGATGTGAATTACGACGTTTTATATAGGGTAGCCACCCCCAGTCTGGCGCCGGGTGAAACTCGTCTACAAATATCGTTTGCGATATCTGCTCGACACGCACGTTGACTGGGTGGGCGAACGCGCTTCACACGAACCTTATTACAAACTGTTGCAATCATCGAAAAGTTCTGCGGGTCAGAACCTAATTCCTATTTGGAAGGGCTTAGTTCGCGACTTGACACAGTTGCTTCCGTTATTTTGTTCACACGCGTACAAAGTAGTAATCCCTTCAAGCCACTACTGCTTACTGCAGTAAACAATATGAAGCATTAACAAGTCAGAAGATGTGAAGGCCTTCGCGAAATTCTATCGAGTGGATGGAGCGGACGCGGCGGTTGATCGGCGCTCGCGATCAAAACCCCAGTGACAGGTACTGTCGCAAACGCCGCTCGACCGCTGCAAATGATCGCGTCTAGTTCGTTCGACTATATGTGGCGAAAGACCTTTACATTTCTGGCATATTTAGTTTTTTTGTCGCGGCGATTCGACATGGCAAACATCATCGGCAAACTGCATTCACAATACATTCCTGAACTACCTCTGACAGGGTATCTGCTACCCCCTGTGCTTTAGTGAATCACTTGGGGTTTCCAAGATTTCCCATGAGAATGGATTTTTCCACGACGGGGTAGGTGAGGGATTGGCGCAAAGTTGCTTCAGTTGCTACAGGAACCATGCTTATCTCACTGTGTTGAAAAATTTCTAATGCTTACAGGTATGGCGATCGTCTGCCTACAGAGTATCGTGAAATTTTGCAAATTTTGCAGTTTATTAACGATAAGAAGGCGGTGAGCATAATTCTATTTTTGTAAACATAGGCACATAATCTCTGAGGCATATCTGAGAAGCCCTCGATTTTGATTAGCTCAAGCAAGAGGGCGGGGACCTCTATGAAATTTAACTGACGATAAGAATGTTTCGACAAAAAGCTCTGCCCACTTCTAATATTAATCAAAATCGAGAGCTGTTAAAGGCAGGGTGCGGGCAGAGTTTTGATTTTGAGATTTCCCACTAAATCGGTGCTCTTGCTACAGGTAGTCCCAAGGAACATGCGAAAACTGGGTGAAACCGGTCTTCTTCAATTTATTCTAGCCACTGCCGTTAGCCGATGATCCCGAGAAGTCAGAAAAGTGTGACCATCGTCCATATTTTAGCGGTTGTCCACGCACTGATCAAAGTGCTGTGTAATTATCGGTCATTCCGGCCATGATTATCGTGCTGTGAATACCGTAATCCCTGACTTTCAGGCTGTTTTCTCCAGAACTAAGGACTCAGAGGTCGTGAAACCTTCAGACGATGTTCATCTATACCAGCCCAATCTATTTCACCCAAATTTCGGTAGTGTCAAAATTTGACCGGACCTTGCCTTTAAGGGCAGCATACACGCCCACAAACGTGGTCGAGATGAAAATCTGGATTGAATGATACTGCTTCCAACACAATATTCTCGAAAGCGTCTAACTACTCCTTCGCGAAACGCTCGAAGTTTTGTTCGTTTTGTAGATATGCGTCAGCGATAGACGGAAAGAGGTGCTTTCGCTCCTGAATTTAGTGTACAAAGCTGTTATGACCGGATCCGATGTGAATTTTGACTCCCTTCTCAAGTATCATTCATGTGAGCGTTCAAGATTGAAGAAACTGGTGATTCTTTCCTGGAGACCATATGATAACTGTTGCCACGTTGTGATTTGAACGTGGCAAGCTAATTTTGTTGGTTAGCTCTCCTCAAACTTCAGCCAAGATTTTGCATAATAGGGTGGTAAAATGAACTTATTTGCAAAAATTGGATTGATTTTTCAGGATCTGCTATCAAAAATTACTGTCTCTGGAAAGGCTTCTCATTTACCGCTACTGAGAAAATAGATTTTACATTTTAGACAACTGTAACGGTGCTCCGCTCGATTTTGACGAAATGCTGTTTGTTCTTCGTGTGGTGATTGGTTGGGCTCAAGATGCCTCATGTTTCACAAGGGAGAAAGATACAAGGAAACTTTCGAACTGGTGCCAAACATACGCTAAAATGGCCGCTCTCGCTAGAGCTCACCCCAATATGTGAGTGAGCTTTTCCTTCTGCCGTGCCTTGTACTCGCGAAAAAATAGATGTATTTGTGGGAAGACCTTTCTGTCGCACCGCTACATCTGCCTCTTTTCTCAATCGTCCTGCTTGTTCACTGCACATTCACGTTTTTCGCAACGTATTCATCGCCTTATTTGACACCTCACATTATGAAAATACAGTGCTTATCAAAAACAAAGGGACACCACACTTTTCCACGATTCTGAACTTCTGACTTTCCCAAACAATTTGAAACATCTATCATTCGATTAAGCATGTGTGAAAACCTAAGTATAAGTGCTATGCCATGTCAGTGTTGATGTATAATTTTTTAAAAACAAAAAAAAAACAAAAATGGCAGTGTATCAAAAACAAAGGGACAGCTCGGCGTTTTGATCTATATTGATCGTTATTGGAGATCAAACGCTATAGGCAGTTAGCATATCCACTTGTCTCCTCACTACTCATCATGCCTCGTGGATTTTACCTCTCTTCAGAAGAACAAGCTCAGACAGATGTTCTGCACAAGCTCGGATTAAGCTGTCGTCGAATCGCCGACGAGATCGGTCGGTCTCCCAACTCCATTTGCAACTACTTGAAAGATCCAGGAAACTACGACAAGAAGAGGAGTGCGGGCCGGCCCAGGATGCTTTCCGAGGCTACCACGAGGCAAATTGGACGTCATGTTTCGAATTCCACGACCAGCATAAGACAACTGGAAGCTGATCTGAGACTGTCTGCGTCAAGCATGACCATCTGGAGAGCTGTCAAAGGTCAAAAAATATCATGCGACAAATCATGAAGGCGGCGCCGAGATTAACAATTCGTCACAAAGCTGCCAGACTTCAATTTATTGAGAGGAACTTGAAAACGAACTGGAATCAGGTATGTTGTATTCCAACGTGGCACTTGCCTGTTAACAAAACTGCAATTCCTGCCAAGATATTTATTTAGGTGATCTGGCCCGACGAAAAAGTTTAACTTGGATGGCCCGGATGGATTTGCGTCGCACTGGAGGGATCTTTGCAAGGAACCACTCTACTTTTCAGAGCGGAACTTCGGCGGTGGGAGTTGCATGGTTTGGGGAGCAATTTCGAGCCTTGGCGTTCTGTCACTCGCATTTGTGTCGTGCAGAATGGACAGTTAAGATTGTCAGCAGGTTCTCCAGGACCACTTGCTTCCATTTCTTAGGCGTCAACGTCGTAGAAACTTTTTTTTCATGCAATACAACGCGTCAGTCTACTCGAACTTGGTTGGCGTCCAATGACGTCGAGGTTTTGGAATGGCCTGCCTGTTAACCCGACTTGAACCCCATCGAAAACGTTTGGAGAATACTAGTGAGAAGAATTTATGCCAACAACAAGCAATTTAATACGTTTGAAGAGCTTAAGAAGGCTATTATGGAAGCATGGCAGAATTTGGAGCCTGGTCTCATTGCAAACCTTTTCTCCAGTGTGCCAAAAAGGATGTTTGAAGTTGCAAAGAACAAAGGAGGACCTACAAGTTATTGACTGCCTGATTGATCTTCATTTTGTTGACAAAAATTTTATTATGCTGAGGTGTCCCTTTGTTTTTGATACAGTGATTTTGCAAAAATATTAATAAACAAATTTTTATTTCATACGCTGAAGTTTGAATGTAATAATGTATAGGTTTTTTAACCTTCTGTATCGAATGGTGATGATTTCAGATTGCGTCGATTGGTAGCAAGCTCGCAATTGGCGAAAATTAGGGTGTCCCTTTGTTTTTGATAAGCACTGTAGAACCTGATTGTATGTATTCTTCCCAATTTCATGCGGTGCAGTTGCCACTTCACTATTGTACAAACATAATGAAGTACATGCAGGGTGGCTGAAAAGTATGGGCGCCGTAAAAACCGGAAATGCCCGACATTCACTTTACCTCCCCGAGGGCGAGTCCCGCTATTGTTCCTCAGCTGTGTTCAGCGCTGACCAGCGACGCGACCGCGCGCGAAGCAGGACGGGCCTCGAAGCTTTGTACACTTTGTCATTGTTTACAGGGCCCCAACCTGCCCCACAACTGGGAATTTCCAGCTTTTCAAAGTTCTAAGCGATCTTGTTGCCTGCAAGTCACCTTCTGTGGTTGTCGGAGATTTCAATATGCCCGGTATTAACTGGTCCTGTGAGGGTGAGAGCGAATCTTCTGAATTTTCATCCTTTATGGAGATGCTTAACTACCATAACTTAGTCCAACTTATGAATCAGCCAACCAGGGCAAACTCAATTCTAGATCTTGTTTTGTCGAATAGCCCCACACTTGTTATTGATGTCAAAGTATCAGTTCCGGTGGGTCTTAGTGACCACAATAGTATTTCCTTCGCTATAAAATGCTTCGCAGAGCTTCCAATTCCTGTCTACTTCCAAGATTTTAATAAATACGATTACGCCCTAGTCTGCAGCTATTTAGGGACTGTTCATTGGATCAATACCTTTGATTCGTTACCAACTCTGGATGCCCGATACGAAACTTTCCTTGATATTTTGCAACACGCCATAAGCATTTTTGTGCCATGGCGCAAGGCTGTCTCTGGTATTGCCAAAAGCCTTCGACCTCATTTGGAAAATATGATGGAACACCGTTTATGCTTGTTTAATTCTGCAAGCATCAGTGGATGTTGGGATCAATACAGAAAATTTACAGTCAATTTTCTCACCCATACTAGGAAATTAATCGCAATGTCGAAAAAAGGGTCATTCAGTCGGGGAAAAGAAACGATCTTTGTAAGCTAATAAATAAACGATTGTCTGAATCCAGGCGTATTGGGTGTCTGCTACTGGATCAAGTTATTGCCACCGATGATGAGGATAAAGCCAATCTATTAGTTAAACAATTCTCAAGTGCTTTTCTAGAGGATGAAACTCCTTTAACTGATTTCCACGCTGATTTCCAAGTGCCAGTTAAGAATCCTATAACTTCTTTTCCTTCATTTGCCGCTATGCAAGTCTACAAAGCGTTGATAAATTCTCCCAAATCCTTTTCTTTATCCCCAGACTATATTCCTTTTCAGTTTATCAAAAACGTCGCTCAACCCATCGCTGGGCCTTTGTCATACCTCTTCAATCAATCACTGATGTACGGGGAGGTGCCCAAGAGATGGAAGCACACTTTTGTTACGCCGATTCTCAAAAAACCACCAAACTCCTCGCCCGAAAATTATCGGCCCATCAGTATCACATCAAATTTGTGTCGCCTTTTTGAAAAATTGCTAAAACCGCATTTAGTTGATCATCTAGAAAGTAATGAGGTCCTCGCTCCTGAGCAGCACGGATTTGTCAGAGGAAAATCCATAGAAACGAATCTCCTAGAAAGTTTTAATGACTGGACATCCGTATTGGACAATAAGAGAAAATGTGACGTAATCTATTTCGATTTCCAGAAAGCTTTCGACCTGGTTAGTTATAAGAAACTTATTCATAAGATTCAGCGGCTTCAATTCCATCCCCTAATTATTAAATGGATCAATCATTATTTGACTGGAAGAACTTTCCAAGTCAAAGTCGGACCTAGTTTTTCTCGGCCTTTTGAAATAGCCAGCGGCGTCTCGCAAGGAGGCGTCTTGTCCCCTGTGCTGTTTAACATTTTCCTCTCCGATCTTCCTGACATACTACAAATTCAAAATGTTAAATGTAATATTTATGCCGACGATGTGAAGATCTATCGCGAGGTGTCCTGTACTGACGACGAGTCTAAGGTTCAGCGATCAATAGATTCAATGGTGCAGTGGTCCAAGACATGGCAGTCAAGCTTAGCCCCACCATAAAACCTTGCATTTGCGAATTGGATCTCAGGGTAGTATTCCCACTTATGTAATTGATGGCACGCCTATATCCAAGACAGATTCTATTCGTGATTTAGGCTATTATTACGATAATAGACTTGACTTCTCTAAACACCAGCGGCGCCGGCCGGCTGACGCCGGCCTCTGCCGCTGGGGCCCGGCTGCGCCGGCCCATTTGCCGGCTTCGCCGGCATATTGGGTATAAGGCAAATAACTCGGTGCTTTCTTTCTTCCTGCGCCGGCCCATAAGGTGGTTTAGGCGGCAACACTTAAACCATGAGAAATCACAAACCATTCCAACCCTTGCTACGCCCGGTTACCTCCTTATCTGTACCGTGGCACACCGGTCGTTCTTCCGTTTTATAAGATTCTGAACTGGCCTCTGATTTATCCTAATTTTTGTCATGATAAGGACAACCGCCGTTTGGAATTTACTAAACGTTTTCGTGATCAACCGACCCCCTGCTACTTTTATCGCCAAATGAAGTAGAATGATGTTTGTGTTTCATGGATGCAGATTTTGATTAACTCTTATTTTCATCGTATATAAACCCGATTCAGAAAAGTTAGTGCATATAAACAGCTAAGCAGTTGAATTGAGTGGTGAAGGGTAGGGGACCTGAAGAAAGGAGTGGTGTACGCTCTCTTTTAGACGCACATAGGGATTCTGGAAGTAATGCGCTCTCTCTCTTGAGTCTCACACGTTTTCTGCGGCGTCCAACGCTTCCTTTTGGGTCTCACACACTTCCTACGGCGCGATCCCCTCGGGTCTCACACATTTTATGCGGCGCCCCTCGCACTCCCACTTGGGTCCCGCACACTTTCTACGGCGACCGGCGCTCTCCGCACTTGGTTCCCGCACACTTTCTACGGCTGCCGGCGCACTCTCACTCGGGGTCCGCACACTTTCTCCGGCGTCCGGAGCACTCTCACTCGGGTCCCGCACACTTTCTACGGCGTCCTGCGCACTTCCACTTGGGTCCCGCACACTTTCTACGGTGTCCGGCGCACCCTACCTTGGGTCCCACACACTTTTCTACGGCGTCCGGCTCACTCTACCTAGGGTCCCGCACACTTTCTTCGGCGTCCTGCGCACCCACTTGGGTCCCGCACACTTTCTTCGGCGTCCTACGCACTTCCACACGTGGGTCCCGCACACTTTCTACAGTGTCCGGCGCACTCTACCCAGGGTCCCGCACACTTTCTACGGCGTCCTACGCACCTCCACTTGGGTCCCGCACACTTTCTTCGGCGTCCTGCGCCCTCCCACTGGGTCCCGCACATTATACGGCGTCCTGCGCACTCCCATGGGCCCCGCACACTTTCTACGGCGTCCTACACACTTCCATTTGGGTCCCGCACACTTTCTACGGCGTCCTACGGACTTCCACTTGGGTCCCATACACTTTCTACGGCGTGCGGCGCCTCTACCTTGGGTCCCGCACACTTTCTACGGCGTCCGCGCCCTCTACCTTGGTCCCGCACACTTTCTACGGCGTCCTGCGCACTCTCACTCGGGTCACACATTTCTACGGCGTCCGGCGCCTTCCCACTTGGGTCCCGCACACTTTCTTCGGCGTCCTACGCACTTCCACTTGGGTCCCGCAAACTTTCTACGGCGTCCTGCGCACTTCCACTTGGGTCCCGCACATTTCTACGGCGTCCTACGCACTTCCACTTGGGTCCCGCACACTTTCTTCGGCGTCCTGCGCACTCCCACTTGGGTCCCGCACACTTTTTTCGGCGTCCTGCGCACTCCACTTGGGTCCCGCACGCATTCTTCGGCGTCTTGCGCACTCCCACTTGGGTCCCGCACACTTTCCACGGCGTCCGGCGCACTCTCACTCGGGGCCCGCACACTTTCTACGGCGTGCCGGCCACTCTCACTCGGGTCCCGCACACTTTCTACGGCGTCCGGCGCCTCCCATGGGTCCCGCACACATTATACGGCGTCCTGCGCCCTCTACCTAAGGTCCCGCACACCTTCTACGGCGTCCGGCGCATTCTACCTTGGGTCCCGCACACTTTTTTCGGCGTCCTCTGCACTCCCACTTGGGTCCCGCACACTTTCTACGGCGTCCAGCGCACTCTCACTCGGGTCCCGCACACTTTCTACGGCGTCCGGCGCACTCTCACTCGGGTCCCGCACACTTTCTACGGCGTCCGGCGCACTCTCACTCGGGTCCCGCACACTTTCTACGGCGTCCGGCGCACTCTCACTCGGGTCCCGCACACTTTCTACGGCGTCCGGCGCCCTCCCACTTGGGTCCCGCACACTTTCTACGGCGTCCGGCGCACTCTACCTTGGGTCCCGCACACTTTCTACGTCGTCCGGCGCCCTCTACCTAAGGTCCCGCACACTTTCTACGGCGTCCGGCGCATTCTACCTTGGGTCCCGCACATTTCTACGGCGTCCTACGCACTTCCACTTGGGTCCCGCACACTTTATACGGCGTCCTGCGCACTCCCACTTGGGTCCCGCACACATTATACGGCGTCCTGCGCACTCCCACTTGGGTCCCGCACACTTTCTACGGCGTTCTGCGCGCTCTTGAGCCCGTACCCGTAAGGTAGCCCGTCTTGAAAGTCAAGCCGAATAAACGGTCAAACAAACACACAGAGAAACGCACACATACATAAACACACACACGCACACACAAATTTACCAAAATATATATAGTAGGATTACAGGATTATTTCGCAAACTGCCATCTCAAGGACATATCAGATTTTTAAAGCCTTGACCACAAATAACAAAAACGTTCTACTCTTTCCTTATAAAACGTATATTCGACCCATTCTCGAATCCGGTACAACAGTGTTCAATCCTTCCAAAAAGAAAGATATATTTGTATTAGAAAGGGTTCAAAACAATTATACGCGTAAGCTGCTTTTCAGAACTGGAGGTTTTCTATATGCCAGGATACCAAGGAAAACATCAGAAATAATTACTTCGACCTTCCATCACTAGTCACTCGCAGGCAACTATTTGATGTGGTTATCGTTCATAAAATTCCCCTAGGTAAAATGAAGCTCAGCAAGAATCACTTCTTCGAATTAGTTCCGTCCATCACTCGTGGCTCAGGGAACAAGGTTTGGTTCGGGAGGGCTAAAACCTCCATAAGATCTAATAATTTCAGTAACAGAGCTGGCTCCATTTACCTCAAGCTGAACAAGACCACAGTTCTTCCGCATCCACTTAAATCTTTCAAAAATACTATTTCTTCTTCTGTCTTGAAGCCGTAGTTACACTACCTTTTTCTCTTTTCATAGTGTCATGGTGAGAGCCGTGGGGCATTGCTGAATTGTGTATTACTCGTATTAGTTTTGTTGGGTTAGTTTTTTTTCCTTTTTTGTTCTTTATTGCGTATGCCTTATGCAGCGTAAATAAACAAACAAACAAACGTACTCTACAGAACCATTAGTGCTTTCGACGATATTTGATATATATCGATCTTTCCCAATTTAACAGATCCAAAGCAGGTTACGTAAAAATGTTCAAACAAATCGTCCAGAATTTTCGTTTTCCGCTTGTTCACAGGCCCTCAAACGGCAGTGCACAAAAGTAACGGTGCGCCGCACGCTAGGTGGTTTGTGGTTGGAGGGTGTGATGCGTTATGCCCGAAATGGGAGGGGCTGGGGCGGAGTCGGCTGGCATCAACTGCCCAGGTGGCCGGTCGTAAACACAGGCACGAGGAACGTAATTTTAGCGTTGCACTCATTACAAACAGCGCCGACGAAGTAACGGACCGTGCAAGCCAATTGACGAGAAGAAAACAGGAGAGAAACTAAAGTGTGGTGAGATAGGACAATATCAACTGTAAAGGAGTTCAGGAACAGTAGACTTGGAACAAAATCGAATTAATAGTTCATTTATTTATTTATTTGATGAGACGTGGCCAAAGGCACACGTAAAATACACCGAACCGTTAATGAACTCTGAACAACAATAAAGAATACATGAGAAGAAACATACTTTAACTGCAACAACAATAAAAAAGAAAAAAGAAAGATTATTTTTTCAGCGATTGAGAAGCGCGGCTCGCCAGCCGTCTAAATTGTGCTAAAGAGAGCGAAAGAATATTGTTCAGAAAAGTTGAGCAAGAACACAGGAGTACTTCGAATATTCGGGATTTGAGTATTCTATTTGTTCGGGAGAGTTTCACACTTCGAATTTTTAGAATATTGGATTTACTTAGTGTTCGATTCATATTTGACTCACTCGAGGAATTAGATAATGTTTTTTTTTCAAATCGAGTCATTAATAATTTAATCGGTTTTTCGAATTTTCGAGTCATTTGGTACCTTGAATTATCCAATATTCAAATTTCGGATATTAGCTCTACTCAGGAAAAAAAGGACGACAAACTTTCCATGATCGAGAACGCGCAAAACAGTCGGAATCAAAATACAGCTCATGAGAGCAAAATAAAATAGGTGGGGTCTCCTTTGTTAATGCACCTGCCCATAAGTAGGAAAAAGACAAACGCCTTCCTAGATACGAAATTGCCAGGGTTTCGACACAGGATGAGTTGCGTCCAACATCTTTGAATTTTTATGCAGTCGACTTTTCTCTTAGGAGCTGCTAAGATGAAAGGTTCAAGAGCAGGAGCGCCACTAGTTAGATCATTAGCGCTGCGAGCTTATAATATCATAAAGTGATTGAGGCTCGAGATGCCTGCCGCGCAACGTCGCATCCTTTTTCGGATGCAAAGGCAAAATGTAAAAAAAACTGGCAATCTGTTCAAATACTGAAACTTGTTCTATTTGTATTCCGTTGGAGTGGAAAAATACCAGGTATATCCTCGAGAATAGCAGATTTTCTGTTGGCGCCCCCTACTTTTCAGCCACACCTTGTAGTGGATAACAATCTACGGAGAGGCTCTGATAGAGGAAGGAGTCACGCAGTCAATTTTGGCGGTATAATCAGTCTGTCATCGGGGACGTGGTGTGTGCAAGGTGGCATTTCCAAGCCAATGTAAGCTGTGCAGACAGACTCGTCAAGCGTTAAACACAATGAACTGCACTGCTTTCGCTAAAATTGAGAAATGGCTTGAGAAAAGAGACGGCCACGAACACAAATAGCGAAAAAGGAGCAAAACTTGTACTAGAATACTTTCCTAAAGTATCGCAGAAGAGAACTCATTCTGGGTCATCATTTGTGAGTGCAAGTAGCAAATAAAACCAAATGAGAACGATTGACGTAGGATTATCATTCAGAAAAGACATACGCGTGGAATATCTACCTGGTGGTGATAAAGATGTTTCTATGGACGGTGACGAATATGGAGGATATGGTCGATTAGGTGCAGAAAGGCCACGCACGAATATGATCGTTCAGAACAAGTTCAGGCTTAGAGGGGACAGAACATTTGATGACACCGAAATGAGAAGTGGTGCGCTAAAGGTTAGCATTTTTTTTTTGATTCAACACACGGCAAAAGTATAAGTAAAATAAGGATTACTCAAATTAAAGCTAGGAACATGAGGGTGATGCGCAGTACACAATGGACAAAAATTTGTGCAAATCCCATTCCGCGAACACTGCTTTTCGACGTATTTCGGCCTAATCCATCATAAAACGTAACTAACGCACACGTAAATTTTCTTCACATTAGTTCCATCCATCACTCGTGGGTTAGGGAACAAGATTTGGTTCGGGAGGGCTAAAACCTCTATAAGATCTAAATATTTCTTCAACAGAGCTGGCTCCATCTACCTCAAGCTGACCAAGACCACGGTACTTCGCATTCGCATCTTTTGGAAATACTATTTCTTCTTCTGTTTTGAAGCCGTAATTACATTACTTTATTTTTTTCTCTTCATAGTGTCATGGTGAGAGCCTCAGGGCATTGCTGATTCGTGTCCTCCTCGCATTAATTTCGTTGGGTTAATTTTTTCTGTTGTTATATACTGCGTATGCCTTAGGCAGCATAAATAAACATAAAATAACAACAAGAGCACAGAACAACCGCAGAAACGATTTTTGAGGTTTCCCTGCAGATGTGTAGCGGACCCCTCCTGTATAACACTCATCAGCTGCGAGATCTCAGTTCCTCCAAATAAACGAGATATAAGCGACCACCACAGGCCCGACCCCTTCACGCACCACCACGGGTCACACCCCTCTCTTGTCTTCCGGGCCCGTAGCGACCCCCTCCCCGCCACCACATAAAGATGGCAGCCGTCCTGAGGTACATCGCGCCCAGATGCCAACTATTGTCGCAATCCCGGAGCGATCCTTCCTACAGGATAATTCTATTTGCAAAAACCAGTCATATGCCGGAGTCGAATCACGCACGATGATCGCATCGACAGCGCGCACAGCAGCTGAACCGCGCGCTCATGTTGTAGGTGCCATTCTTGGTATCAGCAAGGGTGTGAGATGATCAAGACAGTCAACAGCAATCTATCCCATCAAAATCATTCCCTTTAGGTCTGCAGACCATCCTATTCTGATAGGTTTATTACAAACTATGCACGGCTATCTCTGCTTACACGTTTTCAGCAGTTGCACAATAACAAGTTTTCGAATTTGCAAATAGATAAGTTCATGTTTTGTTTTTTTTTTTCGAAAAGTCCGCGGATTACTCTAGAATTAGTCACGGTGATACTTGACGTTGAGAATCATCCCTTTTCCTCCCGTGCTATACTTACCTTTTAAACCAAGCGGGCGATGTTCCGATTCCAGAATTATACCTATTCTTACAAAACGTATCATTTTTCTTTCGGGAACCATGTTTGTACATGATCACGCTGCTTGTCGCGAATCGGTGGTTTTCTCCCCCGGGTCCGACACCAGACGTCAGTCCCGGGAGATCCAACCTACGAACTCCCTACAGATAACATAACCGACTGTACTAATTAACCCCGGCAAGCTGTATACTGCAATAATAATAATACCCACGATAACACCACATAGCATGCGTTGACACCTGATGCCACCAACTTGAACTTCCCTGCACTAATCAATACGTATCCCGACCATATTATATATAGTGCAAAATATATGACCCTCTTGCATACACAACAGAACACAAGGTAATATAGATTAGTTTATACTACAAAGATAATGTGGAAAGATCTTAGAGGAGGAGATGAATAGAAATAAGGAACAATATTACAAGAGAAGAAACGCACCACTGAAGTATTGCATCACGATCAATAATACAGGTTCAGGCCTAAACCTGTTCATCGAGTATGCTCTCCGTGAGCCAGCCGTACAGCAGGTGGAATAGTAGTGTTCTAAAGGCCAGAGGCCCCGAGACGATGCACAGCACAGGTAGGAATAAAGAGCAGCACAGAGCTGCTGGTAGATGGACCACGCTTGGTTGCGGCAGGGGCGAAAACTGATGACTCAGACCGCGCCGCCCGAGCCAATCCGAAGGCGTCTCTACCGTGCGTCGGCATTCGTTGCGGGACCGACCGCGCCCAGAGCACTCCTTGAGGAACGATAGCATCGCGCTTTCGCGACACTCCGCCCCGAAAAAGAATGCATTACAAGGAGTCCCAAATGGGCATAGGCTAGCGGCAGGGAAGAGCCTGCCTAGCTGTGCGGTCGGTGCTGTCCCCGACCCATTGGGCCTAGTGCCCCTAGATACGGCTGGAACACGAGCGCGGTGGCAATGAACCAGTCCCAGCCAAATATTGAAGTGAAATAGTCTATAAAAAGGTGGGTAGATTTTGGTAAGTGGCGCTTTCCTTCTCTGCAATAGTTGTTCACGAAGTAAATATGTAGATCCTCCAAGATCCCTGTAATATATGCGGTCATTACCGCAAAACGTAAGTGAGTAAATACCGGAGATAAATGAGAGCTAACTACCGGAGTATATGCGAGTATCATTGTGTGAGTAAGTGAGTAATATACCAGTAAAAAAGGATAAACATACAAAAAAGAAACACAACACAATAAAAGTTACATAGAGATACGTACAAGATGTAGATCACTGCATTATCAAGTAACCATCAACCATCAACCGCCTGACGACCATCCGGTACTAATTATGTATCTAAGGAGCTGTGGGTTCAAAATATCGTGTACACTGCCTTTAAGGGGCGGGGTCAGATTTGTGGATTCCCTACCCCTCTGGTGCGTTTTTCTCGGTTTTTTCGTCATTTCAGTTCTACCCGGGGGCCAAACAATCGAATCAGCAATTAATATCAAAATCAAAGATTATCATGAACACTGCCTTTGATGCACCTTTATCCAGTACTGTATATTAAAAGTTTGATAACGAGTATCGGCGTGGTTCACTTGGAGAGGAGCTAGTCTACAATATTTCGAATTATCCGGAATTATGAAAGGCCGTCACTGAAAAGTACGAAACAACTTATTCACCGCCAACGGGTGCAGAAGTGATACTTTTCCCAACGATCATGGTGGCAGGCAGGCGAAAAATGCCAACTATTAAACAAAGCAGGTACTGCAGAAAGTTTGTGAGGTTCGCGTACCATTATGATCCAATGAGCTTACAGTACATGCTTGTCGAGAAGCTGGAGAATTATGTAGGGGATGTACTATGGTTGTGCAATAAAAAATTTCGAACGAACACAGTTTCAAAAATTTGTCATTCCGAGTGAACTCCTGTTTTCGATTATCACAGCGCGGAGCGGTGGCTTTCTCATTGGAATCTCCTTATCACTAATTATATTTCACCGAGGCCCACCGCTCCGCTGCTCTTGATAATCGAGATCCACAGGTCACTAGTGGTTTGCCAGAGTCTATGTACCTCTGTTCCCGATTGTGCAGAGTCTCTTGAGTTGGCTTACGTTAGAGGTGCTCGGCCGAGCTGCGTATCTTCCCGGGCCACGCGAGCCGTCCTCCAGAATCTCGACGAAGCCGCGTCTCCCCCCCCCCCACCTCGAAGGTAAAAATTTTCGACAAGAAAATGTTCAAAACTCTCACGTCTCCCCAGGTTCTGAAAAGAAAAAAAAACTATTTGACAGTTTTCACGGTGAAAAATTTTCAAAAAAAAAAGGTTTCTTTCAACTCAAATTGTTTTTCATTTATTAATTGCTGCACTCCCTATCCTACTGATGGGCCTAGGATCGCGTAGTTTTGACTTGCTTTTCGCAAAAGAGTAACAATATCTGTGTTGGAAAAAAAGTAATCGAATTTATTACACAGATCACGTGGCAACCCAATTATTGCATAGCTAGTACAGAAGATAAGGGAAAATCAAAATGGAAACCAGAAAACGCTTTATACTGGTTCTTCGCTTGCGTTAAGTTTCGTCCTAATCGTGATCGTGCTGTAACCTAGCAAAAAGTCGGGAATTTTTTTGAAAATGACGAAATAGGCGAACATGAGCTGATAGTAAATTTCTGTACTGAAGGAAATTACTATGTGGATGCTGAAAGTTTCCTGATTTTCAATGGATTTCAACTCCGGAGTGCGAAATTCTTTCAAATGTCGATCGTTATTCGAGACGTTTTGAACTCTCGATAACAACTCACTAATCGCAGCATTTCACGACACCTCAGTGCAAAGCTTGTTAAAGGGGGTCACTCAGGATTCGAAGGAGGAATTAATGATACACTTTCAGAAATCTAAGCATTTTGATGGAGTTTATTTTTGATGGCTGGCCGCAGTGCAATTTTGAATATTGCTTTAAATGCCTTAAAGGCAGCATACACGCTCGTAGACGTAATTGAGATAACTACGAAATCAGGATGGGATGGCACCGAACTCAACGCCCATGCATTATGAAGCGTCAAAAACGATCCAAAATGGCGCTACACAAGTGAGAACTCGGCCCCCCTGTATTTGCGTCCTCCTTCGAAACAGGGGTGTGTGGTTTACCTATTGCTTCGAAAGAGACACTCCCGGTTGTTCAGCCTAAGAAGAAGTTCGCCTACGTCTCAGAAGAAACAACATCTACCTACAACAGAGTATGTGTTCTCCGAACTGCAGAAAACTTCGTGGAGGAGAAGCGTCTGAGGAGGAAGTTGCGTCGGCAGCTTCAAAGTGACCGCGAGCGAGACTGGACGTGTAGAGCTAAGGAGTTCGACAAGGCTTGGGAGGAGAAGAATCCGAGGAAAGCCTACATGTTGCTGCGACAGTATAGCGGGAAGATGAAGAGATGTTCTTCTGTCTTGAACACTACCAATGGAGTTGCAGTTGGTGATGTGATGCTGCCAATATGGAAGGATTACTTCAGTTCACTACTGAATCGTCCAGCGCCATCAGCACCTGAGCTCCCGCATGTTGAGAGAGCACATTACGATGTCAGTGAGGAACCGCCGACTGAGTCTGATGTTTTGGATTGTGTCCGGAAAATGAAGAATGGAAAGGCTGGTGGAGATGATAACATCACTGCTGAAATGCTGAAAGCTCTTCCTCCGTCTGGGATTCGTGAAATGACCAACACCATCCAAGCTATATGGATGAGCGAAGGGATACCCGATTCGTGGAGACATGCGATCATCGTACCTCTTCACAAGAAGCTATCCGTCACGGATCCTAAGAACTACAGAGGAATCTCTCTACTTCGTGTCATGTACAAGGTTTTAGAACGTATCATTCTCGAGCGACTTATCAAACATCGTGAAAGAACGACCAGAAATGAGCAAGCCGGTTTTCGACATGAAAGATCGGCCATAGACCAAGTGTTCGACGTGAGAAGAGTAATTGAATCATGGCAGCGGTATTCGAAGCCATTACAGCTTGCTTTTTTGGACTTTGAAGCCGCGTTTGACCCTCCTCATCGTGATCGATTGCTCAATGCTCTGCGAGCAGATGGAGTCCCGGAAAAGTATGTTCGGTTAATCGAGGACATGAACAAAGGAACAACAGCAGTAGTTCGTACACCTGTCGAATTTACGTCAGCTTTCGAGGTGAAAACAGGAGTAAGGCAAGGAGCCGTTGCAGGACCTTTTCTTTTCAACTTCGCCGTTGATGACATCATGCGTAGAGTTGCAGGACAGTTTCCTGCGGATGTGATCCTAACACCATCAGGACGCTCCCTTGTCGACCTGGAGTACGCCGACGACATCGTGTTATTCGCTGAAAACAACGCAAAACTGCAAAGGGTTGGGAACCTCGTTTCGAAGTATGCCGCAGCCTATGGACTTCGTCTTCGTCCCGACAAATGCAAGCAGATGTGGGTCTCTCAGAGGCCTTCAACGGGAGTTTGTGTGGACGGACAACGTATCGAACTGGTGGACGATTTCTGTTATTTGGGCTGTTTGCTGAAGAACGGTGGTAGTTATGCAGTGGATATTCGACAACGATGTGCGAAAGCTACGTCTGCATTTAATTCTCTAACCAAGTGTTTGTGGTCTACCACCATCGCGAAGGAAGTCAAGTTGCGCGTCTACCTATCCGCTATTCGCCCTATCATGATGTACGGATCGGAGACGTGGGCAGCTTTCGAAGACGCAGATGGAAAGGTTGGACTGCACGGAGAGGAAGCTTTTTAGGCGTTTGCTTGGATATTTCTGGCCGCGTGTATGCTATAACGAAGACCTTTACAAGGAAATCGACGCAGTACATAAACGCTTGACACAATGGAGGTGCCAGCATCTCCTAACGCCATCTCAAGCAGCAATGGAAAGGCGACTTCGACTGCCCGGGCATATACTAAGAAGAACGCCGGATCGTCTCGTACAACACGCTTCAAGAATGCTTCCAAATCCTGTCTGGAAACGGCCACCTGGGCGTAGGCGAAAGTTCTGGACGGATGTGGTTAAAGAGGATTTGAAGTCACTCGGCATCGAAAGACAGTTCAGGCGCGATGTTTCGTTTCGCAGGAAATGGATTAGTGACAGCTGGATGGAATGTGTTCAGATTGTAGCTGAAGACCGTGAAAAATGGACACGGCTGGCTACTAGGACGGCACACCGCGGTGAAGATGCGGAATGACCGCGTCAGGCGAAAGCCAACCGATTAAGTCAAGTAAGTCACCTATTCCACTACCCACAAACGTCGCCGACGGTGGGAATGGCCCAGCTCTCCTATTTTGGAAGAATACGCAATTACAGAAGGCGTGTTCTCACGCCTGTAGCGTCATTGTGAGTAGTTTTTGACTACTCAAAATGCGTGGGCGTTGTGTTCGGTGCCAAATCATTCTAATTTCGTAGTTGTCGCAATTACGCTTACGAGCGTGTATTCTGCATTTGAGTTGTGGAGTTTCCGGGTCATCTTACCGCAGTTTGTAGAGAATAGGCCAAGGAATAATACCTTTTGGATCTCAGGACTGTCTTCTTGAAATAAAAAATGGCGTGGACCTTTTTCGGCCAAAGTCGCGGTTCTGGACAACGGTATTGGACAACGGTGAAACGTGTTTTGGGCGATTTTTTCGTAACTTTGAGATCATGGGAGGGGTGATAGGTATCAGGTTAAAGGCACAGGACACCCAAAAATTAATTTTCAGATTTCATACCTATCTTGGAGAGAGTCACACGCTGATCACAGTGGTATCTTTACAAACGTCCAAGACCCCATTTGAACAGAGTTATGGCTCTTCAAAGATGCCTAGATCTCGAAGGCGTAAATGGTGGACGAGTTGTCTCAGGCTTGTATTTCTGTTCATTAGCAATCATCGCGTGAGAGAAAGCCAGGATAAGGGAGACAGTCCGGTTGTGGACTGAAGAACGACGACTTGTTGGAATTCATCCATCCATCGAACTGCTATCGAGTTCGAAAATTTGTTAGGGGGTCGAGCCTGTGGTGGTGAGCGAAGGGGGCTGGGCCTGTGGTGGTCGCTTATATCTCGCTTATTTGAAGGAAATGAGATCTGGCATTAGGCACCTGCTATACAGGAGCGGTCTTTTACACAATTACATGAAAATCTCAAAATTCATACCTGAGGGTGTACTGTGCCTTTAAAGGGAATTTTATGGAGATCCTGACTCTTATTTCAGAATTGTGAAAATCTGAAAATTTAAGGGGGGGGGGGACGTACGTTGTCCAATTACCGAAGTAAAAAATTAGAGCGGTAGTACTTAGGCCCGATTACTGAATGCAACTCGTCTAAAACGGTCGACGACGGCTCCGCCTCCTGCTTCTAAGCATTCGCCCTCGCCGACCCGACGGAGCGCACAGCTTGCTCGGGTGCTGTCCTTTCTATCCTCCCTTCTCGATAAACGCCGTCCCAGTCTCTTGCCTCTCGTTGTACACTTTAGTGTAAACGCCATGTAGTCTGTCAACGCTCTCCATCATTATTTTATATACGCATAAAAACGCCGTGGGCTATCCAGTTGTGCTATTCATTATTATTGCATACATTATTGTTATTATCCTATGCTGTTGTTTTTTTATGTGTGCTCGCGTTATGTGTGATTGTTTAATGGTATTCTAGGTCTAATTACCCAAGTTTGAGATTGGGTTGAAACTCAATGGCACAGGAGAGGAGCTCATTTGATGTAAAGCCCGTTGTTTCGAAAGCCAACACTCATGGGCTACATTGGTTGATGGCAGCAGTGTTTGTCGTAGGGGACCTAGCCGGAGGAGGAATGATCGCACTACCGAACGCACTCGTCAGCAAAGGTCTTATTCCTGGTCTAATACTTATTTCGCTCTGTGCTTTATGTTCCGGATACACTGGTCTCCAACTGGCAGCTAACTGGACAATGCTGCAAAAGAGGTAGCCTGTATACCGAGGCATTTGTCGCAAGCCCTATGGCGAAATGGCGTTCCGTGCAAGCGGACCACGCATGAGGTCATTCAGTTAGGTTCTTTTATTTGCGTGATGCTCCCAGAACAAGGTAAAAGGGGAGAAACCCTGTGCAATTGGAAATGGACACAACTGTAAAACCAATTTATTATACGATTACACACAATAAAATCGCGCACGAACACAACACAATAATTGTTAGCAACAATGCAAACCTACTATGAATCAAGTGATGACAGCCCTAAAGTGAAATCCTAATCAAAACAGACTAGCGCGGAGCGGCAGCTTTCAAGGTGGACGAGCGCTGCGCTGAAGAGGAGGAGATGAGGTGGAGAAAAATATGGAAAATGGGTCCGCGGCGACCCTCAGCACCATTCACAGGAAAACGGAATGAATCTCAACTCCCCGACGAGGCCTAAAAAACCTCTTCCCGCATATTGCGGCTATTCTGGCGTACAGTAGCCTGTAATCCCTCCATTGCGTACCACTGGGGCTACCGTACACCATAATTGGCGCAATGCGGTTTTTTTCCTTTCAGGGAGTTTTCTCACCTATTTTTGTTGTTTCTTTTTTATATTTTCCTCATCTTTTAACCCTCATTCCTCACATGCCTCCTCTCCCCGCAAGATCGTTCCACTCGATCTTACCCAACACCGTACTAGCAGAATAGTAAGAACCTGAAGAAAAATTCACAGAGCTTGACGCTCACAAACGACAAACGTCGAGCCCATCCCTAAGCTCTTACAGCAAATCCTGGATGTCCGGGACCTCCTGCTCCCGTCATTACTGACATCCTGCTGGCCTTAAGTCGCGAGTATCGTGGGTGATCCCCGACGCAGCCGTCAACGTGTTCAGGGGCGACCTGTGCCACCCGTTGCCACGTGTTACAGCTTAGCATGCGCGGGCCCGCCACCAACGTTACTCCGCTACCTAACACGCTTTGCGGGGTTCTGCATCTGCAATAAGGCTCCTTTAACCACTGCCGCTTTTCGGCTTGCGTGCCGAATTCTCGCCTTTCCATTAGAACGCGAGCAGCTTCGGTGACCGTCTCCACATTGCGAATTTCAGGAATCGAAGGCACTGGCTGTCGTCGGCATCGAAACAGTCCGTGTAGACGATAGCTCTCCTTGTCCACCGCGACCTCTTGATCCGTTCTGAAACAGTTTCTATATGCTTTAGACGCACCTCGTTCAGAACTTTTGATCACCGCACATTTAGCTGCTAGGGGCCTGCTTCGTTTTCTGGCACGTTTACATGTACCTACTCTAGCCACCGTATCAACACCCGTTACCTTGTTCGTGGGACAACATGCCTGCATGCTTTTTCGGCCTACGCCTGCACTTTTCTGCACACTCCCACTTAGCGTTGTCGGTGTAGATATCCTCAGACCCGGTAGACCTGAAGGAATCAACGAGATCGTATCTGACGAAACGTCCGCCGATGACGTTTCTACACAGCGCTCTGTCTGCCAATTTCCACTTGCCCTATCGAGATGGAGCGCTGCCGACTGAGCACTTCCATTCTGTCCAGGGACCTTTGCATAGCCGTCGTATACACTGTTACCTACAATAGAGTACACTCCCTCGCTATCACAGCTGCGCATGCTATTTTGGTACGCTGCACATCCTTCCAGTTCCGGACATGAACCAACTTCTGGGACAACAACCGTACGCCGCCCCACGCTCGCAGCCGATGTTCCCTGGTCAGTTCCGTTTTCCGTGACCGAATCCGCACCCACGGTAGGGACTCCAGACCGCACATCATGTGTTTGTTGGGGATACGCGTCCTTCTTTCAGAGCTCATACCCCAGGTATGGGAGTAAGTTGGTTCCAATGATCACCTCTCCCTTCGCCTTGGTCACATGCATCTGGGCAGCAACCATAGGTGCTTGCGCCCCTGCCTCTTTTAGTGGTACCTCGACTACTGCAACAAAACGTAACAGTTTTCCTGAGACATCTTGCACAGGACGGGACCCTTCCAAGGAGTGTTCAGCAACTTCTCGGTCGATATCCACCCCGTCCTTCTTCGCTTGCAGAAGCACATCCGCGGGTAAAATTGAGATTTCGGACCCAGTGTCCAGCAATGCTTCCCACTGTCTTCCGTATATCTCTAACCTGGTAGTCGATACCTTTCCAAACAACGGACATCCGATTTTTCTCGGCTTTCCGTTCCTTTCGGCTTTGGGCTGTCCTTTTGAACGACAGACTGCTGCCATGAGCCGAGCCGAAAGCGATCCTGCCTGTTGAGTACTAGTGCCTTCACGTTCCGCACTCAACCTGACGCAGTCCTTTGCTCGGTGTCCAGGTTTCTGACACGCAAAACACAACTCTTATGCTTTTCGTGGAGCTGGTATCTTGGCCTTATCGTCATAGCACTACTACGCAAAGGCTTGGACATCTGACTCGACCGTGAACCCTGCTCCTCAGCCTGGCTTCGCTCATCTCTCTTTCTTGAGACTCCACGCATATTCCTTGGCGTCATATCCCTACGCTCGATACGCTGGGCAGTCTCTTTCAGTTTATTGTACGCATCACTTTCACTTTCTAAGGCCTCTATCAAAAAATAAGAGTCCTTTCAGTGAACCAGCTGATCGTACAACAAGTGAGCCCTCTCTGTGTCTAAGGCTCGCTCGTCTAGTTCAGGGTATGCTTGACGGGTCAATCCTTCCAACTCAATGCAAAAATCGGCAACGGTCTGCGCCTCCGCTTTTTGCAACCGCTTGAGTTCCCCTAAGGCGACTACCTTGTTTGTACGCCGCTCTGCTTTGCATAGCCGCTTCATAGCACTCAGCAATACCGTATACCCGCTTTCTTTATCCCTGCGGGGTAACGCTTCATACTGGCTGTTTGCTTTCCCTACCAACTTGGAACGGAACAGCGCACACAGCTCCGCATCAGCCCAACTACCTCGCGGGTATTTCAACTCGAAGGCCTTCATAAATTTACGGAATGTGTAACTTTTTTCCGTTCCCGAGTATGGCTTAACCTCCGGCAGCGCGATATATTTCAGGTATGAGGCCATGTTATCCCCCTCCCTTGGGGCACCACCTACTCCACCACGGGACTCCCGTCCCGCTACCACCTCACGCTCAGGTTCGCTATCGTCACCCAATGACGAATGACTAGACCAACCTGTTATTCTCCTGAGCTGTCCATGACGTCGTGGACTGGGCGTACGCCTGTGCCGGGTTGAGCCCATGTTGATCGCAGAGCCGTCGGAGCCATTCTGAAACAAAGAATTTACTCCACGGGTTGGTCTGCCTTGCAACATCCTCAAAGCCTCACGACCAGTAACTCTTACAGCACCAGACTCACCGGGGACATCGTCAACCATCACTTCCCTTTCCGTAGGGGGTTGAACCACCGGTGCCGTCGAGCCTCGCCGTTGAGCCGCTTCGTGCCGTCGCTTGAACTCTCTCAGTTCACCCAGCTCAGCTGCCTGACGATCGACCGTTTCCTGCAAAACAGTGTATTCCAGTAACACATTGGATAACTTAGCGGGGATCTCCTCTAATTGCCAGCTAAACTTCGCTGCAATATCCGTGAGTGCCTCATCCCGCTCTAGCATGTCATCCAGTTTTGCTACAAACTCATTGCGATCACCGCAACCTAGGCTGGCCAAGACTAGTTCGCACCATCTTTCTAGCACAGCCCCTTTTTTGCAAAAAGCTCGCAAGCTTTCCAAAAATTTCTGGGCCTCCTCAGTGCCTTGCCTGCCTATCTTTTCAATGGCTTCCTGACCTGGGTCCTCAATGCGTCTCGATTTACTGACCTCCGCCCTCACTAGCGTTTCAGTATCTTTAATCGACCGCTCTAACCGATCACACACCTGTAGTGCTTCCGATCGTGATGTGTCCGACGCTTCATCACCACATAGCCGCTGGAATTCAACCTCCAGCTCCATGGTCGACGTCTCACATGGCTCCGACATTCCAGTTGGGTCCACAGCACAATCTGCAACAGAAATCATCAAATTTCCTGCCTGTGCCATGCCAACTTATCTTCCGCCAACAATTGTGGTTGTACTCATAGTGGGTCTTGGATTCTCTAAGTTTTTAGGACCAAAAAAAATTTGGGCAGAGGTTTCCCCCTGACGCCACTTTTGGCTAGAGAATCCAGGTACCACTATGATAGCCTGAGTGACAGAACCGATTGGCTCACCGTCACTCTCTATCAATTCCACTGCAGACCCAACCACTTACGTGTTTAGGCCACCGCAGTGTCACAATTTACCTACTACACAACCACAAAAGTTCGGCGAGAAACGAGCCGAATCTGGATAAACTGACCTTACAGTTGTGTGCTAACCCTTTTTTTATTCTTGGGATCCCGGTTCGGCCCCCAAGTTAGGTTCTTTTATTTGCGTGATGCTCCCAGAACAAGGTAAAAGGGGGGAAACCCTGTGCAATTGGAAATGGACACAACTGTAAAACCAATTTATTATACGATTACACACAATAAAATCGCGCACGAACACAACACAATAATTGTTAGCAACAATGCAAACCTACTATGAATCAAGTGATGACAGCCCTAAAGTGAAATCCTAATCAAAACAGACTAGCGCGGAGCGGCAGCTTTCAAGGTGGACGAGCGCTGCGCTGAAGAGGAGGAGACGAGGTGGAGAAAAATATGGAAAATGGGTCCGCGGCGACCCTCAGCACCAGGCACAGGAAAACGGAATGAATCTCAACTTCCCGACGAGGCCTAAAAAACCTCTTCCCGCATATTGCGGCTATTCTGGCGTACAGTAGCCTGTAATCCCTCCATTGCGTAGCACTGGGGCTACCGTACACCATAATTGGCGCAATGCGGTTTTTTTTCCTTTCAGGGAGTTTTCTTACCTATTTTTGTTGTTTCTTTTTTATATTTTCTCATCTTTTAACCCTCATTCCTCACAATTCATTGCCGGGATGGTCTGCTTGACCGAGTTTGGCTTCGCTACTGTCCTTATTTTACTCGCCTCCGAAAATTCTGCTATTCTTCTACACTTTTTCTTCGATATCAAGATAAACTTCTGTTGGTTAATAATGATCGTTGGGTTGATTGTTTGGCCAGCGACAATTAAGTTAGTTTTCTCAACTAACCCCTCTCTAATCTTCGCCTATTTGGGCTCGCTGTTGGCTCTGCGGCGGTTCTGCGGCTCGGCGTCTTATTCCGTCGAACCTCCGACCTCCCAACTCGTGGCACACCTCAAACTTTGGTAATTAAACCTTTAGTTATCAACAAGCAAAAATGAATAAACGCAGGACAACAAATTTCAGAAAATATGGTACGGTACAAAACGATAGATAACTTCATTAATAACACAGATAGAATGCGATGAACATCTTTGTATAAGAAATGGAGTGCAAACAAAGTGAAGACTTTTAGTCAGTAAAAAAGCAAACGTGAAAATTACAGAACTTCAGAACATGACGAATAGGATATGATTGTGAGATTGCATGAACAGTGAATTTTTAACAGAAAATAAATGGAGTTCTAACACAAATTTTTCACCACAACCGTCATAGAAAAAGAACGACTGAGATTATCAACACGTAGAGAATGAGTAGTAAAACACAATAACTATCAAAAGGGTCTTCTAACAGGCAGGAGTAATGAAAAAATGTCTAACAGAATGTGTAGCAGGAGAGAGATAATGGCAGGAATACTAAGGAAAATTTTTAGGCCACAGGTCGAGAAAACTTCCCGCCTAGGCAGTGCGAATCACGTCGATCGTTCGATCTGTAATAGATTGTTGATCAACGATGGTCAACATACTCCCCTCTCAGAGATTTTTCTCCATACGCAATTCTTCTAAGGCGCTCTCTTTCCTCAGGCATACCGCATATAGCTGAGTGATGAGTATCTCCTCTGCAATAATGACATTCTCGTCGAAAGTGGCAGGGTTGCATACAGTCGCGATCCAAGCAGAACAGACACAATCTTCTGTTCTCGCAACTTTCCTTCTCATTTCGACACTGGTAAATTTAGGACAGGCGTCAGCTTCATGTCGACCTCTGGCTTCACAGAATGGACAGCAGAACAGTCTTCTGTCGACGACAACTCCGCCCTTTTTTTGTAGGGCTTTGACCTGTACGTTTGAAGAAAATTTTCTGAAGATCATGTTGAGTAGCCATCAATGGTTAACATCTTGCTTTTTCGCTCTCAGTTGAGCCATTGCGACTGTGACGTCGTCTAACAGTCTCCTTTGCGACTTTATAGAGGTGTCTTCTGCTGTATAATCTTCGATTGAGCCATGAAGTTCTTCGATTGCCAGCGATGCTTGCTCATATTTTCCTTTCAACCAGTTCAAGACTTCCTGGTAGTTCTCCTCCGTCACTTGGAAGCGATTTACAGCTTGTCGCGCTTTGCCCTTGAGGGCAGTCAGGAGATGATTGAACTTCATCAGGACAGGAAGAGCTTGATCGTCAATATTCGCCTTGAAAAGGCACCAGAAGTTGTCCCAGTCTTTGGTTTTTCCTGAAAACTGTGGTGCTTTCAGCCAGGGTAACATGAACAAAGTGTTGGATAATATTGAAGGTGTTATTGCTTCGCTGTTTTCTGAAAGCTGTGGGGTTCGCACTTCTCTTCGTTATAGTTCGACATTTTTGAGATGATTCGTCAAGGTTCCGGTGACGTTATACTGCTTGCCGATCAGGTTCGTCAGGATTCCGTCAGATTTGACGATGACTTCCGAGCTGTTATCCATGTATTGATCGACCGCATTGTCTTCGGCTTCCTTGATTTCTTGTGGAAAGCCTTCGAAAACTTCGACGAGGTGGTCCAGTGCTTCATCGAGTGCCGTTCTGGCACACCGAATCGTTTCGATTTTCTCTCCAATGTCGATCTTGTCCTGGCGTAAATCTTCAACATCAGTTTGTCCGCTGTGTTCTCCCGACTTCCAATCTTCGGCGTATCGCGCCTGGCTTTCCAGAAACGTCTTCGCGTTCGTCACGCGTGTCTTCGCCAAACGTAAGGCTTTACTCATTTTTGAAGAGAAAGTCTTTTGACTTGTAAAAAAAAGATGCGAACTTGAAAAAAAATTGGTTTCAATGATGGAAAAAACCAATAAGAAGTTAAAAAAATGATGCCGATGCTCCATAAGTTAGTTTTTCCAACTAACCCTTTTCCAATCTTCGCCTACTTGGGCTCGCTGTTGGCTCTGCGGTGGTTCTGCGGCTCGGTGTCTTGTTCCGTCGAACTTCCGACCTCCCAGCTCGTGGCACACCTCAAACTTGGGTAATTAAACCTTTATTTATCAACAAGCAAAACTGATTAAACGGACGAGAACAAACTTCAGAAAATATGGTACGGTACAGAACGATAGATAACTTCACAAATAACACAGCTAGAATGAGATGAACATCTTTATATAAGAAATGGAGTGCAAACAAACTGACGACTTTTAGTCAGTAAAAAAAGCAAAGGGGAAAATTATAGAACTTCAGAACATGACAAATATAGGATATGATTGTGAGATTGCATGAACAGTGATATTTTAGCAGAAAATAAATGAAGGAGTTCTAACACAAATTTTTCACCACAACCCTCCATAGAAAAAGAACGAATGAGATTATTAACACGTAGAAAAAGAGTAGTTAAACACAATAACTAACAAAAGGGTCTTATAACAGGCAGGAGTAATGAAAAAATATCTAACAGAATGTGTAGCAGGAGAGAGAATATGGCAGGAATAATAAGAAGAAATTTTTAGGCCACAGGTCGAGAAAACTTCCCGCCTAGGCGGTGTGAATCACGTCGATCGTTCGATCTGTAATAGATTGTTGATCAACGATGGTCAACATAACAATGTTCAAGAGCCCCATGCATTTTTGGCAGGTCGCCCGCCGTCTTTTCCGCTCTGTCAAGTTCCCTTGCTGTCTGCTTACTGGTCATAGGATTCCTTTACGACGCTCCAGTTTGTGGACAGGACGTACCGCAGAGGCCGTTCGAGTCGCAGAATTTTTTCATGGCTTACGGCACCTTGGTCTTTGCCTTTGGTGGTCACGCAGTCTTTCCTACTATACAAAATGACATGAAAAAGCCACGTCTGTTTAGTCGCTCTGTATGGATCGCATACCTCTTGATTGTGGTATACTACGTCACCGTATCAGTGATGGGATACTCGATTTATGGCGCATCAGTCGGCGAAGCCATAATACCATCAATACAACTGCAATGGGTTCAACAAACAGTCAACTTGATGATTGCGCTCCATGTCATTACCACAATTGTGATAGTCTTCTCACCTATGACGCAGCAAGTTGAAGAAACCCTTCGCATACCTCATCAAGTGCCTCGGTAGACAGGCCACCTCTTTTGCAGCATTTTCCAGTTAGCTGCCATTTGGAGACCAGTGTATCCGGAGCATAAAGCGCAGAGCGAAATAAGTATTACACCGGAAATAAGACCTGCGCTGACGAGTGCGTTCGTCAGCACAGGTCTTATTCCCGGTCTAATACGCATTTATTTGAGGACCACACGAGAGGAACTCAAGACGACGTCCGAGAACATCGTCTTGAGTTCCTTTCGTGTGGTCCTCAAGTCGTTGCCCATTCTTTCGCCTTGATCCAAAATGCCGTTTGACATTTCTGTGGAGGTGTTGACCGCATTCATGAGGGCGTTCATCGATTCGTGGCAGACGGTCTCGAAACTGATCTTGTTATTGTGTAGAGCGGCGTCGATTTCGCTTTGGAGTCGGGTCAGGGTGTCTCGGGATTCATCGAGGGCTTCCAGCTGGTCGTTGATGTCAGTTCCAACTACCATCGGGTCGAACGTCAGCGATTTTCCATCGGCGTCGTATGCTGGTTGCGACATCAGTTCGTCCCATTTCTCGTGTGTTGTGACTTGCAAAGCGATGAGTACCGGAGGAAGATCGAATAAAAATTTCAGCTTGAATCGCACAGATTAAAGCTCCGCCCTCACCTTATCCCCTAGGAGACGCAAGTTATGCGCCGTCCCCGCTCGGTCTGTCTAGGACGGCTGGGCTTTACATAGGTTCCGAAAGCCCGAACAAAACAATGAATGCTGCGTATCGAGAGCTCTAAGGGAAACACAAACATTAACAATGTTATCACGAAGCTGTCTTACTGGTGAAAGGAAGGACAGCGTTTCTCTGATCCTCTAGTTGAGCTTCAAGTTCATTGATTCTGCTCCTTCTGCTCATTCTGGTTGACGTCTTAGGCTGAACGAGAAGGCTGAATCAGCGTCTCTCGAGATATTCACGTGTTCTGGAAAGAACAAATTTTGGGATCAAATTATACAAAATAAGAAACTGTGCACTAGCAGTGGTGTGAAAAATGAGGTGGTTGTGTTCTACGCCTAGCATTAGGCGTTTATACCTCGAACAGGCATTAAAATATTTTCTCATGCGGCGCATGCAGAGTTGAGGCACGGCGCCAGCGTAAGTGCATCTGAGCAGTGGCAAACCGTAGTAGTCGAAATGGCATACAAATGAGTGACAGTGTAATGTGCACGAGAAAACGAAAGAGAGGTACTCCCAGTAGCTGTAGGTACAGATATGATAGCAAAAGTGCTGTTCCGACACACATGACCGCGAAGATGCCCGTTTTATACCATGTGAGCATCAAATCAAAAATGTGACCGAAGTCTGGCCACGCGAACTCATGGTAGATTGTGCTGTTGCCGTGTATCATGGCGACCATCGGCGTGTGGGATTCTCCAACATATTTCAAGATACCCGCCAAGATGAAACGACGTTTTTCTATACCACACTGGACGGTGCAATTTAGAAACTGCCTGGCGGTGTTGAAGTGGAATCGAAGGACACTTTTGTCTATGTTCGGTGAACAGGGAACTTCGAAAGCATGGTGTTGACACAAAATCTCTCCCCGCTTTTTGGATGATGATTTGCAACGAACGGTAGCTTGCGCTTCCTTTGTACATGAGTAGCATTCATCGAGATTGGCGTTAGATATACTGCAAGTGTCGTTGTTCACCAGCAGCGTTGTAGAATCCACTGTTTTGTTGAATTCCACAGAAAACATCCGCTGATACCATATGCGGAATCTTTGAAATTATAGTTCCATTTTGGCTTCTCATCTCACATGCTGGAGTTCTGAGAGGTAGTTTCAGATGTCGTTGATTGAATTGAGCTGCAATATCTGAGGAGCTGCATGCGCATCGAACTCGGTTTTCGGCTGCGTTACAGCGATAATCATCGCTCATCGTGCAGTTCATGTGTTCTGCGGCGTAGATCGAGCTACAGCGCAACGGCGGTGTGAAGTGGTGTTTCCAAATCGTTACATCGGTTCCATCCAACATGAAGTCTGTATGGAGAGACGGCGTCGGAGGTAGCGTTAATGAAGTCATAGTCAGCCGAATCGATGGAATATTACGTGGCGCATTCGGTAGCACTGCCACCACATATCATTGTCTATTCCTGTGGTTTGTCAGATCGTCCATTGTGACTTCAATTTTTACCTCTTCCGTCCACCGCGAACAATGGAATAGTTCATACGTCTGGTTAGTCGTAGGTACTGCGTATATCCTGTAGAATAAACATCCAGAACTAGGGTAAAAACAGTCACCCAAGACCTCCACAAGATTCTAGGCATACTGTGTGACCTGGATAACGGTTCCCAGCTTCTAGTTCCGGAAGCAGGCTAGAACTGTTGATGCCTGCGCATTTCTCGTCCATGCATGATCCCATATGAGGACATCTTTTGCTGTCAATCGTGCGTAATTCAGTGGCGCGTGTATAGTAATCTGTTGTCTTATCACAGCGGAGGTATAATCCTCTCCAGCGAAGTCTTAGATTTGCTATCAGTGTAGAATTTGATGTCAATCGCAAACACGCTTCGCGCTTGCAGGAATTCAACTTGAGAAGACTCGTCATTACGATAGAGCAGGATTCACGATTTTCAGTCAGTGTGCACGTTGCGGTATGGCTTTTAAAGACATCGACATGCTGACAGCCTTCTGTGGAATGTCGATTTTGCAGCGATGCTAGCACGAAAATAACTGCTAAAGCGATGGTGATGCGTTCTGATCTCGTTTCCGGACGTCGGTTTCGTAGTCGGCGTAAACAAGGCAAGCCCTGTTTCAGGAACATTCTCAGAGTCGCAACAATCAACGTATTGGAAACGTAAGTCATGATGCGTAACGGCTTACCTACAGTCATAAGTACGTAGAGTAAGACATACCCTACTGTCACGATAGCATATACCAGCATCGCCATCACTGCGATGGCACCAATGAGCCAACATTCGGGATTGAGGAGCATTGTTGAACAAAACCAGCAATTCAATTGTTCACAGAAATCCACCCGGCTGCATATGGCTTCCAACATGGCGACTTGTCCGCCCACGTGCCATTTTATGATTACCCTATGATCAGGTAGGGGGACTTCCTGTGATAGTTTTACCAAATATAGACTTGATGTTGGTCTGTAGTTCTCGCAGAACGTGTCGGTGCATAGCTGAAAAGTCTGGTTTTCCGCGGTGTCAACTTGTACACCCGCTGAAGCGCATGCCATCTTCATATGGAGCGGTGGGTGGGCATATGTAGGTGAAATAACTGTTAACATCATGATTTAGAAAAGAAACCATCTCGCGAAAAACGATGTGGGCTTCCAGGTAGAGATGTTTGCAGTCGTTCGCTTATTGTAACTGATGGGACGACGTGAACGAAGGTTATATCTCGTTCTATTGTCTTCTTCGTCCTGACTTCCATGTTGCTTGCTGGAAATCGTCGTTTCAGCTTGTGATGATTCTATCTCCAACGGTGATATAAGGTTTACAGGACGACGAATTTTTCGGCGCGTAGCAGTGATGAGTTCAACTTTGTGTATAACGCCGTCACTGCTTCTTTTTACATCGGAAATACGGGCCACACGCCAATCATTCCGTGGAAGAACTGTGTCGCAGATGAGAACCACATCTCCCATCTTTGGAATTTCCAATCCGTGTCGGTGATCGTTGAGCATCTTCCGGTGTTTTTCTCGTAAACTCGTGAGATATTGTTCTTGTCGAATTTTCCAAAATCGTTCAGTGGCCTCACAAGACGATTTCAGCGCATTGATAACTTCTCCATGTGATTGTAGGGCCCGAACCTCGTTTGGTAATAGATCATCGGCGTCGTTATCGACCGGTGTTACCCTTGCGTGAAATGGTCAGGTAAGGTTTACTTCTTGTTGAGTGAAGTCAGCTGGCCGTAGAGATACGAGATTCTCTTGCGTTGCCTTCTGGTAGGTTCAGTTAAAATTGTGCATAGGTGATCTCCAGAACGGTGGCTTCTCGTAATGCTTTCTGCAAAGCTTTTCCAGGTAAAGCGTCTCCAATATCGGTGTCTAGCTCCATGGTGCGTGAGTTGTTTGACACGTGGAAGTAAGCAAAAATGTAGGTGCGTTGTCACATGTGATCGATTCCGGTATACCTCTCCTTGATTCGAACCGGCGTAGTGCATTAATGGAATCGACCGTGTTAATACTCCGAATCATTTCTAGGTGTATTAAACGCGTCACCGTGCAGGTAAAGATACTTCCATAGGCACGTTGACTTTCACTACCATCCATGGCCGTCGGTAGGTCGAAAAAGTCGAGACCAATATGTTGGAATGGACGGCTACGAAGAACTCGTCTTTGTGGTAAGTCTGTCGCTCCGGGGTAGTTGTACGATAATCCATTAAAACGACGACATTTCACACATCTTCGCACCAGTTTCCGTGTCTGTTGGCGTAGCTTTGGGATCCAATACTGCTGACGAACCGTAGCTATTGTGTGCTCTACTCCTTTGTGGTAAGTTCCGCGAGCATTCTGGATAATGAGCCGAGCCAATTGTGAATTGGGCGCTATAAAAACAGGAGATTTCGTGTCTGAATCCAGGGTGGTATTCCCAAAACGTTCTTGGGATCTCCAGATGTTGTCCGCGTCTTGACACAAGCGCAGCGAGTTTCCCATGGATTTTCGATAGTCGCTCATTAGACATGGCGTTTGATGATTGTGGATAATGGTTGAACGTGCTGCTTTGATGTCTTCAGCTCGAAGAACCTGCGAGCATTTGGATACATTGCGTAAGTCGGGAATGTGGCTGAGTATTCTTTCCCTAGACTCCTCTGACAATGGGCGTAATAGTCTTTTCAAGAAGATCAAAACTCTAGCTGTCACGCGTTTTGCTCTTGAACATCAACTGAAGCGGTTTAGATCTAAGACTTCTGCTTGAGGCTCTTGTTGTCCATTGACGGCGTGAACACTGAATCATTGTGTGGTGCCATCTGCGGTCTCGGAAACACAGACAGAGCGTGTAGAACGTGATGGGCAAGGTTGTTTCCGATTGTCATAAAAATTCTGGACCATCCCACCTTAATCTATGCGTTTGGAGTTGCCCTCGTGTCAGTCCCCTTGTTCCGGCGTCTGCAGGGTTGTCGTGTGTGTTCACATAACCAAATCGCACTGTATATCCTGCCTCGTTCAGTGCTAGGACAATATCTCGGATTTCCTTCAGTCGATTGCTAACGAGAACTCTAAGACTAGACTTTGTCGAAGTGCATGTTATCCAGCTTAACACAATCTGCTGATCGGAAAAGATGAAGACTTCCCGCGGTTATTTTGCTGAAGAATGATCGAGAAATGCGCGATGCAGTGACCACGTTAGACGAACTGCCATTGTGAGTGCGTTAATCTCCATTTTTGGCTTCGTTGGTGTCGTCCTGATGGAGGGAAGCTTGCACTTTACCATAACCAGTGATGAGGCTGCATCATCAAACAAGTAGGCGCACGCTGCCATTGCAATGTCACTCGCATCTGCAAAAACAGCAAGGCGTAAATCCTTTGCATTTGTCGAAAACCATCGTGGGATTGTTCGCGTAAATCCATTCGCCTTTCGAGTAATGACCTCCCATCGTGCTCTGAGCTATTCCGGAAGGGCTTGATCCCATGCGTAGTTTTCTTTACACAATTATTGTTGGAAACGTTTTGCTTTTTGCTTGCGTAAGAAGGGGTACCAGCCATCCCAAAGGGTCATGCACCGTTGCAATCTGCTGTGCTACGATTCTTTTTGTGAGTATGTCTGGTGATTGGAATGAGCTTGTGATCTTGAGATGATCCGCTGATGCATCCCACGTGATGCCGAGCACTTTCTGCGTTGTTGACTTAGCGTGAGCTTCTGCTGGAATGACCGGTGTCAGCGAGTCTGTATTCGACAAAAACTCGCGAAGATCCATTCCCATGTCTGAAAAAAATTGGCGTGCCGCTGATCGTTTCTGCGCCAAATCGTTTCCATTTTCTGCTGTTAGTATCACGTTATCCACATACAGATTGGTCCGGATCTCCTGTGCAAGGTCGTTGTCCTTGACGTCGTGCTTCAGATGATGTAGGATAGTTCCCGCGAGCAAGAATAGTGAAACGTTGAGTCCAAATGTCACCCGAGTGAACCGGAAGGTAATTACGTTGTCGTCAGTAATTGGTTTTTCAAGATCCTTTACCCATAGAAATCTTGAGGCGTCACGATGCAATTCATGTAACCATACAGGCCATAAAACGGCCAATGTCTCACCGTCGACTGCGTACCACGCGCTGCGCGACCGCCGGTGCGTCGGAAGCAGACGAGTTTTGGCCGCCGAGCGACGAGTTTCGGCCGCCGCGCGGCGGCCGAAACGTCGCGCGGCGACCAAAACTCGTCGCGCGGCGGCAAAACCCGTCTGCTTCCGACGCGCGTGCGGTCGCGCAGCGCGTGGTACGCAGTCGACGGTGAGACATTGGCCGTTTTATAACCTGTACCTGTAGAAATGCCTTTTCCACATTTGCGGTGGCTACATGTGGCGACAATCGGAACCGTATCAACATGGCATGGAGTTCCGGCAAAATTAGTGGTCCCTGATGGAGAACATCATTGAGTGACGAACAGTCCTTGTAATGAGACCACGCATCAAACACAATCCTGAGTTCTGTAGTTTCTTTATGCGGCGTTATGACCGGTTGATGAGGTATGTAGTGTAGGATACCACCTTCGTGGATTTGATCATTCGGAACTTCCTCAATTATTTCTTTCTCAAGTTGATCTCGGAAGGTCTTATCGTAATCGTCCCCTAAGTTAGGATTGCTTTGTAACATGCCGGGTACACTGCGTAATCTTTTCATGGCGATGTTTTCGGACATCGTCGAGGCTTGGAAAAGACTAGGATCACCCGATCGATTCAGTGCTACGCAGACGGAGAATGCCATTCGGACAAGCACTGATTGTGAGACACAGACACCGACATTGGCATCACAGCATTCAGACGTCTCGACGCAGGCACTGATATGCACTACCGTCGAACACAAGTAGACTCAATCCTTGGAGCGTGAAGATTCGCCAATGGGAGTCCAAGTCAAGCGAAAACCGTTGGAATCCCCATCTTCAGATAAAACAGTCAATTGGAAAAAAAGAGGAACCCGTTGTTACCGAGGACGCGATCGATACCATGGAACATAAAAACAGTATCGACGACGCCGCCAAGCAGAGCGACGCAGAAAGTGATGGAGAGGATCTGGAACGAGATAGAATCCAGGCGAACGCAGATTTTCTGGAAGTGGTCGACGAAGTAGGCGATGAAGAGGACGAGGAGATTGCATATAGAGAAAGATACACCGAAGCAGACGATGGAGAAATTCATGAAAAGCCTATTCGCAACCCACCTGGTGAAGCTGTAGACAGACAAGTTCCTGAACCAGTCGAAGAAATGGTTAGACGCTGTGAAGAAGAACTACAGCAAGCTTTGCAAGAGCGCAAAGACTTTCAATCAATGATCATGCAGCTAGAACGCCTGCATATGTGTCCTGAACGAAGACCCCAGGAGAAGGCAGCAACGAACAGCCGATCGTAAATACGCTGTGTGTTCTGCAACGCCGCTCAAGACCATTACAGCGACTCCTGCACAGCGATAGAAGATACGAACGCTCGAGAAGATTTCCTTAGATTCACACGCCGCTGTGTCAAGTGTCTCATCAATGGGCGTCGCGGCGGTGTGCAATGCAAAAAGTACGACGCTGAGTGTTTTTACTGCTCTTCGACAGCACACCACCCAGCGATATGTCGGATGCCGGAACAAACGAAGCCCACGAGAGACCGGCTGGAAGATCTACGCTGTAAGTATGACGACGCTGTCAACCGATTCAGCAGACGCAGGAGAAGGAGAGAAAACCTAAACAGGCAGCAGCGACTGTTTATCCTTACGTGTTCCATCTCATTGTTTTGCCAGTGGGAATGCTCTACGAGTTTCAACAAGTTTCAACTCGCCAACTTCCTGCGTATTCAGTGCTAAAAACGAGATGGATAAACGGTCGCTGCTGCCTGTTTAGGAGGCCCCCAGGAGAAGATTAGAGTTGGCACGCAGGCAAGACATCAATGGCCAGAACTGACTGTGGAAAGACGGCCGTAACGATCCACGGATCGCTACAAAAACGCCGGTGGGGAGTACCGTAGAACGATCTCGATATCGGGTCAGACGCTGTCGGTCGACAACGGCTCCGCCTCCTGCTTCTAAGCATTCGCCCTCGCCGACACGACGGCGTCTGACCCGATATCGAGATCGTTCCACGATATGTGACCTATGTGCTGAAAATTTGGCTACTGCATACAATATGGCTATTACATCGTTATGTAAAGCCTAGCTTGCTCAGATGAATCCGAGCGGAATAAGCAGCGGAGCGGTCGGTCATGGCAAAATATTACAGTAATAAGGAGATTTTGACATGATAAGCCCGATAAGCCTTGCTTCGACCGGCCCAATTTGAGATAGCTAGGCTACATAGATACATTTCTCTCAAGCATTGTTGTGGATTTCTTCCACAATTTTCACGTCCCCCAAAAAAAATCTAAATTTCAAAAAGTTTTACGTTCCTCTGTTGACCAGCTGGACAACGGCCGCCTGACCCTGGTATCTTCTAAACGAGCCGGGTGGCGCTGTAGCCATATAAAACTCTTCAACACAGGACATACAAGTTTTTTTTGTCGAGTGTTATATCGCTCCGGCGCTCTTCGGCTCGACGAGGAGACACGCAGCATGACCGCGCGCGCCTAATGTAAATCAGCGCAATGTGTCCGCGAGCTCGGGAACGGAGAATACACTGAATCTCCTCGTTAGGCCTCTTTTAGAGTTCGATCGCTCTGCGACGCGACCGAATGAAAACACTGTGTATCGATCTGGTCGCGTCGCGCGATCAGGCCGACGGCCTTTCAGACAAGATCGCGGGGAAAGGCGCCCAATCGAGCGATTGGGCGACTGAGATGGCCAGATCGCGTCGCCGTGCAGTGCACGGCTACGCGACCGATCGCGGCGACCGCTTCATATGTCCTCGTACAAATTCCTCTTTTTTTCACGTCGATTCAGGGAAAATAAGTATAAGTAGGCAAAACAATCATAATACAAAACAATTATTTTCATAAAATGACAAATGCACCTTTTTATGCACCACAATGCACCTTTTTATCATAAATTACAAACCAATTGCGCGACACCGCTCCGACACCGGGAGGGCTCATCCCCTGAAGTTACCCGGAGGATCTACTGCTATGAGCTGTAGATGAACGGAATTCTCCTGTAGATGACCGAAATCTAACATGTTTTTAACAGGTATACTAGCACTGCAGTTGAACAGAACTCGATTTTGGAGGGAATTTCATATTCCGGTGTAGGCGGTAACCTAACCTGTTTTTACAGGGATACACTGTTTCCGGGTTCACACAGGGGACCCCGGGGACATGCCACCGGGGTGATCCCCTTTGGTGTCCCACAGTGGGGGGTGACCCCACCGCCACGGTCCGCAGTGGTATGCACCCCACCGTGGACCGTGGGAGATGGCCCCACAGTTGGGTACCACCCCCCCCCCCTCCGATAGACAATGTCAACGAATATTCGGAAAACGAATATTCGGCCGAATAAACGAATAATCGAATATTCGAATAATTCGATTATTCGGAGAAGTCCATTTTTCGAATAATTCGTTTATTCGAATGTTCGGAGAAGTCAATTTTTCGAATAATTCGTTTATTCGAATAATCGGAGAAGTTCATTAATAATTCGTTTATTCGAATAATCGGAGAAGTCTATTTTTCGAATAATTCGTTTATTCGAATATTCGGAGAAGTAATTTTTTCGAATAATTCGTTTATTCGAATATTCGGAGAAGTAATTTTTTGAATAATTCGTTTATTCGAATATTCGGGGAAGTCAATTTTTCGAATAATTCGTTTATTCGAATATTCGAAAGAGTCAATTTTTCAAATTATTCGTTTATTCGAATATTCGAAAATTTTTATTCGTTTGATATACTCTACCCTTCGAGCCGTGGGGAGCCCCCTCTCGGCGACAAAAATTATCCTTCGGTATTCGGTGGATCTTCAGGGGTGCGTTCCAAGAACATTCCCATGGCAAAACGCGTCCATGGAAACGTAGCCACGGCCACGTGGGAGCAATTCTCACTTATAATTCGCATCCATAGGAAGCAAATTTGTCTATTGTGAGGTTGCTTTTCCTCCCACAGCGTCGTGGGAACGTTCTTGGAACGCACCCCAGGTGAGTGACTCGAGGTCACCTCCCAGGTTCAGCTCCGAAGAGCCGACTGAGGCACACCGTGAGATGAGAAGCTTTTTATACCAGCAACAATGTCAATACCTTTGTCTAAACATGTTAGTGATCCTGAAGAATGTCTGGCGTCATGTTGGAGGGTTGTAGGGGTATATAGCGTTTAGTACATTTAAAATGACGGCAAAACATTAGCGTCGAGTCTGCGGAGCGACGATTACTCCATTAGATCACCTCATCATCTTGATTCGTACATCTGTAGTACAATATACCTCCTGTAATTCCTCCAAAGCGTCAATTTCTCCCGTATATCTCCTCTCCCAGTGCCGGAGCGCGAACATGAAATAGGCGTCGATTAGAATGTGTACGTAAAAGTGCGTGGTCGCCAACTTCCGCGATTGGGCCTTCACACTTCCAAAATCTACGATTTCCACGGCGACGCGACGGTCGCGTCGCCGTGCCCACGATCGCGTCGCAGCGCGATCGAAGTCTGAAAAGAGGCCTTAGAGCATTCGAGCTATTCCAGAGCGATGTCGACGACGATGCCCGAAGTACCAGATCGTCTTTCATGTCCATCCGACAACAGTTATCGAAAAGTATCGAGAAGGTGCGTATTGATTCCGCTATTACCCACTGACCTAGAGAACTTCGCTGGTCATGTATGAACTTTTGAACTCTGTGAATGTTTCTTGGCGAATTTTCTGGACGCGGAGTGCGAAAATGTTTTTCAAATTGTAGATAAGCTGTGTATACCTTGATAAACCCGATAAATCCGCGTTCCGTAGCACTTTGTGCGGTTTTCGGTAAGCTGAGCGCTGTAGACCGAAAATGCGCGAAATTGTGGGTTTCCTTGCGGCGGAATCTCGCTCATCCCTTTTTTATGCTGGTGGATGAGGTAATCCTTTATCTAGTTCAGCAAACCAAATAACGCTAGTTTAGAGCGTAGAAGCGAGTGGAAAGTCCTACAAAGGAAATAAACCTCATGGTGGAGCACAAGCCCGCAGGAAGAAGTCTTTCGGCGCCTTCTCAATGGGAAGATCAAGAAGGGATACGGTAAACGGTTTCATTGTGTGTTGCCTTTACCAACATCTGATTTTCCAACTTCTTCAACCATTGCTGGGAGGAGATGGAAATTCATTGTGTGTACGCCTCAAACAAACATGATGCCATTTAATCGAAAATCCGCCCGCATTTAATAGGAAAACTGTCTTTTCGTTTGCATATATGCACTTCGATTTCAATGATCAGAAAAAAATTTCAGCTCGAACAAAAAAGCGGAGGATCGCGTAGAGACGAAGGAGCAACAGGAATGGACAACTCATCCGGTCGCCACTCTAAACCGCAACCCGACAAGCAGAAATCGGATACTAGCTTGAAAGCAAATTTGAAACCTGATTTACAAGTGAGTTATCGGAAACAGGGGTGTGCGGAAAATTATTATCGGTAAATTTTTAAACGAAAGTTTTTACCTAAATTTTGTCTGGGTAGATACGGTAAAAACGGAAAATTCAATAAGAACTCTGACTTCGATTTTGGTTCATATCCCTTACGATAGCACAAATGACCAATATCATTTATGTATCATTTTCAATAGTGCATGAGGATAGTGCAAATAATGAGTGAGTTTCACATATTAAACTGAGCTCAACGGCTGAACCCGATCAGCAGGACGTTGATTTTGAGAAAAAGTAACGTTTCGAAATTTTCAGTCTTCGAGGCCTTTCTGTAGTGACTCAAAATCAGGCCAGCTGAGGAAAACATCCTTTCCGCCTCAACTGTGCCAGAAGGCTCGCAAAAGTACTTACTGGTCTGTGAGGAAAGGTGCGGGTGCGATAATTTCACAATGGAGTCGTTCCAGTGAATTCAGTGTTGTGTCCGGGGCTCCAAGAAGAATTTTTTCAGTTCTCGAAATATGCGCTTCAGGACTCTGCTGCATTGCAAACTTGTTGACAGTTCTGAATGAAATATGTATTTCTGGTAGTAGTATCTCAAAAAGTAGAAGCACGTGATACAAAAGATGAAGAGATCGTTTGAACATTCGAAAAGTAAGCCAAAGGGTTAAAAAAGAGTAAAAAAGGAAGGATGAAGAAGGTGATCGCGCCAAGTGCATGCCATATCGGTGGAGAACCCGTGAAATACGAGTAAGAAGTAGGCCGATTGAGCGAAAAACACCCAAATTTTCTTTACGGTGAAAATTTCGATGAATTTGGAGAAAAGTTCGGTAAATCGGCGAATCAAAAATTTACCGAAGGACACCGGTAAAACCGGAAAATCGGTAAATCGGTAAACGGAAAATGCACACCCCTGATCGGACCATATTGCCAGAACCACCCATACAGCGACTCCGGTAAACGCGGGGACAATCCCCAACACGGTCCCATTCCACCACCATCGACAGCTGTGGTCAGTTCCCTAGAATGGATGGAGTTGGTATCTCCTTAGGTGGACATTGGGAGGCACAGGGTTGAGCTTTGCGGGGCCTTATTCAGTGTGATTGGTCCCTCCCAAGTTTGGTATTGAGAGAGGCAGTTGAATTTAACAGGGCTTTGGTTGGCTCTGTGTGGCCGACCGTTGGGTGCAAGCCAGTAATTTTCTCTCAGAGCATCTTTTAAGCTCTAGGGTTCACAGAGGAGACTCCTGGGACATCACACCGATAGGGATCGTCCATGTTGGGGTACCCACAAGAGGGTGATCCCACCGTCACTTTCTACGGTGTAGCACCCTGAGGACCTTGGCACGGATGGACCCGCAGTAGGGAACCACCACACTCCCCACCCGAACCGTCCGGAGTCCCCTCTGCGACAAAATTATTCTCCACCATCTTGCTCTACGATACCTTCCAGGTCCGGATCATAGGAGCTGACTGATGCACAGAGTGAGTTGAGGAGCCTTATACCGTCAAGGCTGCGATGACGAAGCCGGGCGGCGCTGAGTTGAAGCGGGCGCGGCGCAACCGCGCAGCGTGTACCTGAATGCCCGTCACTGTTATTCAAGTGTTTTCGCCAGCCTACTGCTCACATTCGTGTAGAATCAAGGTTGAAGAAGTCGAAATATGCTGGGAGTAAAGGGAGCAGTCTAGCAGAATCACCTCTTGGGGGGGGCAATCTAATACAAGCCGCGCTGCACAGCCGCGCCGCGCCCGCTTCAACTCAGCGCAGCCCGGCTTAGTCATCGGAGCCTTGACGGTATATGTACCATTAACATTGTTGATACCTTCGTCTGAGCATGTTGATAATCCTGGCATTTGGGGCCGCTCCTCGTGTTTACTAAGGCAGAATCTGCAAAGGAGGGGCAATGCCGCTACCGAGCTCCTTCCACAGAGGAGCGGCTAGAGAATTCGTCACGGCTGCCACCTAACATTGTGTTTAGTCTCTCGGGGCGTGGGCGAGCCCGTTAGGTTGAGGTCGATCCCTGCGTGCACCAGAGCAAGTTTTTCTGATCGGCTATCTTCCAGGTAGTTGTACGAACACTCTACTTGCTGCCCGAGTAATAGTTGGTAAATGGTATAGGCCATTTTCTCCAATTAAGTTGAATCGGGTGGAGTTCTAATCTTAAGATTTTTTCGAACAAATGTAAGGTTACCGGAATGCTACTTATCCTCTATTCCGGAGTAAAATTTGTTTCCGTCGCTCACGCACGGGTGCGCGTGTATGCTGCGTCGCCTCCCACGCTTTCTCGCTGTCTCTGTCCTCGCTCTGCGCAAGCACGCGAAAGAACAAAAATTATTTGAATCCGAACTAGAGGATGTGCAACTTCAAAAGCGAACTCGAATGTTTCATTCTACGCTCTGACCGGTATTTGCGGCAACCCAGCCGATTGCAAGACTTAAATGCTTTGAACAGATCGGAGTGCATAAAGTGAGGGGGCACAGCAGAAAATTTTGAGGGTGTTCAAGAAATATCTTTCGGATTGGACTCTTTAAGCTAAGGTAGACATAAAGCCTTTTAACTGCCTTAGCTTACCCTAGTATTCAGAAAATTGACAAAATAACCTCAAAATCGTGCTCAGCGTCCCGAATAGCACACATACATAGATGAATACGGAGCCAAATCTGAGGCTTCGACCGAACTGCCGTCAACTCACTGTGGCATAACGTACTACAAGACAAATCAATAAGCATATCACATATTTGTTTTAGGCCTTCCAAACAACTCTTCTGGAGAAGTTTTGAGCCAATTTTATCGTAAGTAGTATTTTGGAAATCGTCAAAAGTTTTGTCTGACCAGCGCGATTTCCCCGCAGTGGGAAACTTTGAACCGAATCGGCGAAATATATAGAAAATCGACAAATCGCTCTCAAATTTCTAGTCAGTAACCAGACGGTTTGAGCCAAATACGAAACTTTATTTCTGGACGCCTTGGAAATTGCCTTTCGTCTACCACTTTTCTCTCCGCAAAGCTATGAAAAAGCCCTTTTCCTGGGACTCTGCGAGACACAAAAGGTGTGAACACGGAATATTGATACCTTAAACTATGCCTAAAACATTCATAACATGGTTTTGTGAAATATCAGGGTGTATGTGAAACAAGCCCAAGTGGTTACTATAGACTAAATGTGATATCCTGCATGAACTTTTATTTTCGAGAACCAGCTTTATCTTTCAGCATGAACAAAAAGTGAAGGATCAGGCGTAGGTGATGATGCACAAGGGAAAGAGAATAAAGTCGGTGGCCGCAGTAAACCTCCGCCCTACAGGTACAAGCCGAAATCAGCGACCAACCAGAAAGCGAAGGTAACATTTTGATAAAACTCAAAATTGTTTAAAATATGTCCAGTTAAGCTCGACTACACATACGTACTCATTTGAGTGGGCAAACCCATCTTCTGTGCGACCGATTTCCGCTGAATGAGAACTGTTTGTGATTTTTGCAATGGGAAATCATGTTTAGGATCAGCAAGAAAACAAACCTCCAAAAAGTGATGATATATCTGGTCGCCAGCTCAAGTCGCAGTTTGTCGCTTTCACCAAGCCACCAGATGCAAACTCCGAGCCCGAGGTGACCCCTTCATACGCATACCATTTATCTACAATATTCCACGGCAACGGACAACGGCGGTGGTGCGGTTGCGGCCCTCTCTTAGTATACTGTTGTCTTTGGTGTATAATTTTTGTTTTCCGAATCAAATGTGATTTTTTGGCGGCTTGCTGTTTCCACTTTCACATTTTCACTTGTTTTTATTGCTTCCACAGCAGTCGTACGTACTGTAGTCGTACCAGTGAAAACAAAAGCTCGCCTATATATCTCAGCTGTGCAGGAAAAATGACTGTGAAACAATAAAAAGACCACATTTGGAAAAGTCCGCAACTGCACCACCACCTTTCCCCGTTGTCGTGGTCTGCAGAGTTATTGATGAGGTCTCAACAAATACTAACAAATGAGATTGCAGAAAGGCGGAGCTGCCAACAAGTACCTGAACACCGATGAAAAACGACCAGGCAGACATCACTTCTCAGACATCGAAGATTGCGACAAGAAAGATTTCGTGGCTTCTGAACGATTGGCATAGACCTCATCAAGAAACATTATTTAACTATTCGAACCAATATCCTGAATAATAAGTAACATTTTTCACTTCTGTTTACGTCAATTATACGAATTACAGCTGCGATAAAGCTCTATTACTGAACCCTTCTCGGACACCACATTTTCCGACTTCCGTATCAAGGATTCAATTTGTAACTGTTTTGCTTCGCTATTGAAGGGTTATGATTTGGCTGTGAAGAAATCGCGATAGTCTCGTTAAAAGAAGTGAAATACTTCTTGTGTATGATTTGGCACATTTGGCACGAGGGACCGCCAAAAAGTGAGTGAAATGATGGACCATTGATTTGGCCGTGCACTTGTTTAATAAACAGCAAAGATTGAGAGTAGCATTCAAAAACAAATCACACCCAAACCTACCCACTCAAACCCATTACCTACCACCACAGATAAGTCAAAATACCGAATAACGATTGAGCGAACAACGGATAATCGGAATACCCCTAGTGCCCACATGGTCGCGAGCATAGGCGGCGTTTCCTTTCAATGGTTTGCCGAGTTTTGCCGGAAAAATAATAAAAATTTCGGCAAACGACAAATGGCAAAAAGGTCCCAAAAATGGCCGGCAAACGGCCCTTGCCGCACATTCCTGGTCGACACGCAGCGTCAGCGCACGAGAGCGATCGCGCTACAGTGCGTTTAATTGTTTATGAGCAACCTACAATACAGGCCGTATCTTTTGCGTTTTGGACGAAAAAGACGCAAAAACGCGTCTTTTGCGTCCTTTTCTCATAACTCTGTTCAAAGTGGTCCGTTCTGAAATCTGAGAAGATATTCCGAGTCAGCATTTAGAGCTCTTTCTTCTGAGCCCTCACATGTCTTACTCTGCAACAAGGCATATAGGCGTGACACAATCAATCGAGTGCGCGAAACGCGAAGGCGGAATTGTGGTCGGAGGATTGAATGTGTTCATATAACCGTTGCGTATATTCTAGTGGAACACTCTGAAGTGATTTAGACTGACATATGGGGATATAAATTCCGATTTCTCCCATTTTCAAGTATCCATAATTCGGTCACTTCCCGAGTCCCGTTCTCGGCTAAAATGGGACCAATCGACCTGAGACTCGACCAGTAACCTTCCTTCGTGATCCTCTTTCAAACAAGCTTTACAGCCATTTCCGGAGATTTTGATTTTTCAACCCTTTTAGATGTGTCAAAACAGCGTTTTTTGATTTTTTTGAAGCAATGGGAGACCCAACAATCGTTCTTCTCTAAGGCGCAAAACATTTGTGGTTACAAGTGCACTTAGTGTAGACTCTTCGAAAACCGTAACAACCGGTCTGGAGGTTTTCTCCGCCTAGCGACACCCCGGCGATTTGGGGTAAAAAAAAACCAAAATTACCGCCAACCGTTTTCGGCTCAAATGGGACCAATCGATCTGAGACTCTACCAGTGATCTTCTTTTATGGTGCCCGTTCAAATAAGCGTTTCATCAGCCCGATCCGGAGATTTTGATTTTTTATCCCTTTTAGGTGTCTCAAAACAGCGTTTTTTAGCCCTTTTGAAGCCACAGGAGACCCTACAATCGTTCTTCTCTTGAGCGCAAAACATCCGAGCTTACAAGTTCTCTTAGTTAAGACTCCTTTAAAGCAGTAACAACCTGTCTGAAAGCTTTCTCCGACTAGCGGCACCCCGGTGATTTCGGCTAAACACGATCCGGGATCCCCGCCGGTCCGTTCTCGGCTCAAATGTGACCAATCGAGCCAAGACTTGATCATGAACCTTCTTTCGTTTACTGGTGAAAAGCGAAGTAAACTCCGAAGTTCTTGAACCAGGTATTGGTATTACCTATTTTTGATCAGCCGTAGACGTGTAACTTTTCATCGCCTACACATGGACTTCACAGGGCCGTGATTGATAATTGCGACACCAACGCCAAAATTTTTATTTTTGATAACACAACTAATTCAAATTTGTCTTGGTCACCTTCACAATCGCACTTCTACCATCGACACATCCACACTAACGTTCATGTTCTTAGAATGCCTCAATGAACGCATGTTTAAAACAATGTAACACATGCAAGATTCGAATCGAAGCTTAACAAGGAGAACTTCTGTCCTCCCTTTCGTTTCAGAGCGCACAGGATACGGAGAAGCGCCCCGTCAGCGTCCCGTATGAAGGGCGGGGCTGGGTGAGGCAATGGGGTCCCACGAAGAAGACCCTGCGCCGCAATGCGATGGACAATTTATGTGGTTTGTGGATGGTGTCGCTGTCTCACACCCTCCGCGTCTCGCTATGACGAAACGATGAATGATGCGAGAGGCCCGTCTCACCACACGGCCGGCTGGCTCGCAACCGGTTGCTCTTCTCTGCGCGCGGCTCTGCGTCTCTGCCTCCGTCCTCACGGGGAGGCGAGGAGGCCCGCCAAGACGTAGTGGGGTGATAATCGAAGCTTGGTAGGGCGTAAGATTCTGCCTTTCCAGTAGACCTGGCAGCGGGTATAAGGGGTATGGTATACTTTTGCGACACACGGTCGCGTCGCTCTGCACAGCGACAGCGACCGCCTCCCGTCCTTTAAATCTGTCGCTGTCGCAGTGCACTGCACAGCGACAGTGGTAGGGACAGGCTATGGCACAGTTGCAGTATGTCAGCCCTCCGCGACACGTCGCTGCGACCCACACGCGACATCTGTTCCTACGACGACCGTTGCCGTTGCTCCGATGCGGGTCCCGCCACGATTTGTGTTAGATTGCATGCCTGTCGCTCATTACAGCGACAAACTATACCATAGGCCTAAGAGAGAATGTGCGTTCGCGCAACGGAGGGACGCTGCGTCAATGCGCTCGCTGGAAACCTGATAAAATAAATAAAGTTCAGCATGGGGCTGATTCCGAACGAGCGGTTAGAGCAGTCGGAAATCGTTGTTAGCAGAATTACGCCACGAGATATGGTAATATTCAGGCGAGTTTGCGAACATCCCACATTGGTGGAGCGTTTTCGCCAGGTTGAAAATGTTCTGCCGATCGTGCTGTGGAAAACGTGAACACGATTTTCGAGAACACTTCCGGAATGCTACGAAGGAACTACGTGTTTCCTGCAGGGTTTCTTGCGAAAGTTTCATGTAAGATTTCATCACGAGCGCATCTTCGCGACGTAACGCCTTTTGGAATTTTCATCGCCTGTCGGGTTTTGATACTTTTTATGAAAGAGAACATTATTGCGAAGAGAGTCAGACAGAGCTTTACCCAACATCAGCGCGGTTTTGGCGTCGGAGTTTGGATTGTCTGACGCTTTGCCCGCTCATCAAGTAGTGGAAAAAATCGAAATCTCCCGATGGAGCTGCTGTAGCGCTCATCTGCAAGAAGATCATAAAAAAAGGTTACTGGCCTAGTCTCAGGTCGATTGGTCCCATTTGAGCCAAAGACGGGACGGCGGTGATTTCGGGTCTTTTTTATCAAAAGTCGCCAGGGTGTCGCTAGGCGGAGTGAACCTCCAGACCGATCGTTACTGTTTTGAATGAGTCTACACTAAGAGCACTTGTAACCACGAATGTTTTGCGCCTTAGAGAAGAACGATTGTTGGGTCTCCTGGGGCGACAAAAAGGCGAAGAAACGCTGTTTTGACACATCTGAAAGGGGTGAAAAACCGAAATCTCCGGAAATGGGCTGCTGTAGTGCTTATTTTAAAGAGCATCATGAAGGAAGGTTACTGGTCGAGTCTCAGGTCGATTGGCCCCATTTTAGCCGAGAACGGGACCCGGGAAGTGACCGAAATATGGATACTTGAAAATGGGAGAAATCGGAATTTATACCCCCATATGTCAGTCTAAATCCCTTCAGAGTGTTCCACTAGAATATACACAACGGTTATATAAACACATTCAATCCTCCGACCACAATTCCACCTCCGCGTTTCGCGCACTCGATTGATTGTGTCACGCCTATATGCCTTGTTGCAGAGTAAGACATGTGAGAGCTCAGAAGAAAGAGCTCTAAATGCTGATTCGGAATATCTTCTCAGATTTCAGAACGGATCACATTGAACAGAGTTATGAGAAAAGGACGCAAAAGACGCGTTTTTGCGTCTTTTTCGTCCAAAACGCAAAAGATACGGCCTGTATTGTACTTTTCAACTATAATATTCTCCAGCTTGACGCTGGGCATTTTTCACTAACATAAGCGTATTCACTCAGACATTGGGATTGGCGGACCGCCGGCATTTGCTTGGCGAGCGAAAACCATTCCCGGTGTCGGACAGCCCTTAGCCGGCGGTCGGCCAAAACCCTGCCAGCGGTCCGCCAGGACGTTGGCCGACCGCTGGCAGTCTCTTGGCTGATACCTGGCAACCCGGTGTTGAGCAATCGTTTGCCAGCGGTCCGCCAGTCTCTTGGCAGACCGATGAGTCGAGGTGGGTGCCTCACCGCAGATCGTTGCGTAGGAGATCGCCTACGCAACGGTCTGAGGTGGGGGACCCACCCCACCTCCCCCCCTAGCCTTGGGGACTTGCCCCTCAGCTGACAAAAATAGACTAGCCTCTGTAGAGTGACTTCAGGTCACCTGCCAGGGCCGGCATCAAAGTGCCGAGTGAACACTCATTGGACTGAATCGCCTTATATACCGGCTCGGCTTATAAGTGAAATCAGAGATCCAACTATAACATGTTGAAACGTGAGTAGTCGTAGACTCTCTCGAGTGCCAGCCATGTGACGACTCAGTGCCAAGCGAAGGCCACTGGGCGGTTACGCGCCAGCCAAGTGCCGATTGGTTTATAACTGCGTTTTTATGCTCCCGGTAATTTCGAGGTTTGATTGCCCTTGCCAGTTAAATTCAAGTTATCACGCAGCTTTCAGGCAGCTGGCACATTTTCGCCAGCGGTCCGCCGCTAGCTATAATTGAGATGCCAAAGATAAGCCAGCTGTCGGCCTCGTAATTACCAATTGCCAGCTAAATGCCAGTTATCACCCAGCTGTTAGGCAACTGACACATATTCGCCAGCCGTCCGTCGCTGGCATCAAATGACATGCCGATTGTATGCCAACTGTTGGCCTCGTGGTTGCCATTGGCCAGCTAAATGCCAGCTGTCCCCCAGCTGTTGAGCAACTGGCGAGTTTTCGCAAGCAGTCCGCTGCTCCCAATGTCTGAGGAGCGTCGGATGGTTTACAATAACACGTTTACATGTTTTTACCCGTCTTGGCCCTCAATTTTGAGGCTCCGCTAAAATTAAGCTTTCAGCTCCAACATTGAATAGGAGCTAGCTGCATCCATTTCCAGCCTCCTGCCAAAAAATTTTTCGACCAAAATCACTTGGTTTTCTCCACTTTCTCGGGTGCCAAGAAACCATCCCACGAGGATCATCCCTGTTGTGATCCTAACGGGAGGTGCAGGGTGACCCCGCCACGACTGTTCGCAGTGGGGTCCACCCCACTGCAAACCGTGGGGAGATGGGCCCATACTTGGGTACCACCTCCCCCCACCTCTCCCCGAGCCGTGGGGAAACCACCTCGGCGACAAAAATTATCCTCCGGTATCCGGTGGATCTTCTGGAAAGTGACTGAGGCCACCATCCAGGTCCGGCTCCGAAGAGCCGACTGAGGCACACGGTGAGATGAGGAGCCTTTTATACCAGCAACATTGTTAATACCTTTGTCTAAATATGTCTATGTTCATACGCGTTTTGACATAGTACACGTAAAACAGGTTTTAACTTGCCTCAATAGGCCAGAGGCCATTTTTAACAGGGTAATTCCTGAGTGAGAATTTTGTGCCGGTGGCAAATTATAATCGTCTCTTTCTGTGGCGCCCTGCGCACTCCTCAAGTCCTATTTACACCAACCATCTCAAAAAGAGAACAATCTTGGCCGGAAGCATATAATTAGCTGTGTTGATTTTCACTAGTTCATTTTCGAAGTTCAGGGAACGTCGGATGGTATGCAATAACATGTTTACATGTTTTTACCCGTCTTGACCCTCAATAATGAGGTTCCGCTAAAATTGAGTTTTCTACTCCAAAATTGAATAGGAGCTAGCTGCATCCATTTCTAGCCTCCTGCCAAAAAATTTACTTCCTAGCTAAATTTTAAGTGTTGCAACAAGATCGTGAATGCCGTCTGAAAAAAAGGGGATTAACAGCTTTTCGACCAAAATCACTTGGTTTTCTCCACTTTCTCGGGTGCCAAGAAACCATCCCACGAGGATCATCCCTGTTGTGATCCTAACGGGAGGTGCAGGGTGACCCCGCCACGACTGTTCGCAGTGGGGTCCACCCCACTGCAAACCGTGGGGAGATGGGCCCATACTTGGGTACCACCTCCCCCCACCCTCCCCCGAGCCGTGGGGATATCCCCTCGGCGACAAAAATTATCCTCCGGTATCCGGTGGATCTTCTGGAAAGTGACTGAGGCCACCTTCCAGGTCCGGCTCCGAAGAGCCGACTGAGGCACACGGTGAGATGAGGAGCCTTTTATACCAGCAACATTGTTAATACCTTTGTCTTAACATGTCTATGTTCATACGCGTCTTGACTTAGTACACGTGAAACAGGTTTTAACTTGCCTCAATAGGCCAGAGGCCATTTTTAACAGGGTAATTCCTGAGTGAGAATTTTGGGCCGGTGGCAAATTATAATCGTCTCTTTCTGTGGCGCCCTGCGCACTCCTCAAGTCCTATTTACACCAACCATCTCAAAGAGAGAACAATCTTGGCCGGAAGCATATAATTAGCTGTGTTGATTTTCACTAGTTCATTTTCGAAGTACAGGGAACGTCGGATGGTATGCAATAACATGTTTACATGTTTTTACCCGTCTTGACCCTCAATAATGAGGTTCCGCTAAAATTGAGTTTTCTACTCCAAAATTGAATAGGAGCTAGCTGCATCCATTTCTAGCCTCCTGCCAAAAAATTAGCTTCCTAGCTCAATTCTAAGTACTGCAACAAGATCGTGAATGCCGTCTGAAAAAAAAGGAGATTAACAGTTTTTCGACCAAAATCACGTGGTTTTCGCCATTTTTCTCGAGCGCTAAGAAACCATTCCAAACCATTTTTTGGTACATACACCAACTTTGTACGCTCTTTCCAATGGAGAAAAAACCGCATCTCCACAGTTACTCTGTACGCTGATTCCGGAATCGCAGAGTTGCGCATGGGCGAGTTAAAACCGAATCTGGTGCGCGCTTCGCGCGCACCACAATTTTATTTTATTTTAGCAAAGGTTCCCTTTGAGAAAAAAAGCAAAAAGGTCGTTTATGATCTTCCGGTCGTTATCTTCGGTAATCTACTGGAAACCTGAAAAAGGACTTCACAATTGTGTCCAGCGCCCCTAATGACATTCACTGTTGGCGGAATATCAAACCAAATTTCTTCCCTGAGGTTGGATTGTGCCTTTCAGAAGCGACCTCCGCACTTCCAGTGGCTTCCCGTGCACTTATCAAAGCGTCCTGCGCACTCCGACTTGGGTCCCGCACACTCCCTACGGCGTCAGACGCACTCCCATATGGGTTTCGCATAATTTCTACGGCGTTTTGCGCATTCCCATATAGGTCCCGCACAATTTCTGCGGCGTCCGGCGCACTCCCATATGGATCCCACGCACTTTCTTCGGCGTCCGGCGCACTCCCATATGGGTCCCGCACACTTTCTACGGCGTCCGGCGCACTTCTACTTGGGTTCCACGCACTTTCTTCGGCGTCCGGCGCACTCCCATATGGGTCCCACACACTTTCTACGGCGTCCGGCGCACTCCCATAGATCCCACACACTTTCTACGGCGTCCGGCGTACTCCCATATGGGTCCCGTACACTTTCTACGGCGTCCGGCGCACTCCCATATGGGTCCCCCACGCTTTCTGCGGCGTCCGGCGCACTCCCATATGGATCCCACACACTTTCTACGGCGTCCGGCGCACTCCCATATGGGTCCCGCACACTTTCTACGGCATCCGGCGCACTCCCATATGGATCCCACACACTTTCTACGGCGTCCGGCGCACTCCCATATGGATCCCACACACTTTCTACGGCGTCCGGCGCACTCACATATGGGTCTCGCACACTTTCTACGGCATCCGGCGCACTCCCATATGGATCCCACACACTTTCTACGGCGTCCGGCGCACTCCCATATGGATCCCACACACTTTCTACGGCGTCCGGCGCACTCACATATGGGTCTCGCACACTTTCTACGGCGTCCGGCGCACTCCCATATGCATCCCCCACACTTTCTACGGCGTCCGGCGCACTCCCATATGCACCCCACACACTTTCTACGGCGTCCGGCGCACTCCCATATGGATCCCACACACTTTCTACGGCGTCCGGCGCACTCACATATGGGTCTCGCACACTTTCTACGGCGTCCGGCGCACTCCCATATGCATCCCCCACACTTTCTACGGCGTCCGGCGCACTCCCATATGGATCCCACACACTTTCTACGGCGTCCGTCGCATTCCCATATGGGTCCCGCACAATTTCTGCGGCGTCCGGCGCACTCCCATATGGATCCCACGCACTTTCTACGGCGTCCGGCGCACTCCCATATGGGTCCCGCACACTTTCTACGGCGTTCGGCGCACTTCTACTTGGGTTCCACGCACTTTCTTCGGCGTCCGGCGCACTCCCATATGGGTCCCACACACTTTCTACGGCGTCCGGCGCACTCCCATATAGATCCCACACACTTTCTACGGCGTCCGGCGCACTCCCATATGGGTCCCGCACACTTTCTACGGCATCCGGCGCACTCCCATATGGATCCCACACACTTTCTACGGCGTCCGGCGCACTCCCATATGGATCCCACACACTTTCTACGGCGTCCGGCGCACTCCCATATGGGTCCCGCACACTTTCTACGGCATCCGGCGCACTCCCATATGGATCCCACACACTTTCTAAGGCGTCCGGCGCACTCCCATATGGATCCCACACACTTTCTACGGCGTCCGGCGCACTCACATATGGGTCTCGCACACTTTCTACGGCATCCGGCGCACTCCCATATGAATCCAACACACTTTCTACGGCGTCCGGCGCACTCCCATATGGATCCCACACACTTTCTACGGCGTCCGGCGCACTCACATATGGGTCTCGCACACTTTCTACGGCGTCCGGCGCACTCCCATATGCATCCCCCACACTTTCTACGGCGTCCGGCGCACTCCCATATGGGTCCCGCACACTTTCTACGGCGTCCTGCCACTTTCACCGTGTTCCCGTACGCCTTCTACGGCATCCTTCGCGCTCTTAGAGTCCTACTAACACCATACGGCGTTCTGAAAAATACTTCCAAGGTCTCGTCTAATTCGTACAGCTTGGAACCAAAACCGCCTCGATAAGGGCACAATCTTGCTAAGAAGCCTGTCAGTAACTGTGTTGATTTTCATTAGTTCATTTTTAAGGATAAGTGAGCGTCGGCTGGTTTGTATGAACATGTTTACTTGTTTTTGCCTATCTTCGACCTCAATTTTGAGGTTCCGCAAAAATTGAGCTTTCAACTCCAAATTTTAATAGGAGCGACCTGCATCCATTTCCAGCATCCTGTTCGAAAATGAGCTTTCTAGCTCGATTTTAAGTGTACCAACAAGATCGTGAACGCCAACTAAAAAAGAGGAGATTAACATCATAACTTTATTTTTTATTTATTTATTTATTACGTTCCGTAGAACGCTCCAATAAACAACTAGCTGACCATCAAGAAGAAAGATATTCCATGCTCAGGAAAACAAAAAAAACAAAATTCAAAAAAAATCAACAAAAATCAATAAAACCATCGGCAACTAGATCAATGCAGACAACAGCAACGGTAGAGAAAAGAACTAAGAGGCTTCGAAGTTCGAAACACCGACACATTTTGCAGAAATGTTGGAATATGCGTGAGCATTTTTTTTTTAAATTTCATTTCATGTTTCATTTATTTGCCAATAATGAATGAGGAACAGAAACATGAAAGTAATTAATATACGTCCAGATTGAATGAAAAAGAAGCTTGAAGCAATTTAAGCTTCTCGCACGCGAGAACAGTGCCTCTATTTGAAAGATCTGGCGTTTTGATTATAAGCTCCTCGAAAATCAGTGGCCATTCACTTATAGAAAAAATTGTGTTCTGTAAGATCCGTAGCAGCCAACAGTTTGTGGGGTTCCAAGAGGGATGGCCGAGAAAATAAATAGAAACAAATAGAGCAATCAAGAATTATTTTTCTGTTGCTCTCCGAGCAGCATGAATGAGAGCTTTCGTTGACACCCTCGTTAACATCACTTCCGCCCAAGCAGAGGGTTTGACCAGATTTTGACCATTGAGCAGCTGTCAAGGATAACCCTACCGAGATCCAGTGCAACTGGTAGGAGACCATTCACGGGCGGATGCGGGGGGCACCTCTTTGATCTAAATACGAACTCATGGCACTGACTCGGGGTGCCCACAGTATAAGCTATCACAGTGGTCAAAAATGGTCATGGCGGATTGACGTGACACGAGAACATGAACGATAACCTCATTCATCGCACAGAAGCACAGCACTGCTGAAAAGGGCTTTGACATAGACCTGCTTCGAAATTCAACCATTGGAACTGTTGCTGAGGCATATTTTGGATAATGATAGAAATGAATGTAATGGTTTTGGAATGCCAGCATAGCATTGGCTGCTGAAAGGATAATGGACTGCGGAGAAAAGATTAGGTATTCAAACCATGGCTCACGGATATCCTACTTGAACAATAGCAGACCTTGAATTCATTAGAAACACGTTTTTCTCAGTTTGGCGTGCAATGAATCATACTTCGGTAAATACGAAACGCATATATCAACACAAGCCATACAGGGCTAAAAATCAAGAAAATATACGAAGTATCGTCACAACGTGAGCATGCCATGCGTATCAAAATTTTTCTCCGAGCGCTGTTCGTTTCAAAATGAAAATGCCCGTGGGACTTTATCTCTCTACAGGCCAACGAAGCTAAGGTTTGTCGTGCCAGCCAGCTATGGCACAATGGACCTTACCGGAACTTCGGGTCATGGGTTTACTGGCTCACCATATGGGACCGGTAAGGTGGCAATCAGCCTGCGGCCAGTAAAGAAGCAGTTTCGCAATATTTTTTCCGAGAGAAAAAACAATTCAAGCGGGAGCACTCACTCTAAATTCGAAACAAATTCATGAAAATAGGTCGGTATTTATCAGCAGTTCCCATAAAGCACAAAATGTCCGCAGTATTTGCTAAGAGCTCGGAAAAAAATTATAAACATTTCAAAAGATAGCCGGCTGCAACTCCATAGTCATCGCAAGTCTCATTACACCCTTCACCAATGCGACCATTTTGACGAGAAAAAAACATCAATCCAGTTGGCGTAGTGGTGTTGGTCAATAACTGAGATAGCATCGAATTCTGAATGAAAACGGTCACTGACAATTGAGGAAAAAACTGAGTTATCTACACATCCTCAATCTTCAAAACATCAAAAACATTTATCCTTTTTAGCTTTCTACGGAAACTTTGAGAATCTTTGCATGATGTGAATTCAACTGGTAAAGTGTTTAGCCACCGTGCACTACGGAACTTGGCGGGTTATTCAATTTTTCTCTAAAACTAGTGAACCATTCCAAACCATTTTTGGGTGTTTTACCTAGCTTTCTATGCTCTTTTTAATGATAAAGGAACCACTTCTCCAAGTTTTCTCAGAGCGTCGATTTTGGTATCGCGGGTTTGCGCACGTGCAGTTTAAAACCAAATCAGGTGAGCGCTTTGCGCTCCCCACAATTCTGTTTCGGATGTTAGAGGCGGCATACTAGCTAAATATGGTATAAATTTGATGTGGAGGCTGGGAGCTGTTAGTGTTGGGAACTGACGAAAGGAAACCTAAGAGTACGCTTGAAATCAGGAACAAGGTACCTCAGGCCGGAGCATTACGAGAAAATTCTGACGGATTACGGGAAATTTCTGCCAGATTACGGAACGATCTTGCCCTCCTCTGGTGGTAATTTTACCGTTTTCTGGCAGATTTTTCTCGTTTTCTAGCAGAATTTTTCCGAAACCTGTCAGAATTTTCCCGTACTCTGGTCGGGATAGTACGGAACATTCTGCCAGATTACGCTGTCCGCCGCAGTCTGCGGTGAAGAACCACCCTCCCCACTCCCCCCCCCCCCGGGCGGGGGTATACCCCTACCTCCTCAACAGTCAAAAATATGCTGGCCTCCGGAGAGTGACTCGAAGTCACCATCCAGGGCCGGCATTGGAATGCCGAATGGGTACTCTAGTGAGATGTGGCACCTTTTATACCGGCTGTGCACGTGATAACCACGTTACGACGTGATCATTCGTGACCATTATCAATTGTCTTTTCAACCGGCCGAATTGAAGATGACGTGGCGTGTTTTGTGGCTCGCGGGCGAGCCAATAACCGCGCTGCATGTGCGTCGCATGGGGTGGTCTTCTTGGGGCGCCAGACAGTGAGAAGGGCGGGCAGGGGTGCGTTCAAGAACGTTCCCACGACGCTCTGGGGTGCGTTCCAAGATTACTTCCACGATGCCGTGGAGGGCAAATAGCCTTTCCATGGCCAAACTTGTTTTCCTGGGCCACGAATTGTAACTGCTAATTGTTCCACGTCGCCGTGGCAACGTTTCCATGGAAAACTTTGCCATGGGAATGTTCTTGGAACGCACCCTGGGAGGAAAAAGCAATCTCAACATGGACAAATCTGCTTTCCATGGATGCGAATTATAACTGAAAATTGCGCCCACGTGACCGTGGCTACGATTCCATGGAGGAGTGTTGCCACGGGAGCGGTGTTGGAACGCACCCCAGATCAGCTGAAAGGGCTGGACAGCGCTTATGATTTCAAAAGTGACCTCAACCAATAGGTGTGACAGCCTTTCCCACTGATCTGCCCGCCCTCCTCACAGTCTGGCGCCACGAGACGACCAGCCCGTCGCATGCAGCAAGGTTCGCCGCTGGCCGGCACCCTGGGTACCTGAGCCCCCTGAATTCAGGGGTGCGTTCCAAGAACATTCCCATGGCAAAACGTTTCCATGGAAACGTAACCACGACGACGTGGAAGCAATTATCAGTTACAATTCGTGGCCCTGGGAAACAAGTTTGGCCATGGAATGGCTGTTTGCCCTCCCACGGCATCGTGGAAATATTCATGGAACGCACCCCAGGAGGTGAGCAACCAAGATTCATCTATTAAATTCATCTACCAAGATTCAGCAATAGATCTAGTGGTTACCTGAGCCTATGAGTGACAGCTGACCCTGGATCCCGAAAAGTCTTGCTTGTGTGAATGCATCTCAATTCAGCCATAAGAGATCGCTCCTACTATAGGTGCGACGATGTATACCTGGGTCGACACTTTCAATACGGCGCGATGCGATTATTTGATATTACTGAGTATCGATCACTATCACATCGAGCGTCGATTCGTTTTCAGAGTAAGCCGTCTCGTTGCTCCGCGGTGGCTCTCATCATTAGACGCGTCTCATTATTCTTTTTGAGACCCGGGATAGCTTTGGCCTTGTAAAATCTCATTTTACTCATCCAACAGCAACCGATTTGGAAGCTAAAGCCGTATTTCGCATTCTGTCAGAAATCGTCATTTATCTGAGAGAGTACGGAAAGAGTCCGGAAATTAGGGAGAAATTTATTGGTAACTTTCTCGTAATCTGGCAGAAATTGTCAACACCAGAGATTAAGTAAAATTATCTGGTAAAATGCCTGTAATCGGGTGGTAATTGCAACTTTACCCTAATCACTGGAAATTTTCTGGTAATTTTCTGGTACTACACCGGCCTGAGACTGCACGAGGTGTGGGCCGGCCAGCTTTGCTCAGGTCGCACTCCTTCAATGCTAATTTGGCTCAGACTTCCCCGGAGCGCAACCAGGTCAATTTTAGTCGTTATTCCCAGCCCTTCAACCTAACTAGGGAACGCCTTACATTTCCGGTGGGCTTTTATAAAACCATGTGGTGATAATTGTAGGTATGGGACATAGCATTGATGATTGTTTACTAAACCCCAAATGCCTCAGAGATTCACAGGAGATCCGCGGGAAAGGTTAAAGATTTGACTCTGCTAAAAATGTTGCGAAATTCCTCTAGTTGGACTTGGCATTAAACAAAAACTTTTAAATGCTGTGAAATTGATGTAAATGGATTTGGCAGTCAACAAAGATATGAAATGTGGTACAATTCCTCTTCTTAGATTTGGCGATCAGCTGAAGTTTTTAAATGTTGTGAAATTTTCGCAGATGGATTTGGCGGTTTACAAAGTCATAAAATGCTGTGAAATTTCCCTTGTTGGATTTGGCAATTAACGAGTTCTTTCAAATGTTGTGAAATCGTTGCAGATCGATTTGGCAGGCGCTCCATAAATTATCAAAGTCAAATCACGCGCTTGGAGGAATTTCGCGTCGAGTTCAACTCGGATCAGGCTAAGACAGCGACAAATCTAGCAGACATTAGAAAATGCCGCAAAGACCTTGGCAATAAGTTGCATCAAGGTAGGTTCCCATAATACACCTCAGTTTTATGTATTTGTACTCATTTGCACGTATGTGAGGGCAAGGCGTGGCGCTATGACCGGCATGTCGACACTGCAGCCCCTTCCATCCAACTTGAACGCTAGCAGGGCCCTCTAGGCTCATGGTGCTCAGGCACCAGTTCGATTCGACCGATGGCCGAACCGCTTTTTTCTGCCGCGTCGAGGAAAACGAGAGACGTATCGGCAAAGCTCCACCCTCCCGTTTTCCCCGAGAGAAACGGGAGACGTCGGGGGTAGGGGGCGTACTAATCAATCAACTCGATTGGACCGACGGCGAAACAAAACTACCGCTTGCATCGATCGATTCCTCATGCTGTCCATTCATGGATGAAACATGTTTGATTTTCGATTTGACTTCTTTTGCTTTCTGCCAACCCATGAGTCACCTTCTGTCCCTATATTGCTTAGAAATGCTTAGTGGAGAAATATTATTTGGGTTTGCGGCCGTTGTGAGCAGTTGCGATTTGTAGCTCCCCGGGATAATCACATTAATCGAGTACATATTGATATAGTTTCAGTCCCTTTTCAAAAATTTGTTTCATAATGACGAGAGCTCGTTTTGATTTGTAGTTACGATTTGAAAATTCCTTCTCAGTGGTGCATGTCCACAGCGTTGTATCAAAATACAGCTTTCTCGAAAATGGCGACGGCATATGTAGTTTGATTGCTTCTGCCATAGAATGGAGCTTTCTTTCGTTTGTACCTTGACTTTTGGTTGTGATCACTACTGTACGCTCACCTTAAAAAGATAATGAACTGAATACATAAAGCAGCGGAACTTAATTTCTGGTTAGCAACGGTAATTCCTCTCAGAATGCTATCGTACTGCGACTCGATCGAGTAGAAGCATCTCACAATCAGACCGATCTGATCGCGTCGCACAATTGAGTCGCACCACATTCCTACACAGTATAGTTAGTATCCGAATCACTCCTCTTCAGATATCCGACCGGATATCCGAGATTCGGATAACCCGATATCCGAAAATTCGAAAAAAACGCATTATCTGAATCGAAACAATATCCGAAGGGTCAAAATTTCGGATGAAATCCGGATAAAATCGGATGATTTTCGAATAAAATCGGATAATTTTTGGAAACAATCGGATGAATTTGCGCTCGACCACGCCCATTTTCCGTACCGCCTACTATTTAGTACATCAACCCAGGATTTTCCTCCTCTTCACGAAATCGGAAGAGTAGTTGCGGCGTGGAAAAATTTGTGTGGTCAGGTGAGATGACCAGGTGGCTAGTTATCCAGTGTAAAAGTTTTTTGTATAGTTGCTTTGCATACTTGTTACTTGCTAGTTGTCTAGAAAAACCTGTATATGGATAATACTGTGCCTCCCAACGACGATATAGTAATTGAAAATTTGTTTTCATATTTTTATTAATATGCATATATGGGGGTGTGTATACAAGTCTGTTGGTACCTGCTCGTTGGTGCCCCTGCTTCTACTGAACCCAGCAGACGTTTGAGTGTACACAGGGAACGCTCGAGCGATATAGCGTGCACAAATCGCGAAAGTATCCCGCACATTGCATAAAGGTGTCGCCGTCCGGCACACCAAGGCCTCTGGTCCATAACACCTTAGGATCCGTACCTAGGGAGTTCATGGAGTCTTTGGTCACAAGCCACAAATTCGCCACCCTGAACTGTCGATCGCTGTCGAGTGATATCCAAAAAAACTGCGCTATCCAGACTTCTGAGCTATGTCCATGCACCGTTTGCTGCTTTGCAGGAAGCCCGCCTCAAGGATAGCCCCGTCATCAGCGTCGGAGAGTGCACCATCTACTGTGGTAACGCTGACGATAGGAGAGTGGGAGGCTGTGCAATAGCTGTAAGGAAGGATTTCAATGGTATGGTCAAGGAGTTCGGCTCAACGTCGTGTCGGAATGCATTCGTACGACTGCGGGATCACAGAGGGTTCAATCTGTGGATAGTGAGTGCTCATGCGCCCACTGAAACCGCCGAAGACATTTCGAAGGATGCGTTTTATGAGGAACTAAATACGTTGCTGGCCAGGATACCTTGTCAACATGCTGTTGTCGTGGGAATTGACGCAAATGCGAAGATGGGACTTGATCAGGAATCAGTACTCGGTATAAGTACTCGGTAAATCGTTCTACCCAGTGGAGCAAACATCGGACAATGGCTACCGCCTTGTCGACTTTTGTGAACGCAGTGGTCTGATTATTGCATCGACATTCAAGAGGAATCATTGCCGCCATCAGCTTACGTGGCAGGGACCAACCCGGCTATCTCCAGAAGAGCAGCGGAAGCGGAAGATGACAACTTTGAAACTACAGCTTGACTATGTCCTAACGAGGAATATTCCAGTATCGGACATTCGAAGATCTAGAGCTGTGTGGGATGTCGCATTCGATTCGGATCACCGTCCTGTTCTGTTGAACTTCACTGCGAGGATTCATAAGAGGAAGCGAGGGGCTCAGCCTCTCCAGAGGATTGACATGACAAGTCTCAGAGATGAAGAGTGCAGAAGGAATTTTCGACAACGCGTTTCTATTCACATCGGAGTACGGACTAAGAAGAAACTTTGCGACGCGGATTCTTTTGTCAAGTGCATCCAGGACGCTTCGAAAGAGGCACTCCTGGTTGTACAGCCTGAAAAGAAGTTCGCCTACGTCTCAGAAGAAACAACATCTACCTACAACAGAGTATGTGCTTTCCGAACTGCAGGAAACTTCGTGGAGGAGAAGCGTCTGAGGAGGAAGTTGCGTCGGCAGCTTCAGAGTGACTGCGAGCGAGAGTGGACGTGTAGAGCTAAGGAGTTCGAGAAGGCTTGGGAGGAGAAGAATCCGAGGAAAGCCTACACGTTGGTGCGACAGTATAGCGGGAAGATGAAGAGATGTTCTCCTGTCTTGAACACTACCAATGGAGTTGCAGTTGGTGATGCGACGCTGCCAATATGGAAGGATTACTTCAGTTCACCACTGAATCGTCCAGCGCCATCAGTACCTGAGCTCCCTCATGTTCAGAGAGTATATTACGATGTCAGTTAGAAACCGCCGACTGAGTCTGAAGTTTTGGATGGTGTCTGGAAAATGAAGAATGGAAAGGCTGGTGGAGATGACAACATCACTGCTGAAATGCTGAGAGCTCTTCCTCCGTCTGGGATTCGTGAAATGACCAACACCATCCGTGCTATATGGATGAGCGAAAGGATACACGATTCGTGGAGACATGCGATCATCGTACCTCTTCACAAGAAGCTATCCGTCACGGATTCTAAGAACTACAGAGGAATCTCTCCACTTCGTGTCATGTACAAATTTTTAGAGACGTATCATTCTCGAGCGACTTATCAAACATCGTGAAGGAACGACCAGAGATGAGCAAGCCGGTTTTCGACCTGGAAGATCGACCATCGACCAAGTGTTCGTCGTGAGAAGAGTAATTGAATCGTGGCAGCGGTATTCGAAGCCATTACAGCTTGCTTTTTTGGACTTTGAAGTCGCGTTCGACTTCCTCATCGTGATCGATTGCTCAACGCTCTGCGAGCAGATGGAGTCCCGGAAAAGTATGTTCGGTTAATCGAGGACATGAACAAAGGAACAACAGCAGCAGTTCCTACACCTGTCGGATTTACGTCAGCTTTCGAGGTGAAAACAGGAGTAAGGCAAGGAGCCGTTGCAGAACCTTTTCTTTTCAACTTCACCGTTGATGACATCATGCGTAGAGTTGCAGAACAGTTTCCTGCGGATGTGATCCTAACACCATCAGGACGCTCCCTTGTCGACCTGGAGTACGCCGACGACATCGTGTTATTCGCTGAAAACAACGCAAAATTGCAAAGGATTGTGAACCTCGTTTCGAAGTATGCCGCAGCCTATGGACTTCGTCTTCGTCCCGACAAATGCAAGCAGATGTGGGTCTCTCAGAGGCCTTCAACGGGAGTTTGTGTGGACGGACAACGTATCGAACTGGTGGACGATTTCTGTTATTTGGGCTGTTTGCTGAAGAACGATGGTAGTTATGCAGCGGATATTCGACAACGATGTGCGAAAGCTACGTCTGCATTTAATTCTCTAACCAAGTGTTTGTGGTCTACCACCATCGCGAAGGAAGTCAAGTTGCGCGTCTACCTATCCGCTATTCGCCCTATCATGACGTACGGATCGGAGACGTGGGCAGCACCGAAAACGCAGATGGAAAGATTGTATTGCACGGAGAGGAAGCTTTTTAGGCGTTTGTTCGGATATTTCTGGCCGCGTGTATGCCATAACGAAGACCTTTACTAGGAAATCGACGCAGTACATCAACTCTTGACACGAGGGAGGTGCCAGCATCTCCTAACGCCATCTCAAGCAGCAATGGAAAGTCGACTTCGACTGCTCGGGCATATACTAAGAAGAACGCCGGATCGTCTCGTACAACACGCTTTAAGAATGCTTCCCAATCCTGTCTGGAAACGGCCACCTGGGCGTAGGCGAAAGTTCTGGACGGATGTGGTTAAAGTGGATTTGAAGTCACTCGGCATCGAAAGACAGTTCAGGCGCGATGTTTCGTTTCGCAGGAAATGAAATAGTGACAGCTGGATGCAATGTGTTCAAATTGCGGCTGAAGACCGTGAAAAATAGACACGGCTGACTACTAGGACGGCACACCTCGGTGAAGATGCGGAATGACCGCGTCAGGCGAAAGCCAACCGATTAAGTCAAGTAAGTCATGCATATATGAAGATTCAAGTTTGTATGTGAACATGCTGCAAATGCAATGCAGTACCACTGTTGGTTCAATTATGGATGTTCTCAAAGTCTTGCCTTAGTACCTGGTTTATTTTTCACCGTTTTGCCTCCACTTTGTTCCGAAAATATCCGAAGTTATTCGAAATTATCCGACCGGATATGCGTATCCAAATTATTGGAAAAATGGCATTATCTGAATCGATCCACTATCCGAAAACTTGAAAAAAACGCATTATCTGAACCGAACCAATATCCGGAAAATTCAAAATCGGCATTATCTGAATCGATAAATTATCCTAAGAAATGTCATCGCATAACAAGTATACTACACAGTCGCCTCAAAAAGTTTTTTTTTTTCGCGCAGTTCGGCGACTCGATGCCTCGATCGCATTGTCGCGTCGTCGTGCACACGGTAGCGTTGCATTGCCACCACACTCTGAAGGAGGCCTAAGATAAATTGAGCCACTCAGTTCAGTTCCAGTCAATTTCAATTCTAGGCAATGCCTAAGGACTGAATAAATCCGAATGAAAGTTACTTATATTGTGCCATTTAAGTTACATGTAACATATCTGAGGCGCCCTCTCAGAAAAATGACCTCTCAGAAATTGAAAATAATTTACTTGTAACATATCTAAGCAGAGTAAGTTACTTGCGACTTATCTCAAGTCATTTAGGTTACATGTAACATATCGGAGGCGCAGCGCACGCAGTATCCCAACGAAAGGTTACATGTAACTTAAATGACCTGAGATAAGTCGCTAGGAATTTACTCCAATATGTTGCAAGTAACTTGTGTTCGGCCTTTTGTGTTACAGGTAACTTGTTTTCAATTTTCTTAGAAGTGGTCCAAGCGCGATTATCATCTCATTGCGTGATGCAACAGCCGTTGTCCGCAAGTGCGGAGCGGAATATGGTTGCGAGAGCAACAGTACATGGCTAAAAATATGAATGAAAGCCTAATACTCGAGGGTGTGTGTTTGTCGATTGTTGTCCTTTTTTTTCGGTGAGAAAAGAAGCAATATAAGAATTCGAGGAAACCTTGAAGAGTGCAAAATTTTCCGTTCTGCGCTATTTGACGTTATATGAGATATACCCCATGGTGACAACGCAGAGAACTGCACCAACTTTGCACTATTTGTTCTTTGCTCGGCCTCGCGAGTTGAGCGCGTCGTTCTGAGCTTGTTCCCATCATGGGGAAAAGGCCGGAAAAATTAGCACCGAAATGAGAGTTTCACCAACTGAGAGGTCCCACCACCACTCCCATAAGTGCGCAGTTGTGGCCTTTAGGCATCGCTAATTATTATCGCAACAGGAAACTATTCGTGCTGGAACTGCTTGGTCCCGGCACGATTCACCTTTCTTCCAGCACGATTAACATCGTGTTGCATGATGCAACAGCCGTAATTCGCATTTGCAGACCGGAACTTAGCTCCGAAAACGACAGTATGAGAAGCAAAACAGGGCAAGAATGAACAAAAGCTCCGAACTATGAATTAGTGGAAACGAATCACCAAAAAAATTATTGTTGAGTGTTTTCAAAATCAAATATTTGTTGGTGTAGGATTCTCATGGTCACAACCAGCATCTTGTTAGCATCGATTCTACGCCTTACACCCTGCATAGCGGTCACCGCGACGACGTCATCCTTGATTTTTCGAGCATGGTGGCAAAGCCATATACTCAGGCACCATTTCGATTCGACCGATGGCCGAACCGCTTTTTTCTGCCACGTCGGGGCGAACGAGAGACGTTTCGGCAAAGCTCCGCCTTCTCGTTTTCCACGAGAGAAACGGGATACGTCGGGGGTTGGCGCCATACTAATCAATCAGCTCGCTTGGACCGACAGCGAAACGGAACATTGCGAAATTCGGGAAGGGTTGCCAACATATTTTGAACAGATGCAGCTGTCATTGGCTTCTCTTGTCTTCTGCAATATGAATTGTATTCAAGCCCTAGAAAAACTGATTATTCACCATTTTTTTCTCTACCGTTAGTCAGTCAGCCTCACTAAATCGGCCGATCTTCATCTCTTCTTGATTTTTTGCTGAAAATGAGAAAAATTGGATCCGTTTGGTGAATATAAACCCGCCGCGAGCGATACTATATCAAGAACTTCTCGAAACATTATCGTCACCTTCTGTTGCCCCTTGATGTAAGAAATCATGAAATAAGCGGAAAGTAATCGAACAGCAGGGTGCTGGTCTACGGTGTGTGAAGCATGGCAATTTCGCTCGGACTTCCCACCAGGAAAGTGCACTTACCGTTTACCGCCTTACCGATTTACCGGGGGTTTTCGGTAAATTTTGATCAACCCATTTACAGACTTAATCTCGAAATTTACCGACATTTATAACTATCGAACTTATGCAACTTTTTTTCGTTAAATCGATCCATTTCTTGCCCTAATTGCATGAATAAACCCTAATTCGACCCGCATTAAACCACCTTTTTTTAGCATTCTCACGCTACTGATTTCCGTGTCTTTCTTTCATGGAACTTTTCATGTTTTCTTTTGGTGTTCTTGCGTTTGGCTTCTCAAAAACAGATCTTGATCAGGGTTGTGCAATTACCGATTTTCGGGATTTACCGGTATTTTTCGGTAAATTTTGATTTACCGACTCAATCTCGGAATTTACCGAAAATGTGACCGATCAAACTTAGGTAACTTTTTGGCTAACTGATCCCATTTCTCGCCTGAATTACGTGAGTAAACCCTATTACGACTCACAGTGACCACTCTTGTGAGCATTTCCACGCTACTAATTTCCATGTTTTTTTTTCAGGAGACTTTTTTTATATTTGCTTTCAATGTTCCTAACATTTGTATTTTTAAAATAGATCTTGACACCTTCATTTTTGTGCTAAGTCGTACAATTATCGGTACGTTTAAGAGTATGAATCGAGTCAAATGCTTGTTGCATTCAAATGACTGGTTTTGGGTGGAAAAGAGATCGTGTTTTGAAAGAGCCGTGAGCTCCATCACTCTCAAAATTGAGGCGCTTCATATTATTTTTACCAGTTTTCGATCTACCCCATGGTGACAACGCAAGGAACAGCACCAATTTTGCCCAATTTGTTCTTTGCTCAGCATCGCGAGTTGAGCGCGTCGTTTTGAGCTTGTTCCCATCATGGGGAAAAGGTCAGAAGAAATTAGGACCTAAGTGAAAATTTTACCCATCGAGAGGTCCCAGCATCACTCCCGTCAGTGCGCAGTTGAGGCCTTCAGGCACCGCTAAATATTATCGGAACAGGATAATATTCGAGCTGGGACTGCTTACAAGGGTACTACTATTAGTCAGCCAGGCCGTTCCGGATGAAATGTACTTCTCTAGAACCGTTTTTGACGTAGAATCTGATTTTGATTCTCGCAGCTGCCTTAGCCCACTCTGAAAAAAAAAGTTTTAAGCTTTTTTTCGCCAGATTTCCGTAACTATTGCACCTTCCGAAACGCGCATTAGTGTTTGGAAAATTCGGAAACGGACCCCATAAATGTGTTCAGCCACCTAAACTACCCTCCTGAGCAACGTTTGGATATAGGAACATTCTCCAAGCTTTGCGCAGACTGATTTGGACTTTTACTTTTAATTTGGACTTGTACGGATTTTTGGTAGGGCGAATATTTCTACCAATTGAGGGCTCTGGAAGCGTTTTGGAAAAATGTTCCAGATTTGCCCTAAAATTCTTCCAGGGAGGTTTTTGGGGGCGCTGATTACGAATCCGATGTTTATTAGTCGATTTTCAAAAGTTTTCGACTAATTTCGTTCAAAGCTTCCCAACCGGGGAAAATTTCGAGGGAAAAACGCCACTTTTGAGATTTTCGGAGTGCTTCGGTAGATATTGCTCAAATTGTTCCTCTAGGGGTTATTTGGAGCGCTGGGGCCGGATTCATCAATGTGCTAACCCACGGTTAGCGCCCATAACCTACCAACCCAGCACCATTTGAGCGATTCATCAACTTACCAACCCACTCACTGCTCGGTTGGTTAGTGGGTCAGCGCTACCAGACGAAAGAGGCTGGTAGGCACCTAACCAACCCAATAGATATCGTGCGCCATCGCTAAACCGCACGCCCCATGGTGCCCAGCGCTCAAAACTACACCCCTCAGCTAAGTTTTGGTGAAAGCACATTTTCTGAATTTTGTGCAGACTGATAGCGTTTTGGACCGATTTTCGTTTTGGATGGTTGGATGTTTATTTATGCCAATTACAAGGCTCTGGTATCGTTTCAAAAAAATGTTCCAGATTTGACTTAAAATCCTCCCAGTTGGGTTATTTGGCGCGCTGATCACACATCTGCGCTTTATTTGTCGATTTTCCGAAGTTTTCGACTTGATTCGATCAAAGCTTCCCATCGAGGAAAAAATTTATGGCAAATCGCGACTTTTGACGATTTCTGGAGTGCTACGATAGATTTGGCTCAAATTGTTTCTTGAGGGCTAGTTGGAGTGCTGAGCACGAATCTGAGGTCAGTTTATTGATTTTTGATAGATCACGGTAGATTACGTATGGTTGACCGGTAGTTCGCTCAAAGTCTCAGATTTGACTCAAAATTTGTAGTCGGGGGTTATTCGGGGTGGTGAATACGGATTTAGTGTCCATTTGACGATTTCCGAAATACTAAGGTAGGTTTTGCCGCCTATATGGCATGGTACCTACCGTAACCTAGGATAAACCTTAGACTTTCAACAGACTCTAGATTCGTGTTCAGCGCCCTAGACTAGCTTCAAGCCGAATCCGAAATTTTTGCAAAACACCCAGGGTTGTTCATAGGGTCGCCTCTTACCTTGCCCCCAGGCTTTGACGAACACGTATAACTTTTTTCAGAGTGGTTTTAGGTAGCTGCGAAGATCGTAATCGGTTTCTATGCCAAGAACGGTTCTAGAAATGTACATTTAATCCGGAATGCCCAGGCTGACTCAAAATAGTTCCCTTGTTAGTCCCGACACGATTCATCTTTTCTCCAGCACGATTATCATAGTGTTGCGTGATGCAAGAGCGGTAATCCGCAATTGGGGACCGGAATCTAGCTCCGAGAACGACAGCATAAGAAGAAAAAACAGGGCAGGAGAGAACAAAAGCTCTAAACTATAAATCAGTGGAAACCAATTACTAGAAAACTGATTGTTGAGTGTTAATAAATGCAAGTGTTTGTTGGAGTGTAGGACTCTCAGGGTCAAAACCAGTATGGTGACGTCAGCATCTTGTTGGCATCGATTCTACACCCTGTACCCTTCATAGCGGTCACCGCGGCGACGTCATCCTTGATTTTCCGAGCATGGTGGCAAAGCCATATAGCCACCATGATCCGAAAATCAGAGTGACGTCATCGCGATGACAGCTATGGAGGCTATAGGTTGTGAAATCGATGGTAACAAGATGATGACGTCATCATCTCATTAGAATCCCTTCTATTAAAGGTGGACTGGTGCGCGATCCACGAAGTAGTGACGTCATCATCGAGACTGCAGTCCCGGCTATGACAGGTGGACCGACACACGATCCACGGAGTAGTTACGAAATCGTCGAGACTGCAATTCCGGCTTTGAGAGGTGGACCGATGTAATTCCCGGAATGAACGAGCCACGTTTCGGGTTGACCACGCCCCTTTTATCGTTTCGAGCCAGAGCGGTTCAACGGTCCAACCTCGTTCTGACGGCGCTCGAATCGAAACGGTGCCTGAGTGACTGTTCGCACCAGACGACTGGGGAATTAATAAATTAGAAAACATTGATGGTACTCATCATTTTCCTAGATTTCATTTATTATGTTACTATTAATTCATTTATTATTTTCTTTGTCATATTAAAAATACTACTTGCTTATTCCACATTAATTTTTTGTAATAGTTTGGAACTTTTGATGCGTTGATGAGTCAAAAAACAATAAATTGGTGGTGGAACAGCGGGACTGCTCTTTCCCGCTCCAGCTGCTCCGGCGTGGGCGTGACTGATCGAAAGACGCGTCGATCCCTCCAGGCGCGTGATTTGACTTTGATATTTTATGGAGCGCCTGCCAAATCGATTTGCAACGATTTCACAACATTCAAAAGAACTCGTTAATTGCCAAATCCAACAAGGGAAATTTCACAACATTTCATGACTTTGTAAACCGCCAAATCCTATATATAAAGAATCGCATGGACAAGAAAAATAATTATGACTATGGGGCTACGAAGCTGCCCCATCACCATGCAGGCGCTGTGCTTAGCGGGTGCCACGAAGGAGAGGATGAGCGTTCAGCACAGCGCCTGCATGGTGGTGGGGCAGCTTCGAAGACGCGCCGCCCGTCGGCATCAACGGCACATCGATTGAATTTTTGTATTTTCCTAATCCTAAAACTCTTTTCTTTGCAGTTGTTGCGCAAATGTTATCTCGCCGTATAGTACGATATCTTGCACGCGCTATTGCATTTCTACGGACTGCGTATGTAGTGCTTACTAAGGAGCAAAGCAAACTATACGCCAGCCTCTGTTGTATGCGCCCGTGGATAAGTTGTACCGTGATCGTAAAAAAGGCTGAATCGAAGCAGCAATTAATACTCTTCAGAACGCTGGGACACAACGAGAAACCACCCAAATCTCGATCACATGCTGATGCCCAGATTTTACTGGGTTCCTTCTCTCTTGAGAAATTCGAATTCATTTGATTGCAAAAAGTGCTCTATCATTAGAAAACACTAATACAAACTATTTGGAACTCATTACGGACTACCCCGAACCCACACTGGGATTTCGAGAAACGGCTTATTGGGGCTTGTGGGAGAGACAAAAAGAAACAGTCTAAAGATTCAAGGTTTCTTCAAATGCCTCTGGGTAGATCAAAAAATTCAAAATTCGTTCTGTCATATGTTAAAAATTTGAGCATATTCTGCTCAAAGTGTGTCCAGGAAGGCTATTTGAGACACTGAACACGAATTTGATGCCCGTTTTCAGTTATTCGAAAAACTAAAATAGGTTACGGTGTACTTCGACAATTCGAAAATTTTTGCGAACAATCGAGTTTTCGACCAAGTTGATTTTTCCGGAAACGGTTCTCATATTCATGTTCTCCGCACCCAACTACTCAGACACTCGTGGCGTCCAACGGGTGGTCGACAAGCAATCACCTCACAGCGTGCTTCCCCACGACCGCTGAAAAGGGGTGGGACTGCTCCCCTAGAGTTCCCTGTCACCCCCCTCAAGTTGTCCGTCGCTCCCCTTGAGTTATCCGTCGACCACCCGACGATCGGTAGTTGGACACTAGTCGACCGTTAGTTGGATACCTGTCGACCGGTAGTTGGATACCTGTCGACCGGTAGTTAGATACCTGTCGACCGTTTATGGCATACCTGTCGACCGGTAGATGGATACCTGTTCGCCGGTAGTTGGATACCTGTCGATCGTTTATTGGGCACCCATCAACCGTTTTCCAGATGCTTGTCCACCGGTAGATGGATACCTGTCGACCGGCAGTTGGACACCTGTAGACCTCGATGATGAATGCCGCTGGCTCTTCAAATCCGCCGCGTTGCGGCGAAAATCTTTCAAACGCTGGTAAAACACTAACAGTAACGAAATTTTATCCTAATCATTGATCAACATTTTAACAATTTAGAATGAGGGTAGGATAAGAATTCCTGATCTCAAATAACGACTGTCAATACCCAAATATGAGATAACAAGACAACATTATGACGGATGATGAACGATATTACCGAATAATTTCCAAAAAACGAAATAACAAGAAGTAAGACCTAACATGCACATTGTACCGGCAAAAATATGTTACTGCTTTATCAAAGCCTCAGTTCAGTCCATTTGTGGTGCTGTAATGAAATAAGCCAAAAACTTCGAAAACTTTTTCCAGGTTATTTTTTGATCGACTGACTTACTTTATCAGAAATGCTACATGTTTATTCACATATATGCAAATATCTATTGATTGGACCTTGAGGCACACTCTAACCCCGACATCGATTTTCGTTTTCTGCTCATCTTGGGGAAAATTCACGCTGATCATAATGATGTCTTCACAATCGCACCCACACCCACACCCACACCACCCACACCCACACCCACACCCACACCACCCACACCCACACCACACCGCACACCACTCCACACCCACACCACCCACACCCACACCACCCACACCCACACCACCCACACCCACACCACCCACACCCACATCTCACCCACCCACACCCACACCACCCACACTCCACACCACCCACACCCACACACCCACTCCCACACCTCCTCACCACCCTTGCACTCCACATGCCTTGCACTTGCCACACCTGGCCTGACCACCCACACCACCCACACCACCCACACCACACCCACACCACCTTGGCACACTGCCACACCCACACCTCACTCCACCACCCACACCCACACCCACACCACCCCACCTGCACCCACACCCACCCACACCCACCCACACCACCCACACCACCCACACCCCACACCACCCACACTCCACACCATCCACACTCCACACCCACACCACCCACACCCGCACCACTCCACACCCACACCACCCATCACACCCACACCACCCACACCCACACCCACCCACACCACACCTGCACCCACACCCACGACCACACTCCACACCCACACCCACAACCCACACCCACACCCACACCCATACCCCACACCACCCATTAACACCACCCACACTCCACACCCACACCCACACCCACACCCTATACACCCACACCCACACCACCCACACCCACCCACACCACCCACACCTACACCCACACCCACACCCACACCTGCACACCCACATATTCCACACCCACACTCCACACCCACACTCCACACCACCCACACCCACACCCACCCACACCCTGCACCACCCACACCCACACCACCCACACCCACACCCACACCCACACCACCCACACCCACACCACCCACACCCACACCCACACCACTCCACACCCACACCACCCACACCCACACCACTCCACACCCACACCAACCCACACCCACACCACTGCCACACCCACACCACCCACACCCACACCCACCCACACACCCACACCACCCACACCCACACCACCCACTCCACACCCACTGCACCCACACCACACCACTTACACCACACCCACCCACACCCACACCACCCACACCCACACCCACACCCACTCCACACCCACACCACCCACACCCACACCACCACACCCCACCACCACCCACCCACCCCACCACCACCCACACCACCCACACTCCACACACACCCACACCACTCCACACCACACCACCCACACCCACACACCACACCACTCCACACTCCACACCACCACACCCACACCACCCACACCCACACCCACCCACACCCACACCACCCACACCCACCACCCACACCCATTAATCACCCACCCACCTACACCTGCCACACCACCCACACCCACACCACCCACACCCACACCACACCCACACTACATCACTTACCCACACCCACACCACCCACACTCCACACCACCCACACCCACTCCACACCCACACCACCCACACTCCACACCACCCACACCCACACCACCCACACCCACACCACACCACACCCACACCAACCCACACCCACACCACCTCTACCACCCACACCACACCCACACCCACAACCACCCACACCCACACCACCCACACCCCACACCACCCACACCCACAGCTTCACCCACACTCCACACCACCCACACACCACACACCACCCACACCCACACCACCCACACCCACACCACCCACACCCACACCACCCACGACCCACACTCAGCACACATTTTAAAAATTTGTCTAACAAGGGAGTGTTTGGGTGGTAAACACATCTGTAAAACGACTAGTATCGTTAGTATCTCTAGTGGGTCAATAGTAAAACTGCGCAGTATTCCGCCGGAGCTGCCGGTTCCAAGAAGTCATAAGCCTAAAAGGGTCGTTTTTTGTGCTTTTTGTACCTTCCAAAAAGGGAATTATTCTTTCGAAAGTTCGGAAACGGGCCTCATAAATGTGTTCAGCGTCCAAAGCTACCCCCCTGAGCAAAATTTAGGTGGAGGCGCATTTTCCATACTTTGTCCAGGCTTACAGCGTTTAGGTTTTTCGGTTGGGCGAATATTTATACCGATTAGAGGGCTCTGGAAGCGTTTTAGAAAATGTTCCAGATTTGACTAAAAATTCTTCCAAGGGTTTTTTTTGGGGCGTTGATCACGAATCTGAGATTTTATTAGTCGATTTTCCAAAATTTTCGGCTAATTTCGTTCAAAGCTTCCCAACCGGGAGAAATTTCGAGGGAAAAACGCCGCTTTCGAGATATATTTCGTGAGTGAAAATATACAAGCCTCAAGGAAGACGAGATCTTAGGAGAGCGTTCGTATGAAGCCATCAGAGAAGCGTAGTCGTCCTCGAAACTGTATCTGGAAACGTCTTTCCTGCAAATTTCAGAAATTATTGCAATGTCAGTCTAGACTGAATGAATTAATTTGGCTTACAAGGCTCACCCGATTGCTCTTTTCAGCAGCGATGTCTAGTAGACTAGCTTGTCCTGTTGGTCGCCCAGTGCCTGATTTTTGTACATACCATAGAAACCAATAATAGACGCGTAGCGACTGTTTTCTGTAAAGTACATACCACTCTTGAAATTCATGATTTAGCTTCAATAAGCGCACCACTTCCATGGTAATGATATGAAAGACTGGGGCAAGCGAAGAATACACATTCGCCAAATGTGAAAAAATGGCCGGAGACTCATGAATTCGTTGATCATCTAAATATCCCGGAAACCTGTGGCAGATAAAGTGTACTTGATCAAAACGGCCTAAATTCTCGAACTTCGCTTTTTCGAATATACTCAAAGAGCGAAATTTTAAAATTTTCAAAATGTTTTTTTCAAATTTTTGAATATTTCTTCTGATTATTTGATGTTACGAGTTGACTGTCATATACTGTGACCACTTACGAGAAAAATATGAATGAAAAACAATCAAACAAAGAAACGGAGAAGCAATTACACCCCTTTATTCACATACACTTCATTCGCTTACTAGCACAGGGTGCGCTTTAGATATGGTGACAAAATTTCTAGTCTTGCCAAGCCCAAAATGCCCGTCGCTAATCTTCCTGAGTGGTCTGTTCTTCTCACCAGACCTCTCGTTCGTACTGCACGAAGTTTTGGAGTGCAGAATGGTTTTTGCAAACAATGGTGAGCGGGAGCATAAAGGGTCCGCGATTTTTCACAGTAGAGCTCGTCATTGAGACGGCTTCGGTAAATGTTTCTCGTTCCCCCATGTGACCGTTATGAACTGCGCCAATGTGGTCATTTTGAAGCAGAGGGTGTCTGCTTGAAAACGTGTCATAGCTGAAGTCCTTGGACCCATTATTGAAAAAAAAACGCGAAGACAAATTGCCGAAATCCATTTTTTGCTCTGGTCGAAGTCCAAGATAGCTGAATTGGCGCCACTTTTTTCGTTTACCTGATAACGCACAGGCGTAAAACTTGGAGCATAAATGCGTCTGGAGGTTTACCATCGATCTGTGCACATTTTACCAACGTTTCTCAAAAATCGATCGATTATTGATTTTCTTCAAAATTAATGAAAAGTAGAGAATTCGATTAAGAAATTTCTTCCGCACACGACCACAAAGTAAGCCGCCTGTATGTCTTCAGGCAATGCAAAAATGACGATAATGTGGGTGCGCTGAAGTTGATAGAGCCCATATATGGAACTCAGCAACTTGCCCTCACGTTCTTTTGGTAGAGGGTCTCAAGGCCTGGGTAAAAGACGTTTTCAAGCCGACACCTCCTGCTTGAAAATGACCCCCTAAAGGCAGCGTTCACGATGATCATCGTTGACTTTCCACAGTGAAATGATAGGCGAAAAGATCCTGGGCTCCCAGTGTCGAAAGAACCGTAGAAAGCCAGGAGCGGCAAAATAACGGACGCAAACAGGCGTTCTGAGGTTACCGAAACGCCTAATGTCCCTTTAGGTAACATCCTTGGAAGCGATCGATTCCTCCACGCCCAGAAGTCAACGCAAGCTAAAGTGGCCCTCTTTTAGCACAAAAACAAGGTTTTTTTTTTGTTCTCTTCAAGCATGCCTTGCTGTATAGGGCACCAGACCTTCCGTAAACGGTTGAGACATCAAAAGTGAAATAAAATGCGAACACTGCTTCAAGGTCAGGAATTTCGTTTTCGTTTAAGATTTTCATGAAAAAGACGTCGAGAATTGCTCTTTGGAGGCCCATAGTTTTTAAGCGGGAGCCAAGCTAAATTTTTCTGCTCCCTCTATCGATCCATACCAAAAAATGCGAATGAAAACATTTTAGGGCGAGCGGCATCATGTATAGTTCCGTCCAGCAAAATTGGTTAAACCTAACCCCTGTGTAGACACCACGACTCAATGCGTGTGGTTGCGTCGCGGCCATTAACGTCCAATAGCGCCGAGAGACTGAGCTACTGGTCAGTGCTGACCTCGACGAGATCACTTGATGTTCGTCTCTGTGCAAGGTTTGTTCCGTTTTGATCTGTGCCTTGCCCACGATTTTCAACTTCTACGAATTAGGTTTTTTTCAAAAAGTTAAGGACGACATTTGAGCCCAGGGTTTTGATGAAGAACTCGAAAAAACGTGGACATGACTGTTCAGAGAACTACGGCAGTTTTGAACAAAATGTTCACAATAAGACTTTTAGAGGGTGTTCAGCGCTGCAATTTGGTCAGGATTCAACACTGCAACAAGGGTAAAATTGCTCACATTGATACGTTGATTGTGTATGCTTTTGTTTCACTAAGAAAACATGATTCTGCCATTATTCGAAGCTTTTCGATAACGTTGCCTTGTTTTTTTCCATCGAAGACATAAAATTACGAAAATAAGACGCTTCAAAAGGCAATTTTTTTTGGTTTTTTTGGAATTTTTCGAATTCAAAACCGAAAATTTTTCGTTTTTCGGTTTTTTCGGTTTCAAAGTTTTTTGCTCATGCCTGCTTCCGACACATACATCTAAACTCCGTTTTGAGCAAAAACACTAGGGAATCTTTGTAATGCCTTTACACATATCGAAATTAAGACGCTTTGTTATTTGTGCAGGGCAATTCAGACCCAAAGCTAAGCTTTATCCATACCGATGTTCGAAATGATCTTGACATGGATATTTATCGTTGTTCGGAGCTTATTCACGATGTAATCCGTTCCAAGCATCTTTTGAATCTCTCCATTCGATCAGGTCTGAAGCGCCTCCGCCCATTTTCAACAAGGATAACCCGATGATTTTAAAGAGCATTTCTGACACGGGTGTGAGAAAATCTTTGATTTTTTTCAAGGGGTTGAATCCCCTGGGTGAGAGCATTTCTGATTTGAATTGAGCAATTGAATATTCGATTATGTCGCGTCTCAAACATAATAAGTGTTGATAACCTTTTAGATCACTTACTATTACGCTCTTTCATTCAAACTTTTGTTTATTTTAAACATTGCCTCTAAAGGGCGGAATATTACCCACTCCAAGGTTTCACAATTTGGATGATCCTTCAATGTTTTAGGTCAGTACGAAGATACCCCAGTGTTTTTGCTCAAAAAGGAGTTAAGGTGTGTGTGCCAATAGTGAGTTGTTCTGCGTGATCTCCGTCGATCACTCAATCGGCCTGCTCGGTATCGATGTTGCGTGGTCGCCGCCGCGGCGTGCGCGGCACACCGTATGCCGAGGCTGCCATGATTGGCAGACGGCGAGAAGGCGGGTGCACAAGACCCGTCCCAGCAAGAGGTCTGAATTAGATCCCTTATGTTTTGAATAGCTTTCAATCCGTTTATTTTATTTGCTGTTGTTTTTCCAAATGGGTCTCACTTGTAATCAAAAGCATTCAGGAAAAATGAGAATGCAACGCAAAATGAAAAATCGGAAACAAAAGCCATGTAACTCATTTTTCCACGCAATAAAACAAAAACTCCGGAATTGTAAAGACAAAAAAAATCGATTTTCTTCAGAAAATCAACCAAAAAGAAGAATCTGACGCCGAATAAAAAAGGAAAAAATTTTCTGCTTTCGTATCGAGTCAGGATGTGGAAAAGAGATAGAAAATCCTAGCAATCCAGAGAGGACATGGAATAAATCAGAAAGTTTATTTCCAAGATCCAGAAAATCAACCAAAATTAGAATTTCGACGCCAAATCAAGAAACGAAAAAAGTTCTTGTTTCGATATCGAGTCGGGATATGGAAAGAATCTGAAACTCAGAAATTCAAAAAGGAGATGGAAGGAAATTCTTCTTCATGAGCAAGAATTCGACCAAACTGTTATGATTGGAAAGACGAATCAAGAAATGAAAGAACTTTCCGTTGGGATTTCGAGTCAGTATAAGGAAAGAATGGGAAACTCCGAACTTTAAATGATAATAAAAAAGAATCGGAAATCTGAAAATTTTTCCAAAAACAACAAATCAACAAAAATGAGAAATTCAACGCTCAATCAAGAAATAAAAAAACGTCATGTTTTAATAGCTAGTCAGGATACAGAAAGCAATCGAAAATTCGAAAATTTCAAAAAGGACGCGGAAGGAATCGGAAATTTTCCTTTACTCTCAAGAAATCAACCAAAATGTGAAGATTGGAAAGACGAATCAAGAAATGAAAAAAAATCCCGTTCCGATATCGAGTTGGGATATGGAAAGAATCGGAAACTCCAAAATTCAAAGAGGACGTGCAAAAAATCGGAAATTTTCCATCAAAAAATCAACCAAAATTAAATTTCAGACTCCGAATCAAGAAATAAAAAAAACTTCCCGTTTCGAATTCGAGTCAGTATAAGGCAAGATTCGGAAACTCCAAAAATTCGAAAAGGTCATGGAAAGAATCGGAAATTTCTTCCAAACAACAAATCAACGAAATTGGAGAAATTCTTCACCGAATTAATGAATGAATGAAAAGCTTCATGTTTTAATAACGAGTCAGGATATAGAAAGGAATTGAAAACTTAAAAATTTCAAAACGGACGTTGAAGAAATGGGAAATTAATCCCTCAGAATCAGGAGGACAACCGAAACGAACAATTCGGCGCCGAACAGTTGGCGGTGCAGCTGGTCCGGGGGTCAGAAGTTTTGCACGTCAATACGCGCACAAAGGTGAGAAAACGACGAAGTAACGTCATCCCATGCTACCGGTCGATGGGTGGTCGACTGTCTGTGGACCTCGGTCGACAGACAGTCGATCGGACACATAACGGTCGACAGACAGTCGATCAGCCCCTTGCAGTCAAACCACCCAGCGACCGGTAAGCCACAAGGGTGACGTGTCAACCACCCGTTGGACGCCACGAGTGTCTGAGTAACACCCTGGACGAACTTTTGGACTGAAAACGTTTCAACTTTTGAGATCTTAAATAATATTTTTTCCGTTCTTGATCTACCCGGGTGCGCTTTGTGGAATTTTAATACTTCCAAGCTGTTTTTTGGCTTCCCCCCACAACCCTCAATAGACTGTTTTTAAATGTCCAGTTCGAGTTCAGGGTGGTCACTCATCAGAGAAATTTTTTTGGAAAATCGAAACATCATTCGATTAGTTACCCTAATCCTCGTTCAAACCGATCTGGCAGTTTCTGATTTTCAAACGTGTTCATCCACCGAAAAATCAAGGAAACGTGTTAGATGATTATCAAAACCAACTTTCATCCGGAATTTTCTACTTCTTTTACTTCAAGTCCGTAGAAAGTGATAGTCCAGGAACTTTCATTTGGAAGTTTCAAAAATCGTCCTAAAAAAAATTGGTGGGAATTTCTCGAACACTGTTTCTTCTGAACTTCAAGAGAACATGAATATGAGAGCCGTTTCCGGAAAAAATCAACTTGGTCGAAAACTCGATTATTCGCAAAAATTTTCGAGTTGCCGAAGTATACCGTAACCTATCGTAGTTTTTCAAAAAACTGAAAACGGGCATCATATTCGTGTTCAGTGTCTCAAATAGCCTTCATGGACACACTTTGGGCAGAAAATGCTCAAATTTTTAACTTATGACAGAATGAAATTTTGAATTTTTTGATCTACCCAGAGGCATTCGAAGAACTTTTGAATCTTCAAACTGTTTCTTTTTGTCTCTCCCACAAGCCCCAATAAACCGTTTCTCGAAATCCCAGTGTGGGTTCGGGGTAGTCCGTAACGGGTGCGGGAAGGGTGGTACGCCGCCCGCGGCGAAGACAAGCGACGCGTGTTGCGTCGCGGCGTACCACCTTAGATTCGTCGATGAACCATGGAGTCAACACAAACAAAATGGCTGCATTTCAGTTTAAGAACCGTCTTTGGTTGCTAGGACATCGAATCTCATTGTTAATAACCCAGAAATATAGCATTCTAAATCATGCGCAAAAGAAGTCATTCATAATTTACCGATAGACACTCGATTCTATCAACCTCATTGATGTCAACTTCTTGCACTGAACCCATCATATTAGTGTTTCCAAACATCTCGTTGAAGGGAAATGACTCAATCAACGCCTGCTGGTACGCCGCGACGCGACACGCAACGCAAGCTCCCAGCCGCGTGCGGCGTCCCACCTGGCCGCCGCCCGTCCGTAATGAGTTCCAAACAGTTTGTAATAGTGTTTTCGAATGATAGAGCACTTTTTGCAATCAAATGAATAGGAATTTCTCAAGAGAGAAGGGACCCAGTGAAATCTGGGCATCAGCATGTGATCGAAATTTGGGTGGTTTCTCGTTGTGTCCCAGCGTTCTAAAGAGTGATTAATTGCTACTTCGATTTGGTCGAAAACTCGATTATTCGTTTTTAAAATGCCCAGTTTAATGTCCATTTGTCGGTTTTTTAAATACATACATAGATTACCCCTATATACAAGTTTTAAGCCAAATCTGGGATTTTTTTCAAAAAAACCCTAAAAATTTCGGGCTAATTTTACTCAGACCCCCCTCAGGGACAAAATTTTTGAGCCGCGAAACCGTCATTTATCCCCCATGTAAAGACGTGACTATGCGAAAAGTTTGATGTGACCAGAATAGTCCCCACCCATTTTTTGAGCCGCGAAACCGCCATTTATCTCCCCCATGTAACGACGTGACTATGCGAAAACCTTGCTGTGACCAGAATAATGAAAATGATGCTATCGTAGCAGGGGGGGAGGGGGTGCGATTGACCACCACCCTAGGCCACCAGAGTACCGCGCGGGGTGTGGATATCCAGAGGAGGGGCCTGAGCTGCGAAGGGGTGGAGGGGGGGTCTGAGCTCCGCCGGGAGATCAACTGGAACATTCTGAAAGTTTTTGAAGGTTCCTCTTTTTCAAACTTTACATCTTCTTAAGTGAATTGTTCATCTTCTTTAAAAACCTTGATACCTTGATGATCCATCTTCACTGCGCGTCGCCTCCGTGTGGACCACATCTCAACCAGCTCGACCGATCACGAGCAAGGGACATCCAGTGATGGTGATTTTCAGGAAGCCCTCGCTCGTTGCAGAACGTCTTGACTCTGCCTCAAAATACAGAGTTCCATCTAGTGGGAGGACGGCCTAGAGGCCGACGGCAATCACGTGGTAATCAATCACATCGGTCATCCATGCGGCGCAACACGTGTCCTGCCCATCGGTGTTTGAACTGGGCCATGAACAGAAGAGGGTTCATTAACTGCGACTGCTTTCGAAGATCAGCACTGCGTAGGCCACCAGCTCGCGGGGCACGACGATTGGTCTTCAGTAATCTGCGTTCCAAGGCCATGTGAGCTGTCCTTATGGCCTGTGTGGTCGCCTTCGTTTCCGCCCATGTCTCGGTTCCATAGCACAACGCAGGTAGCACCGTGGTGTCGAACAAACGTGCTCGTGTCTTCACATCCCGCAATTCGTCTGTCACTTCCACTATCGATCCAAGTGCAGACCAGGCAGCTCGTCGTCTCCGTCCGATCTCCGTAGACAAGTCGTTTTGCATGTTCACCTCTCTTCCGAGATAGACGTAGCTGTTCGTAGTGGGTAGGGGAATGCCAGAGAGACGAATGGGGCTGTCGTCGCACCACTGGTTGCGCATCACTTGGGTTTTCCTCAGATTCATTGTAAGGCCGATCGTTTTTCCTGCAGCGTCCAGTTCGTTAAGCATTTCTTCGACTTCTGCGGAGGACGAACCCAGCAGCACAATGTCGTCAGCGAAGCGCAAGTTGGATAGTCTGCACCCGTCTATGAGGATACCTTTGATGTCCCAGTCGATTTGGCGCATCACGTCTTGTAACGTGGTCGTGAACAGCTTCGGCGAGATGGTATCTCCCTGTCTGACGCCCTTTCCAATCGACACCTTCAGTTTCCTCTCGAATAGTTGAATAATGGTGTTGCTTCCGTTGTTGCACTCTTCCAATATTCTGATGTACTGGGCGTCAACACCAGCGTGGATGAGAGCGTTAAGAACAGCCTGTACTTCAACCGAATCGAATGCCTTAGTGTAGTCCACGAAAACGAGCGCTAGAGGTAGATGGTACTCCCTTGTCCGTTCAATGACTTGCGATAGCGCCTGAACGTGATCAAGATAGCCGTAACCCTTGCGGAAGCCGGCCTGTTCTCTGGGCTGGAAGTCATCTAGAGCCTTCTCTATCCTGTTCAGCAGAATCTTCGTAAAGACCTTTTACGGCACTGAGAGTAGAGCGATTGGCCTGTAGTTGTTGATGTCATCCCTATCACCCTTTTCGAATAGGAGTATCGTTGTTGACAGTTTCCACTGCGCGGAAACTACTCCTTGCGCGAGGTTACTCAAGAAGTGTTCTGCCAGAACTTTCCATAAAGGTGAACCACCCGCTCTGAGGGACTCAGTGGTAGTGCCATCTGGTCCAGTAGCTGTGTTTTTCTTCATCCCTTGGACAGCAAAAGCAAATTCACTCTCAAGGATTGGAGGTTGGTCATCTGCTATCGCAGGGCTACGCGGCAATGACAGTGTTGAGTTGAAGAGAGTGCTATAGAAATCCACCACATAATAATTTCCTACCTACTGTCTTCCATCTCCGGTAGGAATTCTCTGCAAAATACCGAGAATTCACCGCGGATCTCGATTTTACCGAGAATCGGAGACGAAAATACGGCGAGTTTCACGTGAAAACACCAAGTAATCACCCCAAAAAATTTGGCAAGTTCACTGTGAAGTCTGCCGCGGTTTCACTGCGAAAACGCCGCAATGACACGACTACAATTTCAATGACGGCGCCTTAGCGCTGCGGCAGAGATGACCATGTCGATAAAGCGTCGAGCTGTAAAATTGCCATAAGTCGCTACTTTAGACAGTTTCCTGATCACAGAAAGTTGAAGTAGAGCCAAACACCATAACCTGCGGTGAAAGGTTACAGAGAAGATTCTCATTTCCCCTAAAATCCGGATAGAGATACCTTACGCAATCTTTGAAAAGCAGATCTGCCCCCACAACTCGCGATGTGCGAGACCACGTCGAGACAGACCAATCCGTTTTTGGTTTAGTCTGACGCATGGACCAGGCAGATGGCCGTGCGGGGTTGGCGGCCTCACTGGGGCCGAATGCATCATTGGGCCGGTTTGGGGCAGGGGCAGGGCAGTCTGCGCACTTGAAGAGCTCTGTAAATCACCAAATCAATCGTGCGCAGCTGCCCCAACTCGGAGGCTGGGGCAGCTAGAGCAGGGAAAAACACAGCCGGGGCACGATTGATTAGACGACCTACGGCCCTCGCACTGCGATCTTCAATGATACCGACTGCCCTGCCCCTACCCCATCCCGGCGCGTTGATGCATCCGGCCCCTGGAGAATGGAGTTTCGATTCGCGCGGGGTGATCTACCGTCGCGACCCCATCCATTCATCAGACTAAAATTACCGCGCAAACTCTATGCTGCGGATTTCTTTCCGCGTTCGTTATGCATGGGGGAAGTCAAGGGAATCACCATGAAAGGGGTTTCCCTTGTTCTCTCTCCCAATCAACTGTTTCAAACGTCCATCGTGGTGACTAATTCAAGGGGAGAAGGACGAAACCAGATGTATTCTCCCCAAAAATCTCCCCGCCAATGTGCGAGTTCTAATGAATTGCGACACCTTTTTCAGTCCGCACAATCGATGGGAATCGCATAGAAGGATTTTCTCGCACATAATTGAATTCTGAACCATGTATGTTCCCAACAAATTCTTTCATTATTATTACGCACCAAATATCTGAAACATCGTTGAGCGACGACGAATCAAGTTTTTTGCATTGAGAGACAGCGATGGGACGGGTTTCGCTAGCAAAGCGTCTCCTTATGCAATACGGCTAGTCGAAACGATTCGCGCTTTCACTTACTTCAGAAAAATCTATACTTCAAGTTTTCAAATTAAGAGCAACTTATCCTTTTTTATCTCGCAAATGCGCTCGATTTCCCATTCCCCTGTTATATATCGTTCTCATCGTAATAGTCTAAGACAGAGTGACAACACATATTTCAGCCACATTTCCTCTATGATATTGTTTATTGTCCTCGTGGTGCTTCTGAGTGAACAGATTTCTTGTGGACCAGTCGAGGGCTCCGCCAACACGAGGCAGGTTATTTCTCGAAGCGACATTTCCTTTTCAAAAGTTCAGTTCTGCTATTTTTAGAGCACGGACCTTGAGTCAGGCAAGAGTTTTCGATCTTCCTAAGTTTGCCCCAACAGCTCGAGTCATCAAGCTGTCAACGGCGTTGAGGAAGAAGCACAGGAAGGACGACGATCTTTTGAGAGACGCAGTGAGTGATGAGGGATCCACTACAGCTCCAGAGCTAGATCTGGGATGAACCCCTATCTCGTAACACTATATACATGAGTGACATTGGTCTGTGAGAGAAGTACAAGATTACGGTAACCCCACTCGATCTGCCGCCGCGTCACCTGCATGCAAACCTTCGTCTTGCGAAACCAGTTTTCGCAGCAACAGTGAAGTACAACAGTCGATTTACAGAGTGTTCAGATATGTGTCGATACCATGAAAATCAGGTGTAAACATCAGTCGGTGTTTTATCAAATTTGGCCGGCTGTAGGCTGTAGCCAGCTCATTTGATAAAGTGGTGTAAAACCCATGGACATGCACCAAATACGGAGACTCAGCCAATTCTGAGAGTAGGTTCTCAATTTAGGTGCAATCGTATTTCGACCAACTGCGAAGGAAGCCCACTGCTTCTTCCTGATATCCGCGGCATTTTCGAAGAGCTCCCGGTTTCAAATATCCAGCTGCGGGAATCGGCCCCGTTGAAATACAACTGCTGATAACGATGATTCGACCAGAGTCACCGCTCGCTACGGACGACATTCGAGATGCAGAGCTATGTAGTTGAGAATGCCTCACGGCTTAATGCTATTTATATTGAACACTCGAAACCCGATCTAGGGCTGCTCCCATGAACGCTCATGAGGAGGGCAGGAACTATGTAAGGGTGTTCATTTGCCGTTTACCGATTTACCGGTACTTTTCGGTATATTTTTATTGACAGCTTTACAGACTTAATCTCGAAATGTACCGAATTTTTCACTGATCAAACCTAAAGGCAGTGTTCACGAAAAAAAGTTGCACGTTTTTCGGCTAAAACGTAAGCTTTGGGTCCCTATAAGAAGATTAAGAATGGAAGTGCGACGAAAAACGGCCTGTAAATGGGTGAAAATCTCGTGGACCAGCCAACCCATTGGGCCACTCCGCCCACGTCGTATAACAGTTGCCCTAAATTCGTGGTTAGATAAGCGATGGTTTCCGATCAAAAGCCCCGTTCTTCCCTTCATTCTCAACTTCTCTCTTTACTCAGGTCAACTCGCACACATCGACTGCAAAAAACGGGAGTTACAAGCCTCGGGCATCTCGTCCACAATGCTTCCCTAGCTGAATTTCGAGGGACCATAACTCCGTTTCCAGGGGATCTTGTACGATTCCAGGGACATCATTGAAATCAGCATAAGCCGTTTTCAAGATAGGCAGAAAAACAGAAAAACGACTTCTATCGTGAACACTGCTTTTAAGGCAAGACCGCGACAGGAAAAATTCCTGAATTTTTCTAAAAGAAGTCCCAGATCTGATCCTTGATGTAGCGAAAATTCGAAAAGGTTGCTGCAAAAGTATTACAGCAAAATAAAGCATCCAGTCAATTTCCGCATTCCACCCTTCTTAGCTGGTACTTCACGACCAAATGGAAAGTTTTCTTGACTGCTGGCTGCATCCCAAATGCAAGGTTTTGGGTGAAAAAGAGAGCTCGTGTTTTGAAAACCTGTGAGAAAGAACTCTCTCAAAATTGAGGCGTTTCATATTATTCTCATCAATTTCTTTCTGATTTTTCTCAATATTGTTGTCGAGAAGATTAACCAAAAAGTTCCTCTATCCAAATAATTTAAAAACTTTTTCCATAACAAACTCCGTTTCAAGTACAGTTAAAGGATTACTGAGAATTGAACATTTCGGGTTGTCACTCATTGTAGTAATTCCGTGGTTAAAGGTAGTGTCCACGATAGAAACCATGTCTGTTTTTTTGGTGGAGATCGGCAGCTGCGGGGCCTACCGCAACCCTAACGTTGAAAAAAAACTAAGAAAAATTAGCTCGGAACGGTCCCCTACGGCCCCAAAGTTAGACACCCGTCAGCTCGTCGCACCCCAGATGCACTTTCCACGCCCACCGACGTGAACAAATGAATGCTCGAGATTGTGAGATGAGCGATGATTTCCGATCAATAGCCCCGTTCTTCCCTTCATTCTCAACGTCTCTCTTTACTCAGGTCAGCTCGCATACATCGGCTGCAAAAGACGGAATTTAAAAGTCTCGGACATTCGTCCACCATGTTTCCTTAGCTCAATTTTTGAGGGACCATGGCTCCGTTCCCAGAAGGTCTTGTGCGATTCTAAAAACATCATTGGAGTCAGCATGCGACCGTCTTCAAGATAGGCGGAAAAGCAGAGAAACGATTCTTATCGTGACCACTGCCTTTAAGAGACACTGATTAAAGGCAGTGGCCGCGATCAAATATGCTTGCCTTCTTTTTCTCTCTAAACCCTTCTCTGGGTTTAGAGTAGTAGGACCTATGAGAAAAATGGCGAAAAAACTGCTATTTTAAGCCCAAATTAAAGCCTAGACTTTCTTGCCTTTTGATGGTGAACGAGCCCACTCCACATCATCGGCATCGATGATATCTACTTTAAAAAAATCAGCCGGCTTGAAATTGAATTTCAATCAATGGATATAGACTAATCTAGTCAAAAACATTGACTAAAGTGCTTGCTCTCATTGTTCAAGTGTTTTTGTTACGTAGATTTGCAATTACTTCTTCCTTTGAATGTCGATAATTTTTGAATGATCGGCATAAGACTGCGATCTTTTTGGGTGGCGCTGCGCACGTGTGCACGAACTGTTTGCTTTGGGCTTTAGAAACTCTAATTTTAGCCTTGTTTGTCACCGCGCTACCTTCATGGTTTTTCAGCTGTTTCCGATCTGAGCTGATTTTTGTAGTTTTTTCGATAACGTTTTTATCGTGACCGCTGCCTTTAAAGGCAACATACATTCATACATGCTCGTAAACGTTGTTGGAATAACAATGTGAATCGAACCGTATGGCTCACAACATAATGCCTACGCATTTTTAAGCGTCAAAAACCACCCACAATGCCGTGACAGGAGTAGCAAGTTTGGCCCCGCCCGTATTTTCACGCCCCCTGTATTTGCCTTTCTTCCTCGAACGCGGGGTTGCTGGGTCATCTTTGCCGACAGTGACATGTGTTATTCTTTTGTTAGGCAATCCACCAACAGTACCGACGATGAAGATGACCCAGCAACCTTGCGTTGCAGGAAAAGGCCAAATTCAGGGGGCGTGAAAATACGGGCGGGGCCGAACTTGCTACTCCTGTAACTCAGACGATAGCAGGCCCTGAGCCCACCCATAATACACCCGGAGCCGCGTCCATGTTGCGCTCAGGGTGACGAATTTGGCAATTTTCAGGCCACATATGTTGCGATGCAGGCCACATACGTTGCGCTCCGGGTGCTACCGACGAAATTGATTCACGCAGCGCCTGAGCGCATCTGTCGGCTGATGACGTAATGTTACGTCATCAATCGTAGACAGTTGCGCCCCGGGCGCTTTCTATAAACAAATTTTAGCAACACTGTTGCAAAAATCGATACCTCGACGTATTCCAGATCCTTCGCTGATCGATTTCCGGAAGCATTTTAGCTAATGGACAACTTCTCGAAAAAGAATCCAGCGATTTCCAATCATTCACCCTATTAACCCACCCTACCGTTTCCTCGAATTGATTTGACCCTTACTTGTTCCTTTTCTAAGCTACTCCTGATTATGTAATACCTAAGCTTAATAGACTTTCCTCTACTCTGAATTTTGATTCCGTCACATTTCCCCTCAACATTTCACCTGTTGATCTTCTGACTTTACCTGACTCTCCTCAACTATTTAGTATATTTTCCCGAATTATTAGGTATTCACAGCAACCTTCCAGTCCAAAGTACCAGCCCCTAATAGATACAGTTCGAGCGAAAGAGTGAGTAATTTCGGGCGAAAGAAAAATACTCGAATAAAATCAGAGCGAATGAATGAGTAGGTCGTATAAAGTATATTTAAAGAGCCTAAAATGCGTAAGTAAATCCAATAAACCCACTTAGACATTCCTGAATCAATATTTTCTTCCAATAAGGGCTTCCTAATTGTTCACAGTGAATTGTTAGATTTGAATACAGTTGTTAGGAAACTCCCGAATGGTTGGATCCGAGCAAAACTTTTTTCCCAAGTTTTTGAAATATTCAAATAATTTCGAGAACTTTCCTCCAGGGATTTTTGCCAAATGCATCCGAAGTTGTTTAAATGCTCTAGCTCTTTAATAATGTCCAAATATTGCGCAAATACAGCTTACGACAACTGAAAAAGATCGTATTCCGGTCGCGTACTTACATTATACTGTAGCCATGGCTGGCTCGTTTCCAAGAATCGATAATGAACAGCTGATAACTTTTTTCTTCGTAATGTTTTTTTTGTGTTTCCTCAACTTTTCATGTATATCTTGCATGTATCTAAAGTAAATAAGGAGGGTGTATTGATATTGAGTGTGTTGGGAGAAAGTTTACCATTTTAAACGTCACCGGTGCTTTTTTCTAAGGAATTGCTATGAAAACTAAAATTTTGCTGTCGATTATGGCAGAAGTGTAGAGAACCATAGTGGCTGGCAAGACTAATTTTTGTACTCAATTTTAGGGTAGAAAACACCGTGGACGTTAAAAATAGTTCCCCCCCCCCAAAGTTCACTATACCATTAGACCAAGATTATTTACTATAGATACACGCAAGAATAACGCGAAAAATTGAAAGCAGAAAAAACCATAGCAGAGAAAATTATCAGCTGTTCATAATTTATTCCCGGAACCGAGACAGCCATGGCTACAGTATAAGTGTGCAACTGCACCACCGCCTTTTCCCGTTGCCGTTTACTGTATGAAGAATCGGACAAACTCTCGGATGATCGAAATTCTCGGATTTTTCTGGGTCTTGATTGAATGTTTGCAAAAAGCCGTTGGACATCAGTCGCGCTCCCATTATCGAATCCAAACAATAAGAGGATGTGGCATCAAGAGGTATGACAGCGATGAGATTCAGTTTACCTAATCGCTTCGTAGAGACTCAGGCAATAGCAGGCCCTGAGCCCACCCCGAATGCACCCGGAGCCGCGTCCATGTTGCGCTCAGGGTGAAAAATTTGGCAATTTCCGGGCCACATATGTTGCTATCCAGGCCGCATACGCTGCGCTCCGGGTGCTATCGACGAGAATGATGTACGCAGCGCCCTGAGCGCAACTGTCGGCTGATGACTTCACAGTATATCATACAGCGTAGATGGTTGCGCCCCGGGCGCTTTCTATAAACCGACTTTAGCAACACAGTTGCAAAAATCGATACCTCGACGTGGTTCAGACGCTTCGCTGATCGATTATTGCACCCAATACCAACTGACTGAAGCATTAAAATGTGCTTGCAAATTTTATACTGGCTCCTCACAAATATTCTCAGACCTACATATATTTACAAACAAGCATGTTAATTCAGCTACATCAACATCAAACCTGTTATATAACAGATCCAGGAAACACAGGAGGGGACATATTGTTCCGATGTGACTCCACGCGTTTATTATCTCTTAATGTCAGGAATCTCAGCATTATTACTGGATTCGAGACATTCTCGAAATCTTCGTCAGTTAGCTCACAACTGTCCAGCGTGATGCACTGAAAAAAAGTTTTCATCGAGAACATGCACATTTTTATCCAGGCTGCGATAGACTGAAGAGTGCTTCATGTTTACCTCCACACCTCTGTAACTCCGAATGTTTTCTAAGAATTCTACGGCTTGTTGCCTATTCTCCTGAATTGAAATGTCGATCATATCAATGGACATTGTATGCGATTTTATCCTGGAATCAACACGCTAAGCATTGGAAATCGATGCCTAAATTAGAGCGAGCGGATAAGTATCATCTGGTTCTGAAAAAAATTTATTCTGTTCCCTCGCGCGCTTGTGCGGAGCGAGTATAGAGACAGCGAGAAAGTGTGGGGAGAAGGAGACGCAGCGTACGGGAGCAGATGCACGCGATGAATGCAAATAAATTTCACTTGGAAACATAATATAAGCTGAATATCGTATTTTGGAACACTCAAAATGCGTATTAAATCCATCTAACCCTCCCGAATCAACTGCTTTTCCGATTTCGGAGTTTTTGATATTTCGGAGTGGATGATTAAATTCAAATATCCGAGCGATTCGTTTTTCTCGTTTTTTCGACATGATTAAATAAATCCGAAAATTTCCCCCCATGAATATTTGCAACATGCGTTCGGAAAGTCATGTTAACGTTTCATTTTTTGAATGCAGTCTAAATATTGCACAAATATGGAGAATATAGTGAATTCTATGTAGGATGGTCGAATATTGAGCGCAAATGGAGCAGAAGAAATCAATTACAAGCCTCACAAGAGAAGCAGTGAGAATCAAAACTCAAAAATCGCAGGAAGCCCAGACGCTTTTCCTCGTTTCGATTGATTCATCCATTTTCGAAATACACGCGTCAGCCAACGCAAGTGGCTCGGAGAGCAACATGAACGCACTGCACCTTGCAATCACAACCGAAACGCACCGCAAGTTCGAATATCAACAGCTCTGCGTTTCGGTTGCAGTGGGCGGGGAGAGGCGAAGTCGTTTGCGCTCGGGGCCTGCTATTGTCTGGGGAAATGGAGCCTAGAGTTTAGAGCTCCGATTGTTGTTAAGGTTGCTGAAAGACTAAAGCGTAAAGGCCCTGCCCGAATTTCGAGGTTTTCAGGTTCAGGTTCCCTTTTCTCGGACCATGTCTCCACCCAACGAACCTCTCAGAAAATTGTGGCGTAGTACGTCGGCACAATAGGGGTTGCATCTCAGGACAAGCATCGGATACAACCACTTGTTGTGAGCAGCAGCTGCTATTAAAGGTAGTATATGCTGCTAACGTATGCTGGTGTTCAACCCATCGTCATCGGCAGCCTGTCCTGCGAAAGGAGAAAGAATTAGGACTACCACGCCTCCCTCCCAGCGGTGTTGGGTATGATCCTTGTCACGCGTGGCGAACTCGCGCATCCAAGATAAACAAAGGGGTTAATCAACAAGATATGCTGCTGATTGGCAGCAGCTCTTGCTATTGGCAGTAGCTACATACAGCAAGGGGGCTGCTAACCTTTTTGTACACCAGTTAGACCCCTATTATTCTGAAGTACTACCCCCACGACTTTCTGAGCTAGGGAACCTTCACGGGGAAGAGGCGATTGACATTCATACATATGTACTTGAGTTTGGAATATAAAGAGGTTTTGAACCCACAACCTGATTGAAAGAAGTCCCAAATCATGCATGAAACGTGAAGGCGAGACTGGTTAACGATTTGGGGTTTGAGTCAAAAGAGTTTGCAGTATGCTTTCAGAAGTCGATCAGAGCTCTGGTGGAATGATGATTGGGGGTTTTGATCATTTGAAACTTAAAACAATTCGAATTTGTTGACGCTCAAGTATTTGGATGTCGAATACTATCCGAAAGTCTGCTTCCGTGATACTCGATTCACGAATCGTTTCCGAAAGCCTATTTTTGATGTAATCAACTTTCCAATAGAATTCGAAATCGCTATTTTCAAAGCACTCGAATTTCGAATATTATTCCAAAGAAAGATTTTCGAATTCCGCATCATTCGAAGGTCGAAAAAACTCTCCAATATTTTTGTGATAATACAATTCGGTCTGTTCACACAAGGTGCTGAGTTGATCGCAAAACGCTTGGCTCCGGGCGAGATTGAAACAGCATATTCCCTTTCCGGGGGAGCGCCTTATCGCACTGCACCACCGAAGCCCCAGCGCCGCTCTCACTCAACTGCTCGGTAAATGCTATTAAAGGTAGTATATGCTGCCAACGTAGGGGCTTTCTGTTGTATAACTTTTTTGTAATAATACGATTCGGTCTGTAGTATAACCCTACAGCCTTTACTGAACGAGCACGCAAAAAGAATATGGAAAAATCAATTAAACAAAAAAACTGAACCCAAAAGAGAATTATCAGCTGTTTCCTCTCTTCTGCTACATTTCGTTTTGAAATTATAGAACATGCAGGAAGCGATAAGCTTCTGGAAAATGATTCCTTGAATTTTTGGCATTTCTAAGGGGTAAAGAATTTGATGAGTAAAAAAAGACATTTGGAGTCTCCAAAACAACTTAGAACTCGAGAATCCTCTGATTACCTAGTAAAGATGTTTTCATCAATTACCGATTGGATGGGCACAATTACATTCATGAGCTTACTCACTCACTCTCACTCATCCCATTAGCTGGCGGCTGGCGGAGCGGGATGACCTCTCAACCAGTACACTGCTGTAGGTGCTATAGGAGCTCTAGTGGCCTGAACGATACGCTTCCATTCAGAACGATTAGCCGCAATTATTTTAGCGTTAACGACACTGCACCGTTGAGATTTTAGATCAGCTTCGACTTGCTTCAACCACGTCTTCTTCGGGGCAGTTCTCTCGACCTTCCATGGTTTTGGGCGTTTTCTCCATAGCAAGCTGTGCGGTAGTCGACTGACTTCCATTCTGCACACGTGTCCAAACCAGCGCAACCTCCTCGTTAGGATTTGTTCCTCGATTGTCGGTTGATGGTCGCAGCTGTCTCGTATAACGTCGTTGCGTATGCGATCTCTTAACGTTGTTCCAAGAATTTGCCGCAAACACCGCATTTGGAAGACCTCTAGCTTGCTGAGATCTGACTTGAGCAAGGTCCACGACTCCGAGCCGTACAATAGAATCGGCATTATAAGCGATCGGAAGATCCGCATTTTGGTCTTGATTGACACATTGCCCTTTTTCCACAGGCACCAGCCTAGTGAAGCAAAAGCAGCACACGCCTGCCCGATCCTGCGCTGTATCTCAAGCCTAGTTTTGACTGCAGGTGGTCGCTGCGGCCATGCGAGGGACAACTGTTCCTTTTTCATCGCGCGTAATGGAAAGCCGCTCCAATTGTGATCGCTTCGTGGCAAACGTCCTACATCGCTGGGTCGCGGCGACGAAATCCTATGTTTTACTGCATCGCTGCTTGAAGAGCGATCCTCAATGGTCGCTGACCATCGCTCCATCGCGGCCAAAATGGCAGCGATGGAGCGATTGCCAACGAATGACACGTTTCGTTTAGTGAACGTTGACCCTTTCACATGACAAGATCAGTGTTTTCGGGTCGAAACGCGTTATTGATAACTACCAGCCATTAATTTCACTGATTCATTAAATTTCTTCCATCATCCCTGGGTCTATGCACTATGAACAGAATCGCTGCCGCTGCTACATCGCTGCAGCAGCGGGTGCAAAATCGCTGCGATGAAAAACAGCAGCGATGCAGTCAAAACTAGGCTTCAGTTGTGGCCACTACCTTGCGCTGTTTCACCACCGATCCTAGGTACTTGAACTCCTCAACTTGCTGGAGCTCAGCTCCTTCGAAGAACACAGAAGCACGTGAACCGTCTGATGTCATGACTTTGGTCTTGTCCTTGTTTATCCGTAGACCGTACGAATCCGCGATATCTGCTATATCCTTCATCAAATTCGTAGCTTCCATATCAGTATCGGTGAACACAGCGCTGTCGTCCGCGAACATCAAGTCTGTGAGGAACTCGTTATCGCCATATTGGACCCCTCTTCTATCTTTGAAAACCTTTCTCATAATGGCGTCGACCACAGTGTTGAATAGCAGCGGCGAAATCACATCTCCTTGCCGGACTCGTGCATTGACCGCAAATTCTTCGGACAGCTTGTCCCCGACGCGGACGCAGCTAGTTGAACCACTGTATGTTCCCTGCAGGAGCTTCACAATTTTGTCCGGAACGTGTTCGCACTCTAATGTTCTCCACAAGGCAGGCCAGTGTACGCAGTCAAAGGCCGACTTGAAGTCGATGAAGGTAATAACAACCCGCTTTCCCACAGCGGATCCTTTCCTCAAAAGTTGACGAAGTGCGAATATTTGATCGCTGCAGCCTCGACCAGGACGAAATCCTGTCTGTTCCTCGCGACTGGTATGCTCCCGATGGCGTTGAAGTCTGGACTGGATTATCCTCGTGAAGACTTAACCAATGATTGATAACAGACTGATTCCGCGATAGTTTTTACAGTCCCTGGCATCACCCTTTTTGTGAATGGGCACAACGATAGCCTTCTTCCAGGTAGATGGGACGTTTTCTGACTGCCATACGAGGAGGATCAGCTGATGTAACCGTCGTTGTAACACATCACCACCTGCCTTGATCGCTTCAGCAGTAATGTTGTCTACACCAGGCGCCTTTCGGTTTTTGAGACGCTGAATCGCTGCTCTCACTTCGCCCAGAGTGGGTTCAAAGTCAAGCATCGCCTCCTGTGACACTTCAACTGGTAGCGGTTCGTCAAGCGGGCCTCGTGGTGCATCGTGACTGTAGAGCTCGCTGAAGAACTGCTTCCACCGTAACAGGCTCTCATCCACAGAACGCACAAAGGACCCGTCCGTATTCCTGATGCAATCGCTAGCCGGATTGGTCTTCTTTCTGAGACGGTTCAGTGTACCGTACAATGTGCGATAGTTATTTCTTCCAGCCGCCTCCTCCATGAGCTTAACTAGTCAAAATAATTCTTTCTATCAGATTCGAATTGCTGACCAACACAGAAACTGCAGTGAGGACATATACTGTTGTTCTAACGCATTTTTGCCGAAAATTTGCCATTTTAGACGAAATTTTCGGCGAACGGCAACGGCAACGGCAAACCCCAGAAATGACCGGCAAGCGGCAATCGGCGAATGGCTATTGCCGCACACCCCTGCTTGTCACCCATTAAACGCATATGACAACAAAAAATTAATTTTCAGGTTGTATGCTTATCTTAGAAAAAAATACACGCTGATAACAATGGAACATCCGTAATCGCTCAAAGCCCCCTGCAAACGGAGCTATGGCTCCTTGAAATCGCCAGCATTTCGAAGGAGATAAATAGGTGGACGAGTTGTCTCAGGCCTCTATTTCCCTTCATTTGCATTGACTGCACGAGAGCGAACCGTAGTTAGGATTCAGACCGGCAAGGTAGTGGAGAATGACGACGCGGCTGAAATTCATCAAGTCGTCTAGCCGATAAAAAGTTCGAAAGTCAGGAAGGGGGTGTGGCCCATGGTGGTGACTGAAAATGAGTCGGACCTCGCTTATATTTGGCTTATTCGGAGGAAGTGAGATCCCGCGCTCGGCGTGTGCTATACAGAAGAGGCCGACTATGCAATTAAACGAAAATCACAAATTTCATATATGAGAGTGTGCTGTGCTTCTAGAGGTATGATACCTTGCGATACACGGTCGCGACGCTCTGCACGGCGTCAGCGACCGCCTGTCTCGGATACGCCCTTTGAATCTGTCGCTGTGGCAGTGCTCTGCACAGCGACAGCGACAGTGACAACGTCAGGACACATTTGCAGTTTGTCAGCCCTCAGCGACACGTCGCTGCGACCCACACGCGACATCTGCTCCTACGACGGCATTTGCCGTTGCTCCGATGCTGGTCCCGCCGCGATTTGTGTTAGATTTCATGCCTGTCGCTCATTACAGCGACAAAGTATACCATACCCCTCAGTCTCCAACTTTTGTCAGAACTGAGCTTCTGCAAGGAGGAGTGTTCTCAGAAACCATCTTTTATCCCATCGAATCAAAATTACGTATAACCACACACTAATCTCTTCACCACAGAAATGTTACGTCGGTAAGGCTAAAAAAATGGAAACTCTTTAGATATACCACGGAAATGATACAACAAAAAGCCATTCAAAAGGAAATGGGGTAGATGTGTCGACATCGATCAATGTCCAAAACCTGGAGTTTGATGACAGGGCGTCGTCTCTGGGTTTCGAAATTCGCGCGTCAGTCAACGCATGTGGCTCGGAGAGCAACCTGAACGCACTGCACGTTGCAACCACAACCGGAACGCACCGCAAGTTCGAAGATCAACTGCTCTGCGTTTCGGTTGCAGTGGGCAGGGAGAGGCGGAGCCGGTTGTGCTCGGGGGTTGCTACTGTCTGAGAACTACATTGTGGGTCGTTTTTGACGCTTCAAAATGCGTAGGCATTGTAATCTGAGATATACCATCCTACTTCCGTAGTTATCTCAACCACGTTTACGAGCGTGTATGCTGCCTTTAAGTGATTCACCATTTCAAATATATGATACTATGTTCGTCTTTGCATGATGGTTCTTTGAAATTTGTTTGGAATTGGGATGCTCATCACTCGACCTGCTTTTCGTTTTCTATTGCAGCAGCGTTCACAACATCTATTTTTATCGATGCTTTGAACTTTTTAGGTCAGTGAAACACTTTGGCCTGAACTTCTTTGAAGGCGTTGTTCACGATAATTTTCGATTTTGAGGTTAGTTGCCGAATCGATTGTTGTGCCCCCAGGTAGAACTAAAATGACGAAGAAACCGAGAAAAACGGACCAGAAGGGCACGAAATCTTTTACTCTCACCCCGCGTCTTTACTCTCACAGGAACTGTTCGTTGTGACAATGAAATCTTTTGTGGAAACATCTTTTGCAATTCTCTACTCTCTGTTGCTCCGCTCTTTCTTTCAGATCCTCACTAGTACTGTTTAGCCTAAAATTTCTTCCATATTCGATTAGCCGCATTTTTTTGCCGGTGAAAACCACCGTGAACATGTCCATACAATCGGGCAAATAGTCCAGGCCAGAGAATAGTGTCACTGATATAAGACGTTTAATTGCGTTTCTCACCGTTTCTTCGTAATTTTGGTAACACTTGGTTGAAAACGCATTTTTTTAGTGGAAAACTCGGGAACGAAAATCATCGTGAACACTGTCTTTGAGAGTTTTGTGAGAACAAGAGGTTTCTGATGCGTATGTTCTGGTCCCACTAGGATCCCACGAGATGAAGAGGTATTCAGCTCATTGATGGCAGATCCTTTTGAAAGCTTCCCTATTTTGCAGACGAACTGATCCGGTGGTTCCGCCGATCACAAGATTTCCAACCATTTTCTGTCTACCTTCCACCTTTCCTTTTTTACTGCTTGACTCAAAGTATACGTTTATGCAAAAAGGGGGTGTTTTTTCTTTGCGAACACTGAGCTTATCAGGCACTCCAGACTTTTTCACGTTGAGGCGAAATTTGCATTAAAAACTGTACCAGTACTCTTTCACCGAATCACCCTAAAAAGGGATGATGTGAGTGGCAAAGTCAAACGAATGCTGCACATGGTTGTTGGAAGAGGCTAGCAAAGCCCTGGCGTAACTTACGCGTATGTCGGCTTGCTCCGCTGGTTCACCATAATCCGTTTTTGCCCAGTGGTTTGGAAGCGAAGAAAGCTTTCGATCTGGGCGGAGAACGCAACTTTGCGTGAGAAGCACAAATTGTGCTGCTACAATACCAGACCGATGGGAATAGAAACGGATTTTTGGCTACTGAAGCTGATATTTTTCCACGGTTTCATCATTCTCTGACATTTTAGGCCGGATCATTCGACGACTTCGAAGCTTTTAATCTTGAAGAGATTGATCGAAGCGTCATCTGGAGAAGCAACGCCAAAGCGCAACAATTCGAAAACGAAGGCGAATAAAGCACAAAGAGAAAATCGGGGATTTCTTCCTGAATCAGCCTGAATGTTCAAAAATTAGGGTTTATGTGTCATTACTAAGTTGTTTGTACATAGTCACCGGACATAAATAGGAGAATTAAAAAGAGTTTCTTGTCGCCCATGCAGGAGTGGATTGCCCAGAATGGTACGGAAATTTCGCGAACCTTGCTGATTCCTTCACCGAAACGATAAACTGCGTACCACAAACATGTAAACTCTGGTCCCGCCGTAGTGACCTGTTGATTTCGATCAATATCAGCAGCGGAGCGGTGGGCCTCGGTGAAATATAACTAGTGATAAGGAGGTTCCGACGAAGAGGCCACCGCTCCGCGCTGTGATAATCGAAATCAACAGGTCATTACGGCGGGACCAGAGTTTAATCAACTAGAAAGGTCAGTGCTGTAGTTTTCATTGATCGTGAGCGTAGAAAGCTCCGCTCGATTTTTCGACATCATGACACTCGTTTTTTCTGCGATAACTTTTTATGAAATACATTAGAAGTTATTGAAATTAAAATACGCAGTTCGTAGCAAATCTAGCCACTGCTACAAAATTCTCTAATTTGTGAACATAGGTAAAGTCTATCCGAATGCGACTGTCGTCCCATCCGGTCAGCGGATGTGCTGATCGGTCGTCGCGAAGGTATTTTAGAACCTTCGAATCGAGGATTAGAAAGAATATCAGGCGAATGGTGAACCATATCCCGGTCAGCTGTATCTCCGCCGTAAATGGGCTCGTCCCATAAATGCTTTCATGACTGCTGCTTGACACGCAAGCCGACCGCGTGGGCGGACAGTTTCATTCGGAGAGACTCTAGCTTGCTGGTCCACGTTCGCTCCTGAAAGGCTCAAACAATCCATTTGTCACGCAGGTGGCGAATTTTTTAAGTACTTTGTTGCCAATTTTGAGTCAGGCGTTCAAAATTGAAGCCTCATTTTGTTGTTGACGTTCTTTTCTATTTGCAGTTAAAAAAATTCCGCGAACTATGTTTCCGCATAAGTTCCAAACAACTTTCCGGGCCGCCACCCCGAATTACCCAAGGAGTGCTGGCCACAGCAGGAGTGCCATATTCGTATGTCGTATCCTACGCGGGCTTTCTGGGAAGTGCAACTAGTCTGACGATAGCCTCGAAGCTAAAGCTTAGTGCATTTTTCCCGCGACTGGCGACTCGACATCGTGTTTAAGATAGATATCGACAGAAAATCGATGTGGTTAAAATGTACTGCCGCTGTCGCGCTTCGCGGCTAGTATAAACTAGGCCTAAAGGTCTTTTGGCTGTTCGCAGCATGTTCTTATCCGGTTTACTGCAAATTCTATTCAAGAGCACAGAGCACCAAGAAAATTATTCTCAGATTCATGCTGATCTCGGAGAAAATCACACCTGAGTCGGGATTCATCAACGTTTTTTCGGGGTAAGGGTTAAGCTATCTTGTTTACGTGCTCTTCTTATCGGCTCATCCCTCATGAGTGTCACTGCTTATCATGAACAAGAAGGTAAAAACTTCGGGGTAAACGCTATGGTACGTGTAGAAATAGCCTTTATCACACATGTTATCAACGAAATAATGCTGTTTTTCACGAAATCCACATCAACAGCAACACCGCTTGCAGCGAAGAAAGCGAACAATGGGGTAAAAACTTTACCCCAACTCACAATAAAGTGATGCTAAGGTTAAGTAGAAGGTAAACTCGCATTTGTTCATAGCATTGCCGGAATATGGCTCTTCCTAGCCTAGCAGTCTATACGTAGACTATTTTATTGAACTTTTGAATAAGGACAACATCACTACAAGTGATGTGTCTCATATGAAACAGTCTTCACCCTTGAAATATTCTCGAATTATTGCTAGAAGATGTCGTGTGGATTACTGCGGATTTTTTTAGTTCATTCAAGACCTTGAGTCGACTGTCCCAAGCCAGTTACGGCAGCTCTCCTTCCGATCACCTGTAAAGACCACTCCGCGTACAGCACTTTAGCGGTGTCGTCTCTGGATTTGAAAGGATTGACAAATTTCAAAATCCGTTAAACCTCGATTCCGGTTGAGCAATCGGATGAGCGGACTTTTTCTGGGTTATTAAAAGGTTATTAGGTTGGTAAGGTGATATGTGGAAAATCACAGTAGTAGCAAAGTAGATGTGAATTTTTGTTTCTACTCACTGTACTATAAGAGAATGATTTGAGTGAAATTTCTCAGCGAGACCCCGCATTTGTCGTCATCACTCTATATCCCCACCATCTTATTGAATAGGATTTTCGGCTCTGTGACCCATTTAGAAGCATGTTCACGATAAAATTGGGATTCGAATTTTCAAAGGATGTATCGCGATCAACCTCTAAATTAGAGGCGAAAGGGCGATTGAAATCGAGCCATAGAACGCCCTATCAGGCACTCAACATTGGGTGTGTTAAGGCCGCCCACCCACTTCCTCAAGAGCCCACAAGGAAGTGGGCGGGAAGGGCAGAGCGAATACAAGCTCTAGGGCCGTATAGGGCAACCTATGAGTAGTTTTTAGCTGTTCTCTAGCCATTGTTGATTCAACGGATCCCGGTACTGTCGGTATCCGGTCAAATTTCGAGGACCGTTTTCATTAAGAACATTGACTTTGAGAACTCAAAGGAAAAATTGAAACCTTGAAAATTTGCGCCTCGTGTTGAGCCAACCGCTCTCTACTTCTTTGCAAGTTGCTATATACGGAGGAGCCCGTGCGTGATTACCTACGGACACAGCCAGCTCGCATGCCGCGTCATCGATGAAGGCGTGCGAGATCAATGTATGACGCCACCAGCGAGCGCGCTGGGGCGGCCAGGACCGAGGTAGCTCATGGGCAACTCAAAATACAGTTGGCACGGATAGCACAGATGTTCTCATTCCTTATTTTGCGTTGGCGCAAACAAGGGGCGCAAGTGTTAAAATACGTGCAGTGAGGTTGCGCCAAATCACGATAAGGAATAGAAAATATCAGTGTGATCCGTGTCTAAGCGCGTCACGTTCTTGCGTAGACTATAAATACTTCAGCAAGTTGAAACTTGTTGAAACTCGTGGAGCATTTCCACTGGCAAAACAGCGAGATAAAAAACGTATAGATGAACAGTCGCTGCGGCCTGTTTAGGTTTTCTCCGACGCCATTGTGGAGCGGAAAAGAGATGTCTTAACTATTCTAAACAAGCGAATTCCGCACATGGGTTCACCATCACGATAGCATAAGATAGAAATGGAATTGTACATTATGAAGCGGAATGAAATTGACGATGGATTAATAATGACAATGATGAAAAAGTTTTTACGGCTGTCGCCACCACGGCGGAGCCGTCGTCACGCGCAGGCGTGGCGTCTGGCCATTCATACTCCAAGGCCACGCCCGCGCGTCACCCACGTGCTGCGCTGGCGTTGAAAAGTATGAATAGCGGCTAACAAATCGCCTTCGCGGATGAGTTTCACTCTCCAGACATTTCCCTTGTTTTCTCGTGTCTTTCATTAGCTGAACATCGTTTTCAACAAGATCTATGTTTCCGACATCGTTTAGTATCCCATTCAATGTTTTGAATTTCCCGTCTGTTGACTCCATCTTCGCGATAAGCTGTCGCTGTATTTTCAAAGCTCTCACATTCAACGATTACGATTATACATCACAATCCGTGGTCGCCCTTTGTAGTCGATAGTATCTTATAACTGTGCTTACTCTCAACGCGATTTGTATTGGAATGAGGTACCGTCACACATAAACCATAGCAAATCGCTGTTGACGCGGAAAATCATGTAAAACGCCAAAGATAGCATGATATAGTCTGAGGAATGCTTTAAATTTCAGTCATTTCTGTTTTCAGAAGAATCAAAACGGATTGCCGGTACGTTTTCTCTGTAACAGGCCTACTTAGACAGTAGGCTAGCCATCCGCTTTCAAATATCGACAGCTCAATGTTTGTGGAAAAAAATGTTAGCAAAGAGGTCAGGAAGGGCTAATCACTGTAGAGGTTGACCTAGTACCTGAGGGATCACATTGAAATATCCGTCTGAATGCGTACTTCGAAATTTTCGTATGAGTTATTTCCCTTACTATCCCTCTCATCATGTTCTAGTTTCCTTGTGAACAAAATGTCCTTTAGTTCAGTGCTAATTTTCTCATTCTGCTCGATGTCTTCATTTTGTGGTCGAAAACTTTCTCATTCACTTTCATCATATCTGTCTTTCTTTGACTTCACTCTTTTCCAGATTCTCTCCTGCCTTTCGGGCACCATTCTTCCTGCCACCCACTCATCCTTTTCTTTAATCTCTCCCAATAAATCAACATCAATGTTTTGAACATGGTCATTACATGAAAAAGATCTTGCTGAGTATGATCACGAAGTAAATATCAGAATTACACTCCGTTTAGATGCAGGAGATCGAACGCGAGGAAATTGATGCTCTGATCAGGATTTCTACGCCGAGAATTTTCAGAGATCGGACGGATCCGTTGGACCTTGACGATTTTCAGTTCCGCCAAAGATTTCGACTCTCTAGAAATGGATTTCGATCCGTTTTAGAACTAATGGGTAGTTCTCTGAGTCCGTCAACGGTAAGGTCCCACTCGCTGACGAGTGCGCAAAGATTGGCTGTATTCTTGGAAACTATAGGAAGCGCAAACCTGCAGGTAGTGATCATTTCGAAACACATCTTCACTGCTTGTGTAAATAACCTTTTAAGAGAATCACTGCGGTAACACTCGGTTGTTCCCAGGCGACTGTATGCAGGATTGTCAAGGAAATCAGCGATGCCTTTTATAAGCGGAGGAAACACTTTATAAAGTGGCCGACTCATCGCGAACAGACGAATATGAAAAGGAGGTCATCCTTCAAACAGCTGTTTTCAAGCAATGTTACCTCAATTTAATTAGAAATTTGGCGAAAATTCAGCTAAAATTTCAAATATACAAAAAATTTAGATTTTATGAGAAGTGCGGGATTCCATTTATTGTGGGTGCACTGGACGGATCCCATGTGAAAATTATTGCTCCTTCGGAAGAAGAATCAAGCTATGTTAATCGGTAAATGTCCTTTAGAGACAATACGTTATGTTTTTGAGTTTTGATGGCGACTACTCTGAGAGTTTTGGCCGCGAAGTAGCCGCAAAATAGCCCTCCAGGCTCCTTTTTTTATTCTAGTAACCCTCGTTGATGAGAAACTACTACACTGCGTATCATAATTATACGACAAGCATATTTTTTCATGGCACCTAATTTTAGGGAAGAGGTCGACTTTGTGCGTTAACACCATTGTAATTAGCGCACAAAGTAACGCCGGAAACACTCCTTCAAGTTCGTTGCAGCTTGGACAGTTTTTTAAAGAGATTTATTTACAACAGTGGAAAAAATCTACTGACATGGCCTTTTTTGGGATTCTGCTTCTGTACATACCTCGACCCAGGCTTAGGAAAACTTGATGAAACTGCAGTATGTTATAGGGCATCACAAACCTTGCTTCAGACATCTGAGGCTTTGAGGGTGCATCTATAATTTTGGAGTATTATTCGAAATTGGGACTATTCCCTCAAAACATGGCTATTAAATTTCTAAATCCGCAGCGCTCACTCTCAGAGTTTTGGCCGCGAAATAGCCTACCAGGCTCCGCAGCGGCTCTTGGTGGGCTATTTACCGGCGATTTCTCGGCTTCTCACGGAACGGACACGAAGTAGCACAGAAATAGCCGAGATATAACCGAGAAATATTTAGAAGTAAACAAAATTGGCCACGACGCAACCACGCCGGCCCGCCGAGCCGCCATCTTGGGCCGCCAGCGGTTGGGCGGGACCTCCAGAGGCTAAACGAGGTCTAAGAACCCCAAACTTGGGTAATTGAACCGACAAGGTGCTGAAATCTGAATCATGCCTCTGGAATGCGCCGTATATCTACCTGGAGAGCATTATTTCTAGGCTATTTCGCGGCTATTACGCGGCAAGCAAGCATTTCGCGGCTATTTCTCGATCAAAACTGTCAGAGTATACATCCAGAAAATCTACTTGAATATGAACAAATTTGAGATAGATTTCATTACTACAGAAAGGGATTTCATTCTATAAATATGGCAGCAATCGCTGACCTGGACCAAAAATTTCTGTGGGTTTCGACGAAATATCCAGGAAGAGCCCACGATTCAAGGGTGAGTGAGAATCCCTTGGTTATTGAAGGCATTTGAACTGCTGGACAATAAGAGAACTTGTATCAGTAGAATCACACCTCTCAGTAACCTTTGGACCGCATTGTTTCCCAATAGAAGACTGATATTTTTCACTTTAAACTCGGCAACTTTGGGGGTTTGAAAGCCATTGCCTCTTTTTAGGTATTCAGATCCAATATCCTATACCAAAAACTGAGAAATGGGACAAGGAAGGGTGTGCTATTAGCTGATAGTGCTTATAGATCTGAGAAGTTTGTACTAAAGCCTATAATTTCAACGGATAGAACAGAAGCCGGTACGATTACTATTTACGATTAAAGTACGATTACGAGTACTATTAAAGCGAGTTTCAAACTTCCTAAGCTCGCCTGAGGCAATTTTCTACACAAAATAGGAGGGTTCTTGTTGGATGATTTAGAGTCGAGATACACAGACGCGCAATGCCGCGGGAGGGTAATCATCGAGCATGCTTTTGGATCGTTGAAACGACAGTTCCAAAGCTTACACTCCGAATTGAGGTGTTGTTTGTATCGAATTTCAACATTTTGTGATTTTTTAAACAGTATATTGAACATATGTTTTCCTAGATATCATCCGACTAAGGCGGCCAAGATCATAACCGCAGCATGCTGCCTAAGAAACATGTGTATTCTAACGCGAGAGCAACCTTTCCATCAAGACGAAGCGATAGAACAGCAATACCCTGAAGCAGGCGATGTCCAGGGAGACATCGCAGATATCGGGTCAGGCGACGCATTGCGCCGCTACGTCGTTGACAGATACTTCACGTAATTACTTTGCAACTCGGAAGGCTGAACACTTCTCTTCTTACGGGTGGTGGCCATTAGGTGATTCGGAAGGGAGGGAGGGGGAGAGAATAAAAGTGCGCGAAAGCTCTCCCATTTTACGTCTCTGATGTGCTCACTGATGTCTTTGAAGCTCGATTGCACGCCCCTTGATCACCTGACTACCCCCCTCGCTCCTCCAAATTACCTATTTCGGGCCAAGAAGTGTACGGCCCGCCAACACGGGCGCCTGAGACCCCGTCAAACTTGGTCGAAAAACGGACACTGTACGGAGGCGGAAATCCCAATCTCAGGTTCATTCAGTTTTTCGATTAAGTTCCGTATTATATTCCGTTTGATGTTAATGTTTAGCTGTATTCACACTGGCAAGAATAAACAGTTCTATTCACACACATTTCATTCGAAATTAATTCACATTCATCTCATGTTATTCTTATTCACTTATTTTTCATTCAGTCCCCCCCCCCCATCTTCCTACTCAATACTTCATTCTCAAGCCTTATCTTTTTCAACTCCTCCCGGCGGATCTCATACTCGAGATCCATCACTTCTTGTCTCCTCTTGCAAAGTCGTATCTCCTCCGTAATTAGCTCCGATCTGCGATCGGTGAACACTTGAAGGGCTTCTCTGCCTGCCCTGAATTTGAGTTTAGATGAAACTCTTGAAAGATTTTCGAAATTTGACAAATGCACCCGGCTTACGCATTCAGGACCTTAGATGACCCTCCAGAGAAAGGTCTTAGTCTATGCTGAAAATTTAGGCCAACATCATTCCAGGTTTACTCTCTATAAAACGTCGTAATTCAAATCATTCGAGACGCGAGCGGTGCGCGACGCCTGGGCCTTCGTCTGCTCTCCGCTCTCTCACTGTCTCTAACCTTTGCTCCGCACCGGCACGTGTATGAACCAAGTGAATTTCGCCGTTTCATAGCCTGTACATGCAGTTTGATTTCTCCATGATTTTAGGGCAGGGTGTAAGAAATTATTTTTCAGATAAACCGAATTTGAATGCATTCTCCGGTTAAACGCCAAACAAGCCGGCATTTGGATGTTAAGAATTAAAATGTCCGTAATTTTCTAGGAATGTCTCCGAAAAAATTTGATTTGAAGTTGTGAAATAATACTCTCACGCTGCCACGGACTGCACATTTTTTTTCGGAGGCTTCTGCCGAAATTCTTCTTCGACAACCACGCAATCGTCGTCTTCTTCATCTTCTGTAATAACTCACATATCAATTCACGTAACGTCGGCATGGATCCTAGCGCTAATTTGCGTTCCCTATTGAAGCTTGGAGCAAACTTGGCGCAGGTAACGTAGGCGTGGATCCGGAAGAGACTTAGCGTTTACTGTTGAAGGTTGGCGCAAACTCGGTGTCATATGCTATACCATAGGTGCACCGTAATTGCGCCAACCATCAATGGGGATCACAAAGTATCACTAGGATCCATGCCGTGTATAATACAGTGCGCGGGCGATCGGGTACTATTGGGCATAAGGTTTACACTCATATCAGACTAAATGAATCGGCAGCCTAGCTGAGGCCAGTCGTTCTGGCCAGAGAGGTGCTGATTGAGGACGAGGTTATTAAAACGCACTTTTGTATGCAGTCCTGCTGCGTCAATACGTTCCGTAAAATATTACCTTAATGTTTCTGATTGTCTCAACTACCAGAAACATTCAGTACAGAGACGGTAGTATTAGGAATTTCTCGAGAACATCAGCTAATGTCTCGAAAGCATCAGCTATGACGTATAGCTTTGCCGCGCACTGTAGTTAATCAAAAGGCGAGACTGGTTGAGTCTGCTCACCTATTCCAGGGATTCCAGCTTCAGTGTGAGTGTCGGCCAATATTTCCACGAGCGGTGTTAGATAAGAAGGCAGCTCGGGTAGTTCAACTTTTGGACCTCCACCGGTCCCGAAAACTCCTTCTTTCTAAATTATATATATATATCTAACAGCCGTCCTGCGGGCTCCGCCCGCCTTACGGCTGGATGGGGGCTTCGCCCCCAGACCTCCGAATTTCCGCCTCCGGCGGAAATTATCAAGTTGTCTTTGAATATATAGAATCGGCTTAGAAATTATTTTGCCCCAATATATTTTGTTGTAGACGTAAAGATTGCCGACGCACATGTGGACACATGGAAACAGTGTCAAATCATAACGGGGAAGGCAATAAATCTATTTCAGTTGGGCAGGCACACAAAATCAATCCGAAGTGAGGCAAATCCTGTAGATTAGCGTTGTCGAGCTAATTTCAGAGACATTCTTCTTTCTAAGGCGTCCGGCGCACTCTTACATGGGTCCCACACACTTTTCTCGGCGCTCGGCGCACTCCCAGTTGGGTCCCACACACATTCCTCGACGCTCGGCGCACACCCAGTTGTGTCCAACACACTTTTCCCGGCGCTCGGCGCACTCCCAGTTGGATCGCACACACTTTTATTGACGCTCGGCGCACTCCCGGTTGGGTGCAATACACTTCTCGGCGCTCGGCGCCCCCAATTGGGTCCAGCACACTTTTCTCGGCGCTCGGCGCACTCCCAGTTGGGTCCCATACACTTTTCTCGGCGCTCGGCGCACTCCCAGTTGGGTCCCACACACATTTCTCGGCGCACTCCCGGTTGGGTCCCACACACTTTTCCCGGCGCTCAGCGCGCTCCCAGTTGGGTCCCGCACACTTTTCTCGGCGCTCGGCGCACTCCCAGTTGGGTCCCACACACATTCCTCGACGCTCGGCGCACACCCAGTTGTGTCCAACATACTTTTCCCGGGGCTCGGCGCACTCCCAGTTGGATCGCACACACTTTTATTGACGCTCGGCGCACTCCCGGTTGGGTGCAACACACTTCTCGGCGCTCGGCGCCCCCAATTGGGTCCAACACACTTTTCTCGGCGCTCGGCGCCCTCCCAGTTGGGTCCTCTAAATCCTCCCCGGCGCTTGGCACACTCCTAACTGGGTCCCGCACATTCTCTGGTCAATGGTCAACGGTCACCGGTCAACGGTCACCGGTCAACTGTCAACGGTCACCGGTCAACTCTTAGCCGTTTATTATTATAAAATAAATAAATTATAAACGTATATAAACGTAATAAACGTTTATATAAAACAAAATTCGATAGATCTCTAATTACCTCCATCCTCAGGTACTTTTGTATCTTTTTCACTTCGTTTTTCAATTTTTCTTCGACTTGAGCGGGGAGTCTTTTTGCTACGCCCAGGGATGACAACTCATTTGACCATGCTTCAAGAAGTTCACGTCTATCAGAAGGTCCTTTTTTACTGCCTAAAGCATAAATGAAAATACCACAATTTCACTATTTGCTTGTTCGGGAACGGAATTTTCTTACGATCTTACCGCTGCGGAATTTTCCGTGGTAATCATGGTAATTGTCACTATAGAGTTGTATGAGTGTCGCTGATTCATGCTCAGTGAATGACGGGCTTTTTCGCTTATTTTCGGGCTCTTTCTTCACAAGTACCATTTCCCGAACGAAACAGCGAGGGCTAAATTCGAAGATGTTAGCAACGAAATAGCAGCAAGGCAATATCTGTTCACGAGAAGGAGGACCTCCGCGCTAGCGCACCTGGGATTCTCAGACTTAAGCAGTTCTACCGTTGGCTTGGCTTGGCGTCACAGCTTCAATGTCTTAAGTTGATTTGCATTACTCCATCAAATGTTCTAGGAACAAAAATTTACAGTTAGGTCCGTGGCTTGTTTCCTCAAAAAAAATATTTAAATTGAAACCGCGGCTGGCGCGGGATTCAAATCTCAACCGCTGTTCAAGTTTAAATGTTTTTTTCTTGAGGAAAGAAGCAACACATCTAACCATGCTTTCTCAGCCAGAACCTATTACTCCTTTATGTCCTCACCACTACAAAGGGATGGTGGCCCATCTCTTTTTATTTCTACCCGTGATCCCAAGTCCCTACAGCGGGCTGTCCGAAGCTGCCGTGATAGGCCTATGGCAAGAAACCGGACTTACATGACCCATCCCAGAAAATGTGGGAAGAAGAGAACGGAACTTACCACGCCGCGCGGTCGCAAAAGCAGAAATAATCTCTTTGTGCGATTGCATGCGATACGTATGAGTGTTGATAACCACTTGTTCTAACGTATTTTATCGTGTGCCTCGACATGAAAATGGTACTATGGCAAAGAACCCTAATCTTTGTCTTTATCAATAACCAGACACCACTCTCCTTTATTACTATGGAATGATAAAAGTGATATGTAGTTCTACCAATGCCGAAACTTAAACTTAGTAAGAAAATAACCGGTGAGTTTAACCCTATCTTGAACAATGGGGTAAGTTGTGAATCCCGGTAGGGGTAAACTTATCACAAAGATCAGCCAAACAGTAAACAAAGTTTACCATGTACCTGAGGGTAACGTTGATGAATCCCGACTCAGAACACAATGGTGCCCTAGAAATTGCTCGCGGCCCACATAGACGGATAAGAGGCTCATCAAACTTGCCTATATTTCAAAGGCAGAAATCTGGTGGACGAGCTGTCTGACCTCTTCTCTTCATTAGCAGTCGCTGCACGAGAGCGAAGTAGGATAAAGATTCAGGTCGGCAAGAGAGTGAAAATCGAAGATTCGGATGAAATTCATCCACCTATCTAGCTGCTCTTTAATTCAAAAACCAAGAAAGGAGGCGTGGCTCGTGATAGTTCCTGCTGGTGTCGGGTACACTTCGGCGACTCGAAAAAATTTTGAATAATCGTGTTTTCGTCTAACTCACCTCTTCTTTTCATTTTCAGCCGCTGCACGAGAGATACAATGTACCCGAATACCAGATGTACGAGAGTACCAGGTACAGTGCTCAGTCTGCGGAGAAACGTATATTGGAGAAACATTGAGAGCTTTATGTAATCGCGTTAGAGGCAGCTTTCACGATGATCATCCTCGGTGACTTTCCACAGTAAAATGATAGGCGAGAGGGATACTAGACCCCAGTGCCGAAAGAACGGTAGAAAACGAGGCATGAGTGGCAAATTAACGGCTGCCAACAAGCGTTTTGGTGTCCCAGAACCGCCCCGCGACCCATTTCCGCCCCTTGGATGTGAACAAATGGACACTTAGAATACAGGACTGGCCAAGTCAAGGAAGTGCTGATAAGTGAACTGATCGCTTGATTGCTTTCGTAGGCGTCTTCCTTCATAGCGGTCAATTCCTCCACGCTCAAAAATCAACGTAAACAAGGGAGAGCCTAGCTTGGCTCAAAAACTCTGCTTTCGCGTCTTTTGTAAGCATGCCTTGCTATATGTGGCAGCAGACCTTCCCTAAACCGTGGAGGTATTGGGAGTGAAATCTATCATGAACACTGCCTCTAATGAACACCTGGCGAGTAAACATTGAAAAGTTCTTCTAAATCCTCTCGGGAAACAAACTGCCGAAACACATCAGGGCATGGACTCCAGTATCAGCTGCAAGATATTGGCCTACGAGGACGACATCGGTCCCACAAAGGCTTTGTACCCAAAGCTGAATAACAGGAATGAATGTATCGCCTTAACTAACGAATTCCTGCCACTTATACCACTTTGCGGTCTGTGGGACTCGGCGCTACTCTGTCGAAGACGACAAATTGGTCGAAATAATAAAGTTTCGCCATCTAAAAAACTTTGAAAGGCACAGAAGAAAATCAGCCAGAATCGAGTTTTCGACAAACTCAATTTTTCAAACTTTCGAATAATCGGCTTTTCACCTCACTCGGTTTTTCGAAAATTCGAATAATCGATGTTTCGACTAACTCGGTTTTTTTTTAATTTCTCGGAATCGAGTAGTCGAATTGACTTCATTTATCAATAGAATGGCCAAGTTTTCGACTTACTCAAATTTTCCAAATTTCAACAATTGAGTTTCTGAAACAATTTATCTCGGCTATTTTAACCGAACCACTTTCTACTGCTTCAAGTCTTCTTCTCCCTCCTCTGCAGCTTCGAAGTAGTTTTTGTCAAAGGTTAAGGAACCGAGCGACCATTACAGGGTTCGTCGAAAGGTCCATTGTCGTTGGAGTAGTAGGTCTCTTACCGCACTGGAATAATTGCGCCGTGTCTTGTCCGGGACTCCTGCACAGGGACGTGCGGCAAACGATTTTCAAAAATCGGCAAACGACAATCGACAAAAATCGCCCAAAAATGGCCGGCAAACGGCAATCGGCAATCGACAAACGGCAAAACTAAAAACCTCGTACAAAAAAGGACACGAGTGTTCGAAAAGTGACTGTAGAAAAATGTTTGATTCTTTCATGCACCATTCGTATTAAAAATAACAAAGTAACAAATCGTTTCCAATAACACCACGTGGAATTGAGCTTTTCAGTGCAATACCTGATATGAAAAAAAAACAGTCTCGGTATGAGTATCCCATTGAAAATTGGTAATCAGAGTATTTTGGTGTTAGAGTAGCAATTTTCCGAGGTTTTCTGGTGCCAACCATTTTCTGAGGACCGAAGCCATATTTACAGCGATACTGAGATCGCAATTAATGATTGGCTTACGAGTAAAAAAGTCTTGCACTTCTTGATAGAAGAATTTTCAACAATTTTTGAAACCCCAGGATTAGTTTGATATTAAACTCATGTCGTTAGAACTAAACCGCATTTTTGGATCCTTTTGTTATTTTTTCCAGCACCACCACAACACGGTAGTCGTTTATTTGTTTGTAAAGCGAAGATTTCTGAAAATTTAGCTTCCTGGCAAAAGCAGCGAGTTGGCAATGTCATTTAGAAGTCAAAAAATTTCAAAGTATCTTGAAACATCTTTAAAGTGATTTGGCGTAAATTAGTCTGGAGTAATAAAAGCGGGAAATCAAGTGAAATAACCAAAAATACGATTTGGTGGTCGATCATTTCACAAACTTCTCCGTTAAGCTTATCAAAACAAAATCAAGCACGATATGGAATGGAGCGTTGCCTTCACCTAGCATGACATATACTGATTCCCTTATTACACTTCTCAAAAGGTGCTTCAAGTGTCCGTTGCGCGCTTGATTTCGTTTTGATAAACTTAACGAAGAAGTTTGTGAAATGATCGACCACCAAATCGTATTTTTGGTTATTTCACTTCATTTCCTTGCTTTTTTATTACTCCAGGCTATTTTACGCCGAATCACTTTTAAAAAATATTTCAAGATACTTTTGAATTTTTTTTGACTTCTAAATGACATTGCCAAATCGCTACTTTTGCCAGGAAGCTAAATTTTCAGAAATTTCACATGTTTTTCAAAAAGGTTCCCCTTCTGACTTCAATTTTGCTCCACGATTTCCATTTTGGAATGATGAAACATCTAACAGACGATATTGTCGTATGAGTAATTTTTTTTAACCTATGACTTACAACCATAAAAAATAAAACTCATTGCCGCATTTGGTGCAAAATGTGAAAAATCAATATTATTGATATTTAATATTTGATCTTGCACGATGAGCAGAATTTCCCAAACAAATGACTTAGAGCCATCAACAATCAAAAATCATTGCGGCATTTTGTGCAACAGGCAGAAAAATCAAAATTATTGATCGGTATTTATCGATAATGACTGATGAGCAGAATTCCTCAACCAAGAAAACAAATCCCAAAAGCAATCACCACTGTTCGCCGCATTTTGTGCGAAAAGCACGAAAATCGATAATATTGATTATCGATCGATGACGTGTCATGAGTACGAATTCTGACAAGTTCAGTACTTACTTCCGACGAACTGTGTTGATTGGCTGCAAATTCACCCACACACCCCGGTCTCCACAGCCACAGCAGAAAAAAGCAGTTTTCGTGCTCCACGGCTAATTTAGTATGTAAACCACGATATTGAGATACCCTTCATAGTAAAGGTATCGAGTTCAAATTGGGATAGGAGCGACCTGCAGCCATTTCCAGCCTCCTGTCCAAAATTGAGCTCCCTAGCTCAATTCTAACTGGTAGCACAAGATCGTGAATGCCGTCTGAAAAAAAGGAGATTAACAGAGAAAACTTGCGGTTTTTCAAAATTTTCTCAAATCCTAGAAAACCATTCTAAACCATTTTTGGGCATCACATACAACTTTTTCCGCTCTTTTCAATGCATTTTAGAGCTGATTCCCACCTTCAGCCTGAACTCAGATTTCGAAAAACGGGTTGCGCGCGTGGCCGACTCAAAACAAAATATGGTGCGCGCTTCGCGCGCACCACATATGATCTTGGCTTTACAAACAATGTTTTTGTTGTACAACAATGTCTTTTTTTCATATCAGGTATTGCACTGAAAATTCAGCTCCTCGTGGTGTTATTGGGAACAATTTTCGTTTGAATCTTCGCCCAACTGATGGAGGAGCGAATCAGATGTGGAAAATGTGCTGTTTTTGTCTTCATCGACATCAAAGCGGCATTTGATTGCATACATTGGCCTCAATAAAACTCTCTCTGAATTCAGAGTAGTAGATCCCACATGTAAAATCGCGGGAAAAACGCCAATTCGGGTGGTATCAACAGCCTCAACTTTGCATGCTTTTGAATGTGGACGATCCAGTCCACATAATCGACATCGCTGATTTGCAGTGTCGAGATCATTAGCTGGATCAAAATAAGGGTTGAAGAAATGACGAGAGGTTGGTGAGCCGGCCCGCTAGTATATTCTCATTGTCTCGTGTTAGCCAAGTATACTATCCTGCTCATTTCCGTGATCTGTTTTACTATTCAACTTCAGCTTCATTTCTGGCCGTGGCAGTCAATAAAATTTGACTCTACACAGCACGGGACTTCAACGGTTTGGGCGGAGTTGTGCACATGTGCATTAGGGTCCTAAAACTCTGATTCTGACACGTTTTTCGGCGGACAACCTTCACGGTTTGAAGCTGTTTTCAAATCAATCTACTTTTTATGGTTTTCTCAGCAACTTTTTCCACCACAACCACTGTCTTTAAACCACCTAGGTTGGAGTTTTTATTGTATAGCCTGTCAATCTCTTTTTAGGCCGGTAGCAGTAAGGTTTACCGGGCTTTCCATGTGACCGCTGCGCAGCATGCTTGGGAAGAACTAGTAAAAGCGAGAAAGACTTCAGCCCTATTTTCCCTTCGAGTGGGAGCGTCGGTACCGTAGTGGAGCATGGACACAATGACGTTCGAATTGCAAACTGTTTTTAGATGGTTCTATTTTAGGGACACAAAGGTTCTATCCAAAAGACGAGAGAGCTGGGTCATCATTAGAAAACAGGGCGCGGTTCGTTCACTATGGGCCTTGCCTCCAAATCGCGGCGGTTATCTATTACCCACTTTTTGCCGAATTTTGTCGAAAAAGGGTAGGAAAAGCGGCAAACGACAATCGACAAAAATCGTCTAAAAACGGCCGGCAAACGGCAATCGGCAACCGGCAAACGGCAATTGCCGCACATCCCCGCTCCCGCAGTCCTGGTATGCCTCAGATCGGCTACTGTCGATTTTGTTGACGTACTCTGCCAGCGCGTTGCTAGATGCCTCAAGCGGAAACCGGAGATGCCCAGGGTTTCGGAGGCATCTAGTCTTATTTTGACCCGAGATTTTACGTAAACTACGGAAAGTTTAGCCTTAGTTGGTGAAATTTTAGCTACAGCGCCCGCATATTCTACGTAAATTCGCGCTACGACACCCGCATATTCTACGCAAATTCTCGTTACAGCACTCGGTCGATCGACCCACCCAGTCCTGATCCGTACCAGAAAGGCGATCCCAGCTGAGATCGACAGCCGTTTCTTCCCCACGGCCTGCAGCATCCCAGCGGTCAAAATTATCCCTAGCAAAGTCTTCCAGATAGCGACACGGGGTCACTCTCCACGACCACCCACAGCGTCAAGTTAACCGTGGGTTGACTGGGCCAACACTGTTCAAACGGCATCCCTGCGTTCCGCGTAGCCAACGCGGGTTGAGATTGCATTCCAACACAGGCTGTCGCTAAATCCGTAGATTCTCGCTACAAAATTATAGCGAGAATATACGGGTTTAGCGACAGAGGGATCAATGTTTCGAATTTAGCCTTCGTTTTTACGTAGAATACACGTAGAAATTGCACCCTTGTACCGTCGACACAAGAAAATGCGGGTTTTAGCTATTGTAGCTAAAATCCGTAAATTCTCGCTACATGGAATGGGGCGGCGTTACAGGTTGCGCCCTCGGAGGCATCTAGCTACGAGTTGGCAGAGTAGAAAATAAGCAATGGAGAATGACTCGCCTGCCGAGTTGAGACTCACAAGGGACCACTTTGAACATAAAATGAAGTTTCGAAAAACGGTCTTTTGAAAGTTGTAGAGGGCGTAAAAATAAACTATTTAAAATTTTAAGATTTCACTCAGTCCTCACGGGTAGATCAAAAACCACCAAAACAATGGGTTGCGGTAGGTAAAATGCCATTCAATGCACCCTTATCTGACGGAAGCCCCTAAAAAACAGGAAACGGACCTCAGATTCGTGTTCAGCGCCCCAAATTACCCCCTGGGGCGGAGTTTGGGCAAAAAAATTTCGATCTCTGAACCCCCAAAAATAGCTTTGAGCTTCTTACCTCACGGGCCTCCAAAGGTCGAAAAAAATTTATGACCCAAACTTTGCTCTCGGAGGTTATTTGAAGTGCTCATGACGAATCTGAGGTCAGTTTATCGATTTTCGACAGATTACGGTAGATTGCGGTGGGTATACGGTAGTTGGGTCAAAGTCTCAGATTTGACTCAAAATTTCTGAACGGGGGTTATTCGGGGTGCTGAATACGAATTTGATGTTCACTTGTCAATTTTCAAATTATTAAGGTAGGTTTAGGCTATCTTTATCATGACAACTACCGTAACCTACAGTAAACCTCAGAATTTTGGCAAACGATCTCTAAATTCGTGTTCAGCACCCTAGATTACCCCTACATACAAGTTTTGAGCCGAATCCGAAGATTTTTTCCAAACCACCTAAAAATTCCCTGATGGGTGGTACCCTTGCCTTGCCGCTAGGCTTGGAAGAACGCCTGTAACTTTCTCCAGTGTGGTTTCTTTTTTTTTCCGAGAAGCTGCGAAGAGCATACTCGGATTCTACGTCCAAAATGGCTCCAGAAAACTACATTTAATTCAGAATGGCCACGCTGACTAAAAGTAGTCTTCTTGTAAAGTGCGTTTTTAAAAGGTTCTATTCTACTGAAAATTTTGGAATTGATAACGAAACACTTTTCTTGCGTCTTCGAGCCATGCGCTTAAGTATAAGGTTGCTTCAATGGATTTTGTAGTTTAGGTAAACCCACTTCTGTTTACAATAATTATTTCTGTTGGAAAAAAGATTGATCATTGATCAAGGAACAAGTCCACGAAGTTTCATTTTGTCCGAACTTTTTTCCAGCGTCATATATCAAAATAAGTCCCCTAAAGTGTTTCTCCGAATTAAGGACGATTTTTCTGTAACATATGTGGGGGAGAAGGGTAAGGCTTATCTTGATATTCTAGCAATTGTCGAGACCTCGGAATTTCTAGTTTCTAACATTGATGTGAACCGTTCTCCGTTTATATCACGTTACCTCTGCGATATAAGAAAAGAGGTATAAAAAACAAGAGACACTGTTAAAACTCAAAACAAGTAAGGTGAACACATAGAAATGTCATAACTACCAGCCATAATGCAGTAATGACCACAGTATTGGAACCATCTTTCAATTGCTTCGTAATACAACGCCTAACCAACTGAGCTACGGTGTGCTGCTAGCTCACCCCGACTATCACATTGCAGTGATCGGTGGTTTGAATGCGACGAGCATTGTTCAGGGGATCAATGAATAAGTCATAACTCGAGAATCTAGCTAGATTTCATCTTCAAACTTTTAGGAGAACCTTTTCCGATGATTTCAAGGCCACTTTATAGCCCACATTTGTGCTACGTCCTCCCAATCCAACGTTCTGGTTTCTTTCCTTTTTTGATCGTTTTTGATCTACCCGTGAGGACTGAGTGAAATTTGAAAATCTCAAATTGTTTCTTTTTAACTCCTCTACAACCCTCAAAAGACCGTTTTTGAAAACTCCATTTTGTGTTCGAAGTGGTCCCTTGTCAGACTCGCAAAGCCGAGGCGACACTGCACCCAAAATAGGGTTGACAGCCGCTTTTGCAAGATGTCCTTGAACGAACTGGGTATGCACCCCACGCAGGAGACGGAGCCTTTCCATATTGGATTCAGATTAATAAGTCACAGCCAATCATCGTCTATTTTGAGACCTTCTAACCTGTGGTGGAGTCTGCGTCACCATGGTCCGCAATTCCTTCTTTGAAAAGCGTTGGCTCAGTTTCGGTATGAAGTAGTGTACTTGACTGCTACATTCTTTTTTCTTTGTCTCAAATCAGTCGACTATCGTGTTAACCCGAGTATTAGAGTCTACCGAATAATCGAGTTTTCGACTAACTCGAAATTCCATTTTCAAATAATCGAGTTTTCTACTAACTCGATTTTTCAAAATTTCGAATAATCGAGTTTTCAACTAACGTGGTTTTTCAAAATTTCGAATAACCGTGTAGTCGAATGACTCGTTGTCGACTGTTTCAGTCGATACCAAGACTCGATGACTCAACTCGACATAAGTATAGTGTCGAGCCCGTGGTGGTAGCGTATCTCCCGCGAATCCAGGTCTCGCACTCGGCACACATTATACAGTGGGGATCCACTACACAATGTAGTTACAAGATAATCTCAGAATTCATATACGGAGTGTGTCAGACATCTCATTGCCAACTTGCGTTTCCCATACCTACTGACCAGTGGAAAATTGATCTTCAGCGTGTTTTGGTATCCGGACCATTCTATCCGACACGACCCGAGGCGCCTTTCATTTTCCCTTTCGCCGCGACAAAAACGCAGACCGCAGCGATGCCGCCGTGCACACTCAAATTACGTGATCATTGCATATTCATCTCCAGTATTATTATGACCTGCAAGGTCTTCGAAACAAAACAAAACCAGGAAACGCCTTGTAAAAGGATTTCGGGTAGAACGTCCTAAAATCAAGACATGCTCGATATCGAATTTCCACTATTCAGTAGAGATAGGAAACTCCAGATGCACATTGTCTGGCGGATCAATGAAATCGACATCCTGATTGCGACGACTGTATTTCCAAATTTTTCAGAAGTAAGTTTCTGACGAGCTTTATAATTTTTTTTGCAGTGCAGTGCTTTCAAGGGTGAATTCAGAATACACAGGTTGTCTTCTTTTTAAGATCGTCATTGCTAACTTCATACTTATGGATAGAATAAGGAATTTAAAGAACGATGTCGAGGTAGTCGTCAAGAATGATAGAAGTTCAGCCGTACACGGCTCACACGCAGAGAATGAGGTTTCAAACTTTGGAGCGAGTTAGCCATGCGTGTGCCTGAGGTTTCCTCTCCGAATCGGTCGAAATAATAACATTGATCAGACTCGGACCATCCTTTTTGTTGAACGCCTTAATGAACCGGACCGTTTCGCGTTTCTGAAATTGAGAACGGAGACCAACTTACCTTTGAGAGAGCCTGTTTAATTTCTGGAACAGTACGGGCAAAGTATCCATCTCCACCTAGTGCTTTGCACATTTCATCGTAACGACACTCAGCAGACAATGATAGGACTGGATATCTGAACAAGGAAATAGCTTACGTGGAACTTTCGGAGAAGCTCAGTATACTGTTTATGAAACGACGTACTGAAGAGTAGGATCACCGTCCACAGCCTCCATGTCTTCAGGCAACATTCCACGGTAGATTCCGCTGTTATTCAACACAACTGTCACAACAGGCAGTTTATACCTAAAAGTTCGATGTCATCGTCATGCAGGAATGTGTTGGGAAGTATCGGAAGCACATGAAAATATTCAAATTTAAGATTTTTGATCGAAAACGTTCTTCAAAACTACTGCCTTTGAGCGGATTGTTTTGCTTTGGCCTTGTGACTACTTCTTAATTTACAACGCATGCAGTTGATACAGAAGTTCACCCAGTTTTCTAGTGTTTCTTTTTCGGTCATAACTGAGACCGTATATGCAGGTGACACCTGATGAGAAAATTTGGGAAAAATTGGTGATGGCAGCCTTTCGCTCGTCCCCAGCCCTTTTCTTGGTTGGGATGCATCACGACCAGGGATGTGCGGCAAATGATTTCGAGATTTCGGCAAACGGCAATCGGCAAGAAAATTCCAAAAACGGCCGGCAAACGGCAAAGAACCTCATTCTTTAGATTAACCCAAAAGTTATTCACATGTGCCGCTCTACTTTTTTTCTTTTTTTTTCTTCTTGTACTTATGTCAACATTCTAATAATTCCAATTCAAAGCATCAGATGAACAAAAACAAGGCATATGGGATCTCACGGAAACCAAAGCAAAATCGCCGCTGCGGCTTCGCGAGGAAGCCGCTTCGGCTCCTACAGGCACCGAAGGGGCACGCAGCGGCAATGTCGTGGCGGCCGCGCACGCAACACGTTTTGCAGCGGGGCGGCGTACACGATTCGCTGTAAGTACTGGCTCGATCAGAGTTTGAAGATGGGCAGCGAGGCAGCATGGAATCAAGAATCTATCATGCTGCAATCAATTGCCCTCCTTTGCATGTTACCGAAGAGTGCAGTTACAGAGCTTAGGGGGCTAAAAATATTAGCTAGTAATGAATGTTATAGTCTAGTTTACCAAAACGTATGAGCGAAGCAGTCTCCATCCACTCCTTGCAAGAGCGTGCGATTACGAAAAATAGATGATCATCGTGGGCACATGATTTGCTAGCCGCTCACACGCGCTTCCTTTTGCGCGGTCGCTCACGCCCGCTTACGCCAGCTCTACGAAGGCAGCAAGTTTCAAGCTTACTACTCCATCCCTAGATAGAAAAAATTGGAAACTCACTGGGATTGAAGCTGTAGCAAAACTATTTCCCTTGTTGCCCATAATGTCACCTTGGAAGTCGAAAATTGTCGGAAATTATCAGCCCTTGCGCCGATTCGAGCGATGCATATCCCGATCAAACATTGTCTATTAGGCACGGGCTACTGCAGCGATTAGGAGCGTCGAGACGCGCACAGCAGCTGGAACGCACGCTCTCGCGACCTATGGACGCTGCCGTAGGAGAGGTCGGTTGAAGATCACTATGCACGAAACTAAATGCAACACATTCGCCACCCAAAAAAAAAGACCACGAAAATGGAACTTCTATGAGGAAAACTCCGGAAAAAGGTCAGATCCATTTCAAAACAGCACCGCTACCGCTAAAATCATTCCCGTCCACTGAAACTGAGAGGTCTATTTCGACTTTACTGGTCAATTCATTCCATCTCAAAAGGAAAGGCGGGTCCACTGTAGGGTGAAAATCTGGTTTTCGCTCACTTTGGAGGGTTTTCTTACCATCTATGTTATGCAGGTTAGGCTCTGGTTCATTTCAAGAGAACTTCTGTTTTCGACTAACACAGAAAGAAGCGGTCGCTTTTTCATACCGATCTCATTATCACCAGTTATATTTCACCAAAGCCCACCGCTTCGCTGATGTTCATAATCGAATTGAGAGCCCACTAGATCTGCTCCAGAGTTTGCATCTGCAGAAATCCCGGAATCAGAATCCATCGTGAACGCTTCAGGCCCCCGTCAGACTTCGTCGAAAAACCTGCTGAGTCCGAATGAGTCCGGGGTGGAAAAACTTGCTGAGTCCGACTGGGTCCGGTTCAGGAGTGTGCGGAAATTTCTGTTTTCTGATTTCTGTTTTCTGGCCATTTCGGCCATTCTGTTTTCTGATTTCTGTTTTCTGGCCATTTTGGCCTTTCTGTTTTCTGATTTCTGTTTTCTGAAAAACTTGCAAAAATCAGAAAAAAAATCAGCAAGAATCAACGAAAACCAGGAACGTTCGACAGCTCAGGAATAAAATATTGCTGGTTGTCACCTTGCCCACAATTAACTAAATTTCTATGTATGTTTGTTTTGTCGTCTTTCGACTTGCTGTTACACCGTATTCATACTTTTGCAGAGCGGCAAATGCTGCGGATTATCAATAGAAAAATGAGAAATCAGATGCTCGGTAGCGGTATCAAACATTTGATTTCTCATTTTTCTACTGATATTGCGCGGCAGTTGCCGCTTCCGCAAAAGCATGAATAGGTTGCTAAACGAAAAAGCCAGCACTTATACGAGTCGTGTTAGTTCGTGCACAGCCCCACCAATTAGCTGTTCTAAGCTCTTTTTTGTGCGTTTCTAGTACAACTTTTCACTTCTCTCACTTTGTGATGGTGAAACCTGCATTCTCATGAAGAGAACTCAGCAACTGATTTTTTCTCAAACACTGCTCACCTACTCAGTACTTCGGCACAATAGGGGTAGCATCCCAGGGCAAAGTTCGAGTGCAAACCTTCGCTGTCAACAGCAGCTGTTGCAGACAGCGGTATATGATTTCAACACTTGCTGGGGTTGAACCCCTCGATATCTATGGCTAATGCTGATGTTACCTGTCAGCAGCAGCTGCTGACAACAAGGGATGCAACCTCTACTGTGCTGACGTACTGGCGTTCTCTGAGAAATTCACCCGATCAATAGCCAATAAGTAACCAAGAAGTGCCTGCTTTCTGCGTGATAGCCGGAAAATGGTCGGGAAGTAGCTGGTTGCCGCGTGGTAGCATAGAAATACCCGCCAAAAAATGTTCGTCGCGAAAGGGACGTCAAATAATGCTCTCCAAGGGACGTACAGTTCAACTCCGCATTGCCGTTCAGTCCGCAAAATGCACGCTGATTGCGAAAGCGGGCTGCGGCGCGGTTGCGAGTATCCTCAGACAGGGATGTGGGATCACCTGGGTACCAAAGGTAAAAACCGCTCGGGCGACCCTAAATTCCTGTCTGAGGATAATCGCAACCGCGCCGCAGCACTCTTCCGCAATCGGCGTGCACTTTGCGGACTGTACGGCATTGCGGAGTTGAGCTGTACACGAGGCATTTCGGAGGCATGATTTGAATGTCAACACCGCGGTCGGTTCAACTACCCAAGTTTACGGTACTTGGGCCCGCCGAGCTGCAGGAGGCCAAGGCGGCTGCTCGGCGAGCCGGAAAAGGCCGCGTCGCGTGTTGGTGTGCCTGTCACGTCTTGGTTATTTCTCGGCTACTTCTAGACTATTCCGTGAACAACATGATCTCAGCCGCCTAATAATCGAGAGACAATCTAGAAAAATTCGAGAGATAACATATCAAGAACCACTGTGGATCCTGGTGGGCTATTTCTCGGCTAAAACTCTCAGAGTGAGTGCCTTCAAAGATGATCTACCTGTCATTGACGTGCCATCGCTACTATCAATGTCTTATTAATTATTTTTCCAGTCTCGTAGATATTGTATTACATGTATAGGGGAAAAGTTCAGAATTACACTCTTTCTCTTGAAAAAAATTAAAATGCAATGAGTATTTTTTCTGAGAATTTTCTGTTTTCTGATTTCTGTTTTCTGGTCGTTTTGGCCTTTCTGTTTTCTGATTTCTGTTTTCTGACAAACTCGATTTTCTGTTTTCTGAAATTTTTTGAAAAATTTCCGCACACCCCTGGTCCGGTTGCCATCAGCGCCAACCAGTTCCTCTGCGAAACACGCAATCGATAGTCAGCAGCAGCAGTAGGTGGGGCAGAGCGCAGACGACGAGAGTCGAGATGCGGCGGGACTCGGCAGGTCGCAGTCGGCCGAAAAAATGCACCTAAATCACGTGAGAAACACCTATATCGACCGGGTGGAGGATGATTTCGGTGGGACTCAGTGGGACTCAGTCGGTGCATTGGCCCCGCCCTTGTACGCATGAGAACCATCAGTATCGACCGGGGGGATTGCGGTGGGCATCAGACGGTCGCAGTCGGACTCAGTGGGTTGATTTTTTTGCACCCGTTCCCCACGAATTCGGTGCGTATCGACCCGGTGGGACTCAGTAGATCCACCGACTATGACGGGGGCCTCACTCACGCGTCCACACATGCACGCTTGCTTAGCAGAGTACACGTAGTGAGATTGTGGACAGATTTTTATCCCTTATCTTGTTCAGAAATGGCCAGGCGGGGAAGCAGAAAACAGATAAGTCAAAACCGTGGGATAACGGTTAGGCGAACAACGGATAATCGGCTCACCCCTAGTGGCTTCATTGCTGCGAGCTTAGGAGGCCTTTTCTTTCAGTGTTTTGCCGAGTTTTGTCGAAAAAATAACAAAAATTTCGGCAAACGACAAATGGCAAAAAAGTCCCAAAAATGGCCGGCAAAGGAGGAACGGCAAGCGCCAAACGGCAATTGCCGCACAACCCTGATCACGACCACCACCCAGCCAGTTTCCGATCGCGGAGGTCCCACAATTGCACTGTACGTGATGCGGTGGCGTAAACACCGACTTGGTGCGGCTTTCCTCTAGGTTGTTCTGTGCACAACTGTTTCTTTTGGACCGGCTCAGCACAGTATGAACGTCCATTAGTGATAGCTTTCTTGTCATTTCCGCAGCTTTCCACCAATGTATAACGAGGGCCTGAAGCAGAGTCCATAGCTAATTACGAGCACCTAGTGGAACTGACAGTTTGCATCGTTAAGGCCCCGTCATAATTGGAAAATAGTTCTTACACTCACCCGGTCGATATGCTAGTAAAGCACGCGAAACGAGGACGGAAAATGTACTTTGATAGTCCCGCCTGGTTCGTCCGTAGTCCCTCCGTGCCCCATCTCCATCAAAGTGGAATCAATAGTATTCGTTGAAACCATTGTGGCATCTTGTCGAGCGCGGCCCATGCTGGCGCATGAACGACCTAGGTGGGACTACCTCTGGCAAACGGGGCAGCAGGAAGGAGGGCGCAGGGCAGGTTCACGTTTCGGGCCCCACCCTTGATAGTCGAAAAGGGGCGTGTTTGGGGCGGAGCCTCCATCCGTGCTCCGTCCGTTCAAAGCAGTACACTTCAGGGAAGACCAGCCACTTCAGTCCGAGAGGAAAGGCAGGTGGCTAGCCTTGCACGGGCGGTGACCGGCCTTGCTAGGGCTACTCGTCCATCCTGAAACTACGCCCTTGCTGCCGCAGCTTTCTATATTCACCCTTCATCCTGCCCTAATACGCCCTTGCAAGCGATTTCTCCAACACCCGTACTGCTCAAAAATTCTTTTTTAGCGGCTTCACCCAAGACCAGGTTGTATGAGAGGACCTTTTGAATTTGCCGTTAATCCAAAATCGCTCCATTACAACCTGGCTCTTGAGTGAGCCCGCTAAAGAATTCTGGAGCAACACATAATAAAAACTGCAAGTATTAACAAGTGCAAATTTATTTCTCGGAATTACTTATACAATAGAGGTTTAACGTGTGACCAAAAAGCCTTTGAAGGCACTTCATGATGATCTGATGTTTGAGATGCAAAAAGAAAACCGTGCTTCGGCAAACTCAATCAAGACTATGTCAGAACACTACAACAGAATACATGCATGACGACCACAAGGTTGACAAAGCCTAAAAGAGTTAGTTTCAGTGTCCATGAGATTGGTTTCGAGGTAACCGGGTTCGGAATAATGAGCACATAGAAAGATATGACACTACGGAATGACACTGCAATAAAAGTGAGATAAATTCAATTCAAAGCATCTTGATCGAACCGTAGGCAGAGTAACGGGGCAGAACAAGAAAAACAAAAGTCAAAAGCATATACAACGCAAAAAATACAAAAAACTCAGCAAATTTCGGGAAAGCTACTTGTGGTAAGCAGTAAGTAACTTGAACCTCTGAAGTTAATTACTCATAACATAAAAGTCACATAAGCAATGTGTTAAGCAGGTTACCCGAGGCGACCCTGTGAAAGTTCCCCTCGGGTAAGTTACTTACCACATTGTGTATGTGACTTGTATGCTATGAGTAAGTAACTTGAGACATTCATGTTGCTCACTGAATATCACAACTCACAATCCCAAAATGGTCTGAGCTCGACGTCCAATCGACAGGACTCTAAGCCGTGTTTCCGATGACTCCCCCGACGACAAGACAAGATGGCGGCGCGTTCACATCGTTGATCACACGTTTAAAAAAACAATCATATAGAACAGTCTAAAACCAATTACTTGAGAAGTTATTTGAGATAAAACTCTCATTGGGCGCTCCTCAGGCACACGTACTTCACGGACGGAGCAGGGTGCAGGATCGCAGCAACATCGTCGTCCGAAATCGAACAGGATTCGATGTGCAGAGTCTGAAAAAACATTCTCTCTTGCCTAAAACCACTTATTATGTTCATGTGAGAGTCTTGCTTGCATGTAACAACTGACCTCCAGTTTTTTGTAGCTGCTTAAGTAACGGAGACTTGTGCAGCACGTGGCCTATCCTCCACAATCTCAACATCCAACACCTCTCCAGCCAGCGTCAGTCTGCGGGAAAGCGTTCTGGAAATAGTCGACGACAAGCTCACGATCACGGCACTTTTCAAACATGAGAAATGGGAATGCGTGTAATACGATAAAACTCCAGAAGTTACGAAAACGGAGTTCAACATTAAACAACTTGTCTAAACAGTACATTTAAGGTCTGCCCGAATGATAATGTCCGCCCAAGCGGTCGGCGTGCATGTTGAACGGCCGTCACGTAGCCTTTTTTGGAAGAGTCTTGTCGCGGCTGCAAGCAGCTGACTGGAATATTACTCCTTCCTCGTGTAATATTCGTGTGTCGATTCAAATGTCCAACAAATGCCCTCTCCACTCCTGTTCGACACGCACGCCGACCGCCTGGTTGGACACTCTCATTCAGACAGACTTTAATTCCCAAAATTTTTGAAATTCCAAAATAATTGGAAAAAGGTTATGAAAATGTAGATGAGTGGAAAATATTTCCAGTAAATCTACGAATCGATTTCCTCTCATTTCTTATCCAATTTCTTATATACATTTTTCGCATTGATGCACTTCCACTACATAAAACCCAATTTATGCAACAGCAAACATTTCAAACTTATGTAAACCCGGATGAAGAGATCAACGAGCAGAAAGCAGCAAATCAGGAGTGAGATTTCAATTCTTTGGCGGCAAAATATCTTTAAAATGTTCACAAGTTGGGAAAACGAATTCAAGGATGTCAAAAATATTCCATGCTGCAAACGAATTTTTTGAGAAAGACTTCTGAAAATCGTAAACTGTAAATCGTGTGCACGATAAAAATGCAGCTGATGTTTTTAGTATGTACACAAGAAAAAATTCAAAAGACACTAAAAAGCATAAAACCGTAAGGGAAGTACGGTGAGAGCTCAAAATGGCGTAGTCCTGACGTTTTTCTAGCGCTTGACTACGGAGGAGATGAAGAGAGGCACATAAATTTAGAAATCAAGCAAAATTACATGAAAAAATGAAAAATTATGAAAAAAAGCGGCCTGAAGCCGTTTGGTTGAATTCTGACCGATCGATGCCGTCGAAAGGTCAATTGCGCGAAGCGGCATTTGAATTCGACCAATAGCAGGCGAGGAGGATGGAGCGTTTGCGTCAACTCTCGCGCTGCAGGTCAAAGGGCGGACATCTCCGAGCTCGCTCGCTCGCAGCACCAAGGGCGGATTTCTGTCCCCGCCCAGTGTCCGCCCACTTCCGCAGCTGACCAATCAGAATTTTCACGGCAGCAAGCCCGCCGCTCTAGACTTGCTGCTGAACCTTTGGAGGGGCGGGATTATAGGCGGACCTACCTCCCTTGCTGCTACCCCGTTTGCCAGAGAGCCACTTCACTCCGAAGGGAAAGGCAGGTGGCTAGCCTTGCACGGGAGGTGACCGGCCTTGCTAGGGTCGCTCGTTCATCCTGACACTACGCCCTTACTGCCGCAAATTTTCATATTCACCCTTCATCCTGCCCTAATACGCCCTTGCAAGCGATTACTCCAACACCCGTGCTGCTCAAAAATTCTTTTTTAGCGGTCTCACCCAACACCAAGTTGTATTAGAGCGACCTTTTGAATTTGCCGTAAATCCAAAATCGCTCCATTACAACCTGGTTCTTGAGTGAGCCCGCTAAAGAATTCTGGAGCAACACATAATAGAAACTATAAGTATTGACAAATGCAAATTTATTTCTCGGGATTACTTATACAATAAAGGTTTAACGTGCCACCAAAAGCCTTTGAAGGCACTTTATGATGACGTAATGTTTGAGATGCAAAAAGAAAACCGTGCTGCGTCAAACGCAATCAAGACTATAGATTATGTCAGAACACTACAACAGAATACATGCATGACAACCACAAGGCTCACAAAGTCTAAAAGAGTTAGGTTCAGTATCCATGAGATTGGTTTAGAGGTAACCGGGTTCGGAATGATGAGCAGATAAAGAGATATGAGACTGCGGAATGACCCTGGATTAAAAGTGAGATAAATTGAATTCAAAGCATCTTCATCGAACCGTAGGCAGAGTAAGGGGCCAGAGCAAAAAAAACAAAAGTCAAAAGCATATAGAGCGCAAAAGATACAAAAAAACCTCTCAGAAAATTTCGGGAAAACTATTTGTGGTAAGCAGTGAGTAAGTTGATCGTCTTAAGTTACTTACTCATAGCCTAGAAGTCACATACACAATGTGGTAAGCAAGTTACTCGAGGCGACCCTGTGAAAGTTCCCCTCGGGTAAATTACTTACCACATTGTGTATGTGACTTGTCTGCTATGAGTAAGTAACTTGAGACATTCAAATTGCTCACTGAAGATCACAACTCACATTCCCAAAATGGTCTGAGCTCGAGGTCCGAGCGACATGACTCTAAGCCGGGGTTCCGATGACTCCCCCGACGAGAAGGCAAGATGGCGGCGCGTCCACATCGTTGATCACACGTTTCTGAAAAAAAATCACATGGAACAGTCTAAAATCAATTACTTGAGAAGTTATTTGAGATAAAACTCGCCTTCATTGGGACAAGCGCTCCATCTCTTTCCACGTACAAACGGACATCAGATTTGAATAGCAGTAATTAACTTTGTCTGACTTCTTACCTAAAACATTCTCTCTTACCTAAAACCACTTATCATGTTCATGTGAGAGTCTGGCTTGCATGTAACAACTGACCTCCAGTTTTTTGTAGCTCCACAAGTAACGGAGAACTTGTGCAGCACGTGGCCAATCCTCCACGATCTCATCATCCAACACCTCTCCAGCCGGCATCAGTCTGCAGGAGAGCATTCTGGAAATAGTCGACGACAAGCTCGCAATCACGGCAGTTTTTAGACAGAAATGGGAATGCGGTGTAACACGATAAAACTCCAGAAGTTACGAAAACGGAGTTTAACATTGAACAACATTTAGTACATGTAAGGTCTGCCCGAATGATAATGTCCGCCCAAGCGGTCGGCGTGCGTTCTAAACGGTCGTCACGTAGCCTTTTTTGGAAGAGTCTTGCAGGGGCTGCAAGCAGCTGACAGGAATATTACTCCTTCTTCGTGTAATTTTCGTGTTAGTCGATTCACATGTCCAACAAATGCCCTCTCGACTCCCGCTTGACACGCACGCCGACCGCCTGGGCGGACACTCTCATTCACACAGACTTTAATTCACAACATTTCTGTAATTCCCTAATTCAGACATTCACAACATTTTTGAAACTCCGAAATAATTGGCAAAAGATTATGAAAATTTCGATGAGTGGGAAATATTTTCAGTAGATCTACGAATCGAACATGACTGGTTTGATTTTCCCTCATTTCTTGAGTACATTTTCCGCTTTGATCCATTTCCACTCCATAAAAACCTATTTATGCAACACCAAACAATTCAAACTCATGTAAACCCGGATTAAGAGATCAGCGAGAATAAAACAGCAAATCAGGAGTGAAATTTCAATTTTTTAGCGGCAAAATATATTCAAAATGTTCACAAGCTGGGAAAACGAATTCAAGGACGTGAAAAATATTCCATGCTGCGAACGGATTTTTTGAGAAAGACTTCTGAAAATCGGAAACAGTAAATCGTGTGCTCGATATAAATGCAGCTGATGTCTTTAGTGTGTACACAAGAAAAATTCAAAAGACACTAAAACAGGAAACCGTAAGAGAAGTACCTTGAGAGTTCAAAATGGCGTAGCCCTCACGTTTTTATAGCGTTTGACAACGGAGGGGCTGAAGAGAGGCACATATAGTTGGAAATCCAGCAAAACTCATGAAAAATGAAAAAAGCGACCTGAAGCCATCTGGTTGAATTCTGACCGATCGATGCTGTCGACAGGTCGATTGCGCAAAGCGGCATTTGAATTCGACCAATAGCAGACGAGGAGGGTGGAGCGTTTGCGTCGATTCTCGCGCTGCAGGTCAAAGGGCGGACATCTCCAAGCTCGCTCGCTCGCAGCACCAAGGGCGGATATCTGTCCCCGCCCAGTCTCCGCCCACTTCCGCAGCTGACCAATCAGAATTTTCACGGCAGCAAGCCCGCCGCTCTAGACTTGCTGCTGAACCTTCGGAGGGGTGGGATTAGAGGCGGACCTACCGCCCTTGCTGCTACCCCGTTTGCCAGAGACGAGCGATCTACACATAGGGACTTAGGGGAATTACGTCGGAGTATCGTCCAACTATGAAGGAGGGCTAACTGCTCGTCATAGAGTCATTGTAGATGGAATTAACCGCTTCTGCTGATGCAGCATCGTAGCTGCAGCTGATGTGAATAACATGTGTTCAGTAGCATTGTAAACCACTCACCGACTTAGGACACCTTGAATGTGCCAGCGGTTTAGCATTGCGCGCCTGCGTCTCTGCGCCACGCTGTTCGTAGTTCATAGCAAGCATTGGACTTAGCCTAATGCCACTAATCAGCCAATGCTGGCAATTGGCTATTGAGGGGTGTGATGCATAGATTCAAAAGTGCGCCGCAGGGTCCTGGGTCATTTAGAAATTTTCGTCAGGCAAAACGCTGAAAACTCCTATTTCAATTAGAAACATTCAGGGTCGCAGGTGAAAGCACGGTAGTGATAAGATGACAAGAGCTGTTCCCTAAGGCTCGGTTTATACTCCAGTCCCGGAGCGACGCGTTGACCTGCGTCAATAGGATCGGCGCGCGACGCGATATGGGCCGATACTCACCAATGCCATATCGTCGCGCCGTGCCGTGATGTAAGTGTGAACACGGCCTAAGAGGCCGTCCCCTACCTTTGGAATAATCATCAATAAAGCCGTTTTTTTGTCTTTGGAAAGGCGTCTGGATCCGCTTCTCCAACGCTTTTCCCCTCTTAGGGCTATTAAAATTGTTTTTATCAAAAACAAAAGTTTGTCGTGAACAAAGCCTTCAAAATATGTGATAGGCAGTGCTTTTTTCGGATAGGTTTGAACGAGAGAATCGTGCCCGACACGAAAATTACATGTCCAGTTGCGGAATTTAAACGTGTCTGCTGTTTTTTTCATAAAAAAACGGCAGATTCAAAGCCTGGTTCCGAATTGACATGTTAGGGGCTGAGCAGAGTGCCACCGCGGCGCGGCGCGGTCTGATGATGGAGAGCCGTATTGATAGATCGCCGCGATCTATCAATACGGCTCTCAATCATCAGGCCGCGCCGCGCCGCGGTGGCACTCTGCTCAGCTCCCTAAAGGACTCTGCCTAGTCGAGCGGCGAAGGTCGCGCAGCCACGTTGTAGGATACGTGGTGGCTACGCAGTTCCGTCCCTGTCCTTTGATCCCCATCATTGCGGCACGACCTTTGCCGCCGGACTATGCGTAGGCCTCCGATCCATTCTCCGTTTGAAATTTCAATTCAAGCCGGTTCACGTGTTCTACATAAGCAGAAGACTGATGAGGCAATGAAGAAATAATATAGCAGTTATGAAGAGGATTAAGTATGTTCAACCGCACAGCTGCCGTGGTGCATTAGGTGAACCGGCTTGAAAAATCGTATAAATGCCTTATGTATACGTCATTTAAGAACAACCATCTAGCAAAATTTTCCATTAAAAGCTCAGCCTCGGAAATGATTTATACGTCATAGGAATGATGGAATAGAATTTTTCTTTGAAATTTGCGCAGGTTTCCTTGTTCTCTTAAGTTTGATCCATAACAAATGTTTCAACAAACCTGGCGATTGTTTCGATTTCCATAGCGGAAAATCCGAATGCACTGTCCCCTTGGACCACAAGAACCTTGGTGTTCGGAGAATGATCGCGGCAGAACAGAGCAGCAGCTAGGGCATAGCCCTGTCCTACACCCATTGTACCTGAACTTCTTCTTCTGAATAGACTACTTAAGGGCAGCGTTCACGATGATTTTCGTTTCCGAGTTTTTCACTCAAAACAAAGCGTTGGCCACCGAGTGTTACAGAAATTACGAAGAAACGGCGAGAAACGCACTAAAACGTCATATTCGAGTGACATTAATCTCTGGCCTGGACTAGTTTTCCAGTTGTATGAACATGTTCAAGGTGGTTGTCACTGTTGAAAAATGGGGTCAGTCGAAATAGGAAGAATATTCCAGGCAAAATAGTACTAGTTGGAGTCCGAAAAAAAGAACGGAACAACAGAAAGCAAATAATTGTAAAGGACGGGCCCACAAATGATTTCGTTGTCACAACGAACAGTTCCTGTGAGAGTAAAGAGGTGGGGTGAGAGTAAGGGATCTCGTGCCCTTCTGGTGCGTTTTTCTCGATTCCTTCGTCATTTATGTTCTAACCGGGGGCCAAACAATCGATTTAGCTATTAATCTCAAAATCGATGATTATCGTGAACACTGCCTTTAAGGGCAGCGTTCACCATGATCATCCAAGGTGACTTTCCACAATAAAATGATGGGTGAGAAGGATCCTCCGCTCCCAGTGTCGAAAGAACTTTAGAAAGCGAGCTAGGACTGGATGGCAAATTACTTCTCTATTCTTTTTAGAGTTCAAATTCAAATACAAAAGACAAATAGTTCTCGAGACGAAACGCAAATGAATCCTCAGTTTTTTTTTCAAATTTCGAAACTTTTCACAAGAGCGGATTCGGAGCGCGAAATTTGTAGTGATATCATAGGTCAGGCGGATTACCGAAGGTTCCAGCATCCAATCGTCTGCGCGGAAAGAGTGAGGGCATCATTGTCCGTCCAATGTCCATTGTGTTTGCACCTTCATTTATCACCAAAACATCGTTATTTGCTAGAAAGTCACGAATCTGAAAACGCTCCACCCATCAGTGCTGTACGAACGATTGAGAAAGGTAAACGACAGACCGGGGTATATGCTGCGTAGTAGTTGAGGGGATCTGAGTGGTCGGCAGCCATTCGCTCCACGATATCTCTAAAATCTTTAGTTATCTGTAGGTGAGCTCTGCTAATTTTGTGAAAAAAATCGCGTGACCTGTTCTTCTGAGCATTCGCCATCAAATCAATCATCCACTTACAAGTTTCCGAAAACTTCCAGTCTCCCATTTCCCACATCATCTGCAATATGCATGAGATTTCCCACGCCATCATTCCAAAAACCATTGATGAGTAGATGTATCGGCGAGAAAACTTATCGCTTGATGGAAAAATGTTGTCGATTGTTCTTAAGTAAAGTCGTCTATTGGTTCAAAGTAGTACCACCTATACAGAAGGAGAAGTCCAACCAGGGCTGGGCACGCGTCCCGGTTAACCTTACAAGGGAAGTATACAAAGCGAAGGTCGGATCTGCCAAAACGACTAGTATCGTTAGTATCTCTTCTGGCTCAATAGTAAAAACGCGCAGTATCCCGCCCCGAGCTGCAGGCTCAAAAAAAGTTATGAGCACTATTTAAGCCTCGCGAAAAGGCAAGGGTACCTACAGGCCATAAAACGGCCAATGTCTCACCATCGACTGCGTACCACGCGCTGCGCGACCGCACGCGCGTCGGAAGCAGACGAGTTTTGGCCGCCGCGCGACGTTTCGGCCTCCGCGCGCGACATTTCGGCCTCCACGCGGCGGCCGAAACTCGTCGCGCGGCGGCCAAAACTCGTCTGCTTCCGACGCGCGTGCGGTCGCGCAGCGCGTGGTACGCAGTCGACGGTGAGACATTGGCCGTTTTAGGGCCTGTAGTAGGCCTCCTAGGTACTACCTACCATCAGGCATTTTTTGGGAGTTTCAAAGAATTTTCTCGGATTTAGCTCAAAAGTCGTATGTAGGGGTAATCTAGGGTGGTGAACACGAATCTGGAGTCAATTTGTAGAAATTTTGAGGTTTACTGTAGGTTACGGTAGGTAACATGTCATTTAGGGACCAAAACCCAGCTTAGTACTTTGAAAATCGACAAACGGACGGTAAATTCGTATATTCCACCCCGAATAACCCCCGTATACAAGTTTTGAGTAGAATCTGAGATTTTGACCAAACTACCGTATACCCACCGTAATCTACCGTAATTTGCAAAAATCGATAAGCGGACTCCAGATTCGTGTTAAGCACTCCAAATAATCCTCAGAGAATGATTTTGCGACATATCTATCGTAGAAATACGGAAATCTCGAAAGTGGCGTTTTCCCCTCAAAATTTTCCCCGGTTGGGAAGCTTCAAACGAAATTAGCCGAAAACTTTGAAAGATCGACGAATAATCCACAAATTCGTGATCAGTGCCCCAAAAAAACTCTCTGGGAGAATTTTAGGTCAAAGCTGGAACATTTTTCTATAACGCTTCCAAAGCCCTCTATTACTTACTGTGCTTCTCTGGGCCAAATTCCGGTTCGCAATTGCGTCTCGACACGCTTTGCGGTTGCGCACTTTCGAGTCGGAAGAGTTTCCAACGTCAAAGCCGACTCGATGTGGCTTTTTTTATACAGTTTTCTCCTATATTTGAAATTTCCAGTTTCCAAAACCCACCTAGAGTCAACAGATCGGCGGCTGCGGCGCTGGGAACTCTTCCGACTCGGGAGCGTGCGGTCGCAAAGCGTCTCGAGACGCAATCGCGGACCGGAATTTGACCCAGATAAGCACAGTAGAAATAAACGCCCAACCGAAAAACCGTACAAGTCCAAAACGCTGTCAGTCTGGACAAAGTATGGAGAATCTGCCTTCACCCAAACTTTGCTCAGGGGGGGGGGTAGTTTTTGGCGCTGAACACATCTATGAAGTCCGTTTCTGGATTTTCCGAAGACTAATGCGCTTTTTGGAAGGTACAAAAAGCACAAAAATGATTTCTTAAGCTTGTAACCAGGGCTGGGCACACGTCCCGGCATGACGTTTCTGAATATGCACCCCCCTTAGCTCGGTAATTTTTAGGCACATCCCCCCCTGGAGAGTCGAAGTCGGTTTTTTTTTCGAAAAGTTGAGCACAACAGCCAAAGTTTCGACTTCCTGATTTTGGTAAACAAGAATATAAAAATGCACTGATGAGAGAAAACTCCGAAAATGGCCACAAAAAAGGTAGTGTGATTTCTGAACTTCAAAACAACCCCATGAGAAAAATTTGTTAGTAAGACGGTAAGTTATGACAAAAGATAAAACATTTTTCAATACAAATAATTCGACAATTACAGACAACAGAATTACTACTATTGCAATAATTAGTATATCCTGTCGAATGTTTTCATGAGCCTATGAAGGATTAGTTAATCTGTGCTTGACTGTTCTGATGTGAAAATCAAGACTATTTTGTGTTGTGGAACCATGTTAGGATTCATGTGATGCGTAGGGAGTGGAAAACCTGATTTCTACCTTTCTAGAATGCCGCAATCTCTTAGAGACTCGGCCTGCCGTGCGATACGGTGTTTGTACGCAGCTACACAGTGCACACGGGAGTGGACGAGCACACAATATTAATAATAAAATGTATTTTATTACAGAACGGGAGGAGAGAACTATTGAAACTGAAGGAAATGGAAGTTGGTAAAGGTAGTCTATTTTGGATGTACCCATTTTAGAATTTAAATGTAAATAAACAAATTTAGAGCGGGGGTAAGTATTTAGCCGTGACAAGGTTCATTCAAACGAACCTAGTTGATCATATGTAGCATTAAACAAGAGAGCAAAGGATATTGTGAGAAAGAGGGGAATCTAGCAAACAATTTAATTTAAAAAGACCGATTTTTAATGTGATTTAAGGACCTTAAATCTCGCCCCGGTTTTAGCCTACCCCGAAAACAGGGACAAAACCGGGACGACTTTTGAGGTCTTTAAACACATTGAATGTCAAGCCTATTGCTATTAAAATGTTACCTCGATTCTCTTCTTTCTCTCAATGCTCTTAGTTCTCATGTTAAATGGTGTTTTATTCAACTAGGTTCATTTGAATGACCCTTATCAAGTTCAAAAAATTTACCCCGCTCCAACTTGGTTTGTTTACATTAAATTTCTATAATGGATACATTGAAAGTATCCTATTTTTGCTTTCTTCCATTCAATCCAGTTTCAATCATTTTCTCCGCCCCGTTCTTTGATAAAATACTTTTTTTATTAATATTGTGTGCGCGTTCACTCCAGTGCGCGCTGTGTAGCTGCAGACAAACACCATATCGCGCGGCAGGACAGGTCTCCGAGGGATCGCGGCATTCAAGGTGGATAAAACTCGGGTTTTTATGTGCGGGGTACTTCTCAATGAGGACGACACGGTCATTTGCATCTTTCATAGGAACTTGTAGTCTTCAATTTTTACAATTGGCTCTCTTCATAAATTACATTCTCATGAGTTAAAATCTGTAGACTAGTTGTGATACTGACTGTGCTATCTGTACTTTTAAAGGCAGCATACACGCTCGCAAACATGGTCGAGATATCAGCATAAATAGGCCCGCACGGCCCCTACCATGTCGTCAACGACGTCTCAAGCGCTAAAAATCCTCCAGGATGACAATATTTGAGCAATCATGTCTCGCACGCCCGTATTTTCACATCCCTTCGAGTAACAGAATGAAAAGTTAAACTTGAGAAAACACATGATAATTGAGAGTGATAGCACTATCAAATGGGAGTGCACGAGAGAAACAGCTCGATTTACCTGGATATTACATGTTTGTGCGCTGATGAAATCCTCCATTTTCAAAAGCCAGCCGGAGTAGAGCGGCATTCTCGAAGGTGGATGAGAGTTTAGGGGTGTTTAGACAGGTAATATTCAAGTAAATCGAGCTGCTTCTCTCGTGCACTCCCCTTTGATAATGCTATCACTCTAAGTTGCCGCATGTTTTCTCAAGTTCAACTTTTCATTCTTTTACTCAAAGGGGTGTGAAAATACGGGCGTACGTGACAGGGATGGTAAATTACTGTCATCCTGGATGATTTTCAGCGCTTCAAACGTCGTTCACGACATGGTAGGGGCCGTGCAGGCCTATTTATGCTGATATCTCGACCATGGTTGCGAGCATGTATGCTGCCTTTGAACTGTCGAAATAAAGCCTAGCCAGGGGTGCGTTCCAAGAACATTCCCATGGCTAAAGATTCATATGGAAACACAGCCACGGCCTCGTGGAAGTGATTCGCAATTATAAATCGTAGCCATGGGAAGCAAATTTGTCCATGGCAAGGCTATCTGTCCTCCCACGGCGTCATGGGAATATTCTTGGAACGCACCCCTGCTCGGATGGGTGCGGGCGGAGTAAGCAGCGGAGCGGTGGGTCATGGAAAAATACAACAGTGATAAGGAGATTTTGACATGATAAGCCCGATAATCCTTGCTTCGATCGGCTCAGAATGAGCGACCTAGGGTATACATGAGTACGCTGATCTTTTTTTGAACTTGAATGATAGCTTTCCTGGGCGCTGTCTTTGTATCTTTGCCTCGAATCGGTAACCACCCGCGTAATCAATGAACGCTGCACCAAAGAAACATGACACCACATCAATCCTCACTTGCTACTAGATAACAAAAGGGTGTTTATTCCTTCATCAAACCAAACTTCGACAGCAATTATGAATTATTGCGAACACAACCTGCCTCTCTATCAATAATTTGAATCGCTCCAGCCGCGAAGCGGCTGGAGAGGTTTGGTTTTGCCTAGGCCTTGTGATCACTTCGATTTTTATAAAATAGTTTATAGAATCTTTGTAACAAAATTTCTGAAGATTTCCTTCTGGATATAAGCGAAGGGGTCCAGAATACACCTGCTGTCCGAATTTCAACAAAATCGGTTCACAAATAACAAAGTTGTGAGCCCGAAAGCTTAAGAAAATTTCATGGTGTGCGCCGTAGGCCGTCACGATTTTCAGTTCTCACTGCTAATAGCCACTGCCAGTGGTCGAAGGCAATCAACTTGGCAGACAGGTATGTTGGTAGGGGGTGCGTAGGCTGGTAAGTGATCGATTTGTAGGTGAGTGGGGATTCTGATGGCATCATCGGGACGTCGTGTAAAGTGCTTCTGGCTTCTGATGACGTCATCGGGACACCGTGAAAAGTGCTTCGGGCTCCTGATTAGGACGTCGTCAGAAGTGCTTCGGGCTCCTGATGACGTCATCGGGACATCGTGAAAAGTGCTTCGGGCTCCTGATGACGTCATCGGGACATCGTGAAAAGTGCTTCTGGCTCCTGAGACGTCATCAGGACATCGCGAGAAGTGCTTCGGGATTCTGATGACGTCATCGGGAGATCGTGAAAAGTGCTTCGGGCTCCTGATGACGTCATCTGGACATCGCGAAAAGTGCTTCGGGCTTCTGATGACGTCATCGGGACATCGTGAAAAGTGCTTCGGGCTCCTGATGACGTCATCTGGACGTCGTGAAAAGTGCTTCGGGCTCCTGATGACGTCATTGGGAGATGGTGAAAAATGCTTCGGGCTTCTGATGACGTCATCGGGACATCGTGAAAAGTGCTTCGGGCTCCTGATGACGTCATCGGGAGATCGTGAAAAGTGCTTCGGGCTCCTGATGACGTCATCAGGACGTCGTGAAAAGTGCTTCGGGCTCCTGATGACGTCATCTGGACATCGTGAAAAGTGCTTCTGGCTCCTGATGACGTCATCAGGACGTCGTCAGAAGTGCTTCGGGCTCCTGATGACGTCATCGGGACATCGTGAAAAGTGCTTCGGGCTCCTGATGACGTCATCGGGACATCGTGAAAAGTGCTTCGGGCTCCCGATGACGTCATCGGGACGTCGTGAAAAGTGCTTCGGGCTCCTGATGACGTCATCAGGACAACGTCAAAAGTGCTTCGGGCTCCTGATGACGTCATCATGACGTCGTGAAAAGTGCTTCGGGCTTCTGATGACGTCATCGGGACGTCGTGAAAAGTGCTTCGGGATTCTGATGACGTCATCGGGGCATCGTAAAAAGTGCTTCGGGCTCCTGATGACGTCATCGGGACATCGCGAAAAGTGCTTCGGGCTTCTGATGACGTCATCGGGACGTCGTCAAAAGTGCTTCGGGCTCCTGATGACGTCATCGGGAGATCGTGAAAAGTGCTTCGGGCTCCTGGTGACGTCATCGGGAGATCGTGAAAAGTGCTTCGGGCTTCTGATGACGTCATGGGGACGTCGTCAAAAGTGCTTCGGGCTCCTGATGACGTCATTGGGACATCGCGAAAAGTGCTTCGAGCTCATGATGACGTCATCGGGAGATCGTGAAAAGTGCTTCGGGCTCCTGATGACGTCATCGGGAGATCGTGAAAAGTGCTTCGGGCTCCTGATGACGTCATCTGGACATCGCAAAAAGTGCTTCCGGGCTCCTGATGACGTCATCAGGACATCGTGAAAAGTGCTTCCGGGCTTCTGATGACGTCATCGGGACATCGTGAAAAGTGCTTCGGGCTTCTGATGACGTCATCGGGACATCGTGAAAAGTGCTTCGGGCTCCTGATGACGTCATCAGGACATCGTGAAAAGTGCTTCGGGCTCCTGATGACGTCATCGGGACATCGTGAAAAAGTGCTTCGGGCTCCTGATGACGTCATCGGGACATCGTGAAAAGTGCTTCCGGGCTTCTGATGACGTCATCGGGAGATCGTGAAAAGTGCTTCGGGATTCTGATGACGTCATCGGGACACCGTGAAAAGTGCTTCGGGCTCCTGATGACGTCATCGGGACGTCTTCAAAAGTGCTTCGGGCTCCTGATGACGTCATCGGGACATCGTGAAAAGTGCTTCGGGCTCCTGATGACGTCATCGGGACACCGTGAAAAGTGCTTCGGGCTCCTGATGACGTCATCGGGATGTCGTGAAAAGTGCTTCGGGCTCCTGATGACGTCATCGGGAGATCGTGAAAAGTGCTTCGGGCTCCTGATGACGTCATCTGGACATCGCGAAAAGTGCTTCGGGCTTCTGATGACGTCATCGGGACATCGTGAAAAGTGCTTCGGGCTCCTGATGACGTCATCAGGACGTCGTGAAAAGTGCTTCGGGCTCCTGATGACGTCATCGGGACATCGTGAAAAGTGCTTCGGGCTCCTGATGACGTCATCGGGACATCGTGAAAAGTGCTTCGGGCTCCTGATGACGTCATCGGGACATCGTGAAAAGTGCTTCGGGCTCCTGATGACGTCATCTGGACATCGTGAAAAGTGCTTCTGGCTCCTGATGACGTCATCAGGACGTCGTCAGAAGTGCTTCGGGCTCCTGATGACGTCATCGGGACATCGTGAAAAGTGCTTCGGGCTCCTGATGACGTCATCTGGACATCGTGAAAAGTGCTTCTGGCTCCTGATGACGTCATCAGGACGTCGTCAGAAGTGCTTCGGGCTCCTGATGACGTCATCGGGACATCGTGAAAAGTGCTTCGGGCTCCTGATGACGTCATCGGGACATCGTGAAAAGTGCCTAGGGCTCCTGATGACGTCATCGGGACATCGTGAAAAGTGCCTAGGGCTCCTGATGACGTCATCGGGACATCGTGAAAAGTGCTTCGGGCTCCTGATGACGTCATCTGGACATCGTGAAAAGTGCTTCGGGCTCCTGATGACGTCATCTGGACATCGTGAAAAGTGCTTCGGGCTTCTGATGACGTCATCGGGACGTCGTGAAAAGTGCTTCGGGCTCCTGATGACGTCATCTGGACGTCGTGAAAAGTGCTTCGGGCTTCTGATGACGTCATCGGGACATCGTGAAAAGTGCTTCGGGCTTCTGATGACGTCATCGGGACATCGTGAAAAGTGCTTCGGGCTCCTGATGACGTCATCTGGACATCGTGAAAACTGCTTCGGGCTCCTGATGACGTCATCTGGACATCGTGAAAAGTGCTTCTGGCTCCTGATGACGTCATCAGGACATCGTGAAAAGTGCTTCTGGCTCCTGATGACGTCATCAGGACGTCGTCAGAAGTGCTTCGGGCTCCTGATGACGTCATCGGGACATCGTGAAAAGTGCTTCGGGCTCCTGATGACGTCATTGGGACATCGTGAAAAGTGCTTCGGGCTTCTGATGACGTCATCGGGACATCGTGAAAAGTGCTTCGGGCTCCTGATGACGTCATCGGGACATCGTGAAAAGTGCTTCGGGCTCCTGATGACGTCATCGGGACATCGTGAAAAGTGCTTCGGGCTCCTGATGACGTCATCGGGACATCGTGAAAAGTGCTTCGGGCTCCTGATGACGTCATCGGGACATCGTGAAAAGTGCCTAGGGCTCCTGATGACGTCATCAGGACGTCGTGAAAAGTGCTTCGGGCTCCTGATGACGTCATCGGGACATCGTGAAAAGTGCTTCGGGCTTCTGATGACGTCATCTGGACATCGTGAGAAGTGCTTCTGGCTCCTGATGACGTCATCTGGACATCGTGAAAAGTGCTTCTGGCTCCTGATGACGTCATCAGGACGTCGTGAAAAGTGCTTCGGGCTTCTGATGACGTCATCAGGACGTCGTGAAAAGTGCTTCGGGCTCCTGATGACGTCATCGGGACATCGTGAAAAGTGCTTCGGGCTCCTGATGACGTCATCGGGAGATCGTGAAAAGTGCTTCGGGCTCCTGATGACGTCATCGGGACATCGTGAAAAGTGCTTCGGGCTCCTGATGACGTCATCAGGACGTCGTGAAAAGTGCTTCGGGCTCCTGATGACGTCATCGGGACATCGTGAAAAGTGCTTCGGGCTCCTGATGACGTCATCGGGACATCGTGAAAAGTGCTTCGGGCTCCTGATGACGTCATCTGGACATCGTGAAAAGTGCTTCTGGCTCCTGATGACGTCATCGGGACATCGTGAAAAGTGCTTCGGGCTCCTGATGACGTCATCGGGACATCGTGAAAAGTGCTTCGGGCTCCTGGTGACGGCATCTGGACATCGTGAAAAGTGCTTCGGGCTCCTGAGGACGTCATCGGGACATCGTGAAAAGTGCTTCTGGCTCCTGATGACGTCATCGGGACATCGCGAAAAGTCCTTCGGGCTCCTGATGACGTCATCGGGACATCGTGAAAAGTGCTTCGGGCTCCTGATGACGTCATCGGGACATCGTGAAAAGTGCTTCGGGCTTCTGATGACGTCATCGGGACATCGTGAAAAGTGCTTCGGGCTCCTGATGACGTCATCGGGACATCGTGAAAAGTGCTTCGGGCTCCTGATGACGTCATCGGGACATCGTGAAAAGTGCTTCGGGCTCCTGATGACGTCATCGGGACATCGTGAAAAGTGCTTCGGGCTCCTGATGACGTCATCGGGACATCGTGAAAAGTGCCTAGGGCTCCTGATGACGTCATCGGGACATCGTGAAAAGTGCTTCGGGCTCCTGATGACGTCATCGGGACATCGTGAAAAGTGCTTCGGGCTCCTGATGACGTCATCGGGACATCGTGAAAAGTGCTTCGGGCTCCTGATGACGTCATCTGGACATCGTGAAAAGTGCTTCTGGCTCCTGATGACGTCATCAGGACGTCGTCAGAAGTGCTTCGGGCTCCTGATGACGTCATCGGGACATCGTGAAAAGTGCCTAGGGCTCCTGATGACGTCATCGGGACATCGTGAAAAGTGCTTCGGGCTCCTGATGACGTCATCTGGACATCGTGAAAAGTGCTTCGGGCTTCTGATGACGTCATCGGGACATCGTGAAAAGTGCTTCGGGCTCCTGATGACGTCATCGGGAGATCGTGAAAAGTGCTTCGGGCTCCTGATGACGTCATCTGGACATCGCGAAAAGTGCTTCGGGCTTCTGATGACGTCATCGGGACATCGTGAAAAGTGCTTCGGGCTTCTGATGACGTCATCGGGACATCGTGAAAAGTGCTTCGGGCTCCTGATGACGTCATCGGGACGTCGTGAAAAGTGCTTCGGGCTCCTGATGACGTCATCGGGACATCGTGAAAAGTGCCTAGGGCTCCTGATGACGTCATCGGGACATCGTGAAAAGTGCTTCGGGCTCCTGATGACGTCATCTGGACATCGTGAAAAGTGCTTCTGGCTCCTGATGACGTCATCAGGACATCGTGAAAAGTGCTTCGGGCTCCTGATGACGTCATCTGGACATCGTGAAAAGTGCTTCTGGCTCCTGATGACGTCATCGGGACATCGTGAAAAGTGCTTCGGGCTCCTGATGCCGTCATCGGGACATCGTGAAAAGTGCTTCGGCCTCCTGATGACGTCATCGGGACATCGTGAAAAGTGCTTCGGGCTTCTGATGACGTCATCGGGACATCGCGAAAAGTGCTTCGGGCTTCTGATGACGTCATCGGGACATCGCGAAAAGTGCTTCGGGCTCCTGATGACGTCATCGGGACATCGTGAAAAGTGCTTCGGGCTCCTGATGACGTCATCGGGAGATCGTGAAAAATGCTTCGGGCTTCTGATGACGTCATCGGGACATCGTGAAAAGTGCTTCTGGCTCCTGATGACGTCATCGGGAGATCGTGAAAAGTGCTTCGGGCTCCTGATGACGTCATCTGGACATCGCGAAAAGTGCTTCGGGCTTCTGATGACGTCATCGGGACATCGTGAAAAGTGCTTCGGGCTTCTGATGACGTCATCGGGACATCGTGAAAAGTGCTTCGGGCTCCTGATGACGTCATCGGGACATCGTGAAAAGTGCTTCGGGCTCCTGATGACGTCATCAGGACGTCGTCAGAAGTGCTTCGGGCTCCTGATGACGTCATCGGGACATCGTGAAAAGTGCTTCGGGCTCCTGATGACGTCATCGGGACATCGTGAAAAGTGCTTCGGGCTTCTGATGACGTCATCGGGACATCGTGAAAAGTGCTTCGAGCTCCTGATGACGTCATCGGGAGATCGTGAAAAGTGCTTCGGGCTCCTGATGACGTCATCTGGACATCGCGAAAAGTGCTTCGGGCTTCTGATGACGTCATCGGGACATCGTGAAAAGTGCTTCGGGCTCCTGATGACGTCATCTGGACGTCGTGAAAAGTGCTTCGGGCTTCTGATGACGTCATCGGGACATCGTGAAAAGTGCTTCGGGCTTCTGATGACGTCATCTGGACATCGTGAAAAGTGCTTCGGGATTCTGATGACGTCATCGGGACATCGCGAAAAGTGCTTCGGGCTCCTGATGACGTCATCGGGACATCGTGAAAAGTGCTTCGGGCTCCTGATGACGTCATCGGGACATCGTGAAAAGTGCTTCGGGCTCCTGATGACGTCATCGGGACATCGTGAAAAGTGCTTCGGGCTCCTGATGACGTCATCGGGACATCGTGAAAAGTGCTTCGGGCTCCTGATGACGTCATCTGGACATCGTGAAAAGTGCTTCGGGCTCCTGATGACGTCATCTGGACATCGTGAAAAGTGCTTCTGGCTCCTGATGACGTCATCGGGACATCGTGAAAAGTGCTTCGGGCTCCTGATGACGTCATCGGGACATCGTGAAAAGTGCCTAGGGCTCCTGATGACGTCATCGGGACATCGTGAAAAGTGCCTAGGGCTCCTGATGACGTCATCGGGACATCGTGAAAAGTGCTTCGGGCTCCTGATGACGTCATCTGGACATCGTGAAAAGTGCTTCGGGCTCCTGATGACGTCATCGGGACATCGTGAAAAGTGCTTCGGGCTCCTGATGACGTCATCGGGACATCGTGAAAAGTGCTTCGGGCTCCTGATGACGTCATCGGGACGTCGTGAAAAGTGCTTCGGGCTCCTGATGACGTCATCTGGACATCGCGAAAAGTGCTTCGGGCTCCTGATGACGTCATCGGGACATCGTGAAAAGTGCTTCGGGCTCCTGATGACGTCATCGGGACACCGTGAAAAGTGCTTCGGGCTCCTGATGACGTCATCGGGACACCGTGAAAAGTGCTTCGGGCTCCTGATGACGTCATCGGGACATCGTGAAAAGTGCTTCGGGCTCCTGATGACGTCATCGGGACACCGTGAAAAGTGCTTCGGGCTCCTGATGACGTCATCGGGATGTCGTGAAAAGTGCTTCGGGCTCCTGGTGACGTCATCGGGACACCGTGAAAAGTGCTTCGGGCTCCTGATGACGTCATCGGGACACCGTGAAAAGTGCTTCGGGCTCCTGATGACGTCATCGGGACACCGTGAAAAGTGCTTCGGGCTCCTGATGACGCCATCTGGACATCGTGAAAAGTGCTTCGGGCTCCTGATGACGTCATCGGGACGTCGTGAAAAGTGCTTCGGGCTCCTGGTGACGTCATCGGGACATCGTGAAAAGCGCTCCGGGCTTCTGATGACGTCATCGGGACATCGTGAAAAGTGCTTCGGGCTTCTGATGACGTCATCGGGGCATCGTAAAAAGTGCTTCGGGCTCCTGATGACGTCATCGGGACACCGTGAAAAGTGCTTCGGGCTCCTGATGACGTCATCGGGACATCGTGAAAAGTGCTTCGGGCTCCTGATGACGTCATCAGGACGTCGTGAAAAGTGCTTCGGGCTCCTGATGACGTCATCGGGACATCGTGAAAAGTGCTTCGGGCTCCTGATGACGTCATCAGGACGTCGTGAAAAGTGCTTCCGGGCTTCTGATGACGTCATCGGGGCATCGTAAAAAGTGCTTCGGGCTCCTGATGACGTCATCGGGAGATCGTGAAAAATGCTTCGGGCTCCTGATGACGTCATCGGGACACCGTGAAAAGTGCTTCGGGCTCCTGATGACGTCATCGGGACGTCTTCAAAAGTGCTTCGGGCTCCTGATGACGTCATCGGGACATCTTGAATAGTGCTTCGGGCTTCTGATGACGTCATCGGGGCATCGTAAAAAGTGCTTCGGGCTCCTGATGACGTCATCTGGACATCGTGAAAAGTGCTCCTGGCTCCTGATGACGTCATCTGGACATCGCGAGAAGTGCTTCGGGCTTCTGATGACGTCATCGGGACGTCGCGAAAAGTGCTTCGAGCTCCTGATGACGTCATCGGGAGATCGTGAAAAGTGCTTCGGGCTTCTGATGACGTCATCGGGACATCGTGAAAAGTGCTTCGGGCTCCTGATGACGTCATCGGGACATCGTGAAAAGTGCCTAGGGCTCCTGATGACGTCATCGGGACATCGTGAAAAGTGCTTCGGGCTCCTGATGACGTCATCTGGACATCGTGAAAAGTGCTTCTGGCTCCTGATGACGTCATCGGGACATCGTGAAAAGTGCTTCGGGCTCCTGATGACGTCATCGGGACATCGTGAAAAGTGCTTCGGGCTCCTGATGACGTCATCGGGACATCGTGAAAAGTGCCTAGGGCTCCTGATGACGTCATCGGGACATCGTGAAAAGTGCTTCGGGCTCCTGATGACGTCATCGGGACATCGTGAAAAGTGCTTCGGGCTCCTGATGACGTCATCGGGACACCGTGAAAAGTGCTTCGGGCTTCTGATGACGTCATCGGGACATCGCGAAAAGTGCTTCGGGCTCCTGATGACGTCATCGGGACATCGTGAAAAGTGCTTCGGGCTCCTGATGACGTCATCGGGACATCGTGAAAAGTGCTTCGGGCTCCTGATGACGTCATTGGGAGATCGTGAAAAATGCTTCGGGCTTCTGATGACGTCATCGGGACATCGTGAAAAGTGCTTCGGGCTCCTGATGACGTCATCTGGACATCGTGAAAAGTGCTTCGGGATTCTGATGACGTCATCTGGACATCGCGAAAAGTGCTTCGGGCTTCTGATGACGTCATCGGGACATCGTGAAAAGTGCTTCGGGCTCCTGATGACGTCATCGGGACATCGTGAAAAGTGCCTAGGGCTCCTGATGACGTCATCGGGACATCGTGAAAAGTGCTTCGGGCTCCTGATGACGTCATCTGGACATCGTGAAAAGTGCTTCTGGCTCCTGATGACGTCATCGGGACATCGTGAAAAGTGCCCCGGGCTCCTAATCACGTCATCGGGACACCGTGAAAAGTGCTTCGGGCTCCTGATGACGTCATCGGGACATCGTGAAAAGTGCTTCTGGCTCCTGATGACGTCATCGGGACATCGTGAAAAGTGCTTCGGGCTCCTGATGACGTCATCGGGACATCGTGAAAAGTGCCTAGGGCTCCTGATGACGTCGACAGGACGTCGTGAAAAGTGCTTCGGGCTCCTGATGACGTCATCGGGACATCGTGAAAAGTGCCTAGGGCTCCTGATGACGTCATCGGGACATCGTGAAAAGTGCTTCGGGCTCCTGATGACGTCATCGGGACATCGTGAAAAGTGCTTCGGGCTCCTGATGACGTCATCGGGACATCGTGAAAAGTGCTTCGGGCTCCTGATGACGTCATCGGGACGTCGTAAAAAGTGCTTCGGGCTCCTGATGACGTCATCGGGACATCGTGAAAAGTGCTTCGGGCTCCTGATGACGTCATCAGGACGTCGTGAAAAGTGCTTCGGGCTTCTGATGACGTCATCGGGACATCGTGAAAAGTGCTTCGGGCTCCTGATGACGTCATCGGGACATCGTGAAAAGTGCTTCGGGCTCCTGATGACGTCATCGGGACATCGTGAAAAGTGCTTCGGGCTCCTGATGACGTCATCGGGACATCGTGAAAAGTGCTTTGGGCTTCTGATGACCTCATCAGGACGTCGTGAAAAGTGCTTCGGGCTCCTGATGACGTCATCAGGACGTCGTGAAAAGTGCTTCGGGCTCCTGATGACGTCATCGGGACATCGTGAAAAGTGCTCCGGGCTTCTGATGACGTCATCGGGACACCGTGAAAAGTGCTTCGGGCTCCTGATGACGTCATCGGGACACCGTGAAAAGTGCTTCGGGCTCCTGATGACGTCATCGGGACATCGTCAAAAGTGCTTCGGGATTCTGATGACGTCATCTGGACATCGCGAAAAGTGCTTCGGGCTCCTGATGACGTCATCGGGACACCGTGAAAAGTGCTTCGGGCTCCTGATGACGTCATCGGGACACCGTGAAAAGTGCTTCGGGCTCCTGATGACGTCATCGGGACATCGTGAAAAGTGCTCCGGGCTCCTAATCACGTCATCGGGACGTCGTCAGAAGTGCTTCGGGCTCCTGATGACGTCATCGGGACATCGTGAAAAGTGCTTCGGGCTCCTGATGACGTCATCGGGACATCGTGAAAAGTGCTTCGGGCTCCTGATGACGTCATTGGGAGATCGTGAAAAATGCTTCGGGCTTCTGATGACGTCATCGGGACATCGTGAAAAGTGCTTCGGGCTGCTGAGGACGTCATGGGGCCCCCGTGAAAAGTGCTTCGGGCTCCTGATGACGTCATCGGGACATCGTGAAAAGTGCTTCGGGCTCCTGATGACGTCATCGGGACATCGTGAAAAGTGCTTCTGGCTCCTGAGACGTCATCAGGACGTCGTCAGAAGTGCTTCGGGATTCTGATGACGTCATCTGGACATCGCGAGAAGTGCTTCGGGCTCCTGATGACGTCATCGGGACATCGTGAAAAGTGCCTAGGGCTCCTGATGACGTCATCGGGACATCGTGAAAAGTGCCTAGGGCTCCTGATGACGTCATCGGGACATCGTGAAAAGTGCTTCGGGCTCCTGATGACGTCATCGGGAGATCGTGAAAAGTGCTTCGGGCTCCTGATGACGTCATCTGGACATCGCGAAAAGTGCTTCGGGCTTCTGATGACGTCATCGGGACATCGTGAAAAGTGCTTCGGGCTCCTGATGACGTCATCGGGACATCGTGAAAAGTGCTTCGGGCTCCTGATGACGTCATCGGGACATCGTGAAAAGTGCTTCGGGCTTCTGATGACGTCATCGGGACATCGTGAAAAGTGCTTCGGGCTTCTGATGACGTCATCGGGACGTCGTGAAAAGTGCTTCGGGCTCCTGATGACGTCATCTGGACGTCGTGAAAAGTGCTTCGGGCTTCTGATGACGTCATCGGGACATCGTGAAAAGTGCTTCGGGCTTCTGATGACGTCATCGGGACATCGTGAAAAGTGCTTCGGGCTCCTGATGACGTCATCGGGACATCGTGAAAAGTGCTTCGGGCTTCTGATGACGTCATCTGGACATCGTGAAAAGTGCTTCTGGCTCCTGATGACGTCATCAGGACGTCGTCAGAAGTGCTTCGGGCTCCTGATGACGTCATCGGGACATCGTGAAAAGTGCTTCGGGCTCCTGATGACGTCATCGGGACATCGTGAAAAGTGCTTCGGGCTCCTGATGACGTCATCGGGACATCGTGAAAAGTGCTTCGGGCTCCTGATGACGTCATCGGGACATCGTGAAAAGTGCTTCGGGCTCCTGATGACGTCATTGGGAGATCGTGAAAAATGCTTCGGGCTTCTGATGACGTCATCGGGACATCGTGAAAAGTGCTTCGGGCTCCTGATGACGTCATCGGGACATCGTGAAAAGTGCTTCGGGCTTCTGATGACGTCATCGGGACATCGTGAAAAGTGCTTCGGGCTTCTGATGACGTCATCTGGACATCGTGAAAAGTGCTTCGGGCTCCTGATGACGTCATCTGGACATCGCGAAAAGTGCTTCGGGCTTCTGATGACGTCATCGGGACATCGTGAAAAGTGCTTCGGGCTCCTGATGACGTCATCGGGACATCGTGAAAAGTGCTTCGGGCTCCTGATGACGTCATCAGGACGTCGTGAAAAGTGCTTCGGGCTCCTGATGACGTCATCTGGACATCGTGAAAAGTGCTTCGGGCTCCTGATGACGTCATCGGGGCATCGTAAAAAGTGCTTCGGGCTCCTGATGACGTCATCGGGACATCGTGAAAAGTGGTTCGGGCTCCTGATGACGTCATCAGGACGTCGTCAGAAGTGCTTCGGGCTCCTGATGACGTCATCGGGACATCGTGAAAAGTGCTTCGGGCTCCTGATGACGTCATCGGGACATCGTGAAAAGTGCTTCGGGCTCCTGATGACGTCATTGGGAGATCGTGAAAAATGCTTCGGGCTTCTGATGACGTCATCGGGACATCGTGAAAAGTGCTTCTGGCTCCTGAGACGTCATCAGGACGTCGTCAGAAGTGCTTCGGGCTCCTGATGACGTCATCGGGACATCGTGAAAAGTGCTTCGGGCTCCTGATGACGTCATCGGGACATCGTGAAAAGTGCTTCGGGCTCCTGATGACGTCATCGGGACATCGTGAAAAGTGCTTCGGGCTCCTGATGACGTCATCGGGACATCGTGAAAAGTGCTTCGGGCTCCTGATGACGTCATCGGGACATCGTGAAAAGTGCCTAGGGCTCCTGATGACGTCATCGGGACATCGTGAAAAGTGCTTCGGGCTCCTGATGACGTCATCTGGACATCGTGAAAAGTGCTTCGGGCTCCTGATGACGTCATCTGGACATCGTGAAAAGTGCTTCTGGCTCCTGATGACGTCATCAGGACGTCGTCAGAAGTGCTTCGGGCTTCTGATGACGTCATCGGGACATCGTGAAAAGTGCTTCGGGCTTCTGATGACGTCATCTGGACATCGTGAAAAGTGCTTCTGGCTCCTGATGACGTCATCAGGACGTCGTCAGAAGTGCTTCGGGCTCCTGATGACGTCATCGGGACATCGTGAAAAGTGCCTAGGGCTCCTGATGACGTCATCGGGACATCGTGAAAAGTGCCTAGGGCTCCTGATGACGTCATCGGGACATCGTGAAAAGTGCTTCGGGCTCCTGATGACGTCATCTGGACATCGTGAAAAGTGCTTCGGGCTCCTGATGACGTCATCTGGACATCGTGAAAAGTGCTTCTGGCTCCTGATGACGTCATCAGGACGTCGTCAGAAGTGCTTCGGGCTTCTGATGACGTCATCGGGACATCGTGAAAAGTGCTTCGGGCTCCTGATGACGTCATCTGGACATCGTGAAAAGTGCTTCGGGCTTCTGATGACGTCATCGGGACATCGTGAAAAGTGCTTCGGGCTCCTGATGACGTCATCGGGACATCGTGAAAAGTGCTTCGGGCTTCTGATGACGTCATCGGGACGTCGTGAAAAGTGCTTCGGGCTTCTGATGACGTCATCGGGACGTCGTGAAAAGTGCTTCGGGCTCCTGATGACGTCATCAGGACGTCGTGAAAAGTGCTTCGGGCTCCTGATGACGTCATCTGGACATCGTCAAAAGTGCTTCGGGCTCCTGATGACGTCATCGGGACATCGTGAAAAGTGCTTCGGGCTCCTGATGACGTCATCGGGACATCGCGAAAAGTGCTTCGGGCTTCTGATGACGTCCTCGGGACATCGTCAAAAGTGCTTCGGGCTCCTGATGACGTCATCGGGACACCGTGAAAAGTGCTTCGGGCTCCTGATGACGTCATCGGGACATCGTGAAAAGTGCTTCGGGCTTCTGATGACGTCATCGGGGCATCGTAAAAAGTGCTTCGGGCTCCTGATGACGTCATCGGGACACCGTGAAAAGTGCTTCGGGCTCCTGATGACGTCATCGGGACACCGTGAAAAGTGCTTCGGGCTCCTGATGACGTCATCGGGACACCGTGAAAAGTGCTTCGGGCTCCTGATGACGTCATCGGGACACCGTGAAAAGTGCTTCGGGCTCCTGATGACGTCATCGGGATGTCGTGAAAAGTGCTACGGGCTCCTGGTGACGTCATCGGGACACCGTGAAAAGTGCTTCGGGCTCCTGATGACGTCATCGGGACGTCGTCAAAAGTGCTTCGGGCTCCTGATGACGTCATCGGGACATCGTGAAAAGTGCTTCGGGCTCCTGATGACGTCATCGGGACATCGCGAAAAGTGCTTCGGGCTTCTGATGACGTCATCGGGACATCGCGAAAAGTGCTTCGGGCTCCTGATGACGTCATTGGGAGATGGTGAAAAATGCTTCGGGCTTCTGATGACGTCATCGGGACATCGTGAAAAGTGCTTCTGGCTCCTGAGGTCATCAGGACATCGCGAGAAGTGCTTCGGGCTTCTGATGACGTCATCGGGACACCGTGAAAAGTGCTTCGGGCCCCTGATGACGTCATCGGGAGATCGTGAAAAGTGCTTCGGGCTCCTGATGACGTCATCTGGACGTCGTGAAAAGTGCTTCGGGCTTCTGATGACGTCATCGGGACATCGTGAAAAGTGCTTCCGGGCTTCTGATGACGTCATCGGGACATCGTGAAAAATGCTTCGGGCTTCTGATGACGTCATCGGGACATCGTGAAAAGTGCTTCGGGCTCCTGATGACGTCATCTGGACATCGCGAAAAGTGCTTCGGGCTTCTAATGACGTCATCTGGACATCGCGAAAAGTGCTTCGGGCTTCTGATGACGTCATCGGGACGTCGTGAAAAGTGCTTCGGGCTCCTGATGACGTCATCGGGACACCGTGAAAAGTGCTTCGGGCTCCTGCTGACGTCATCGGGACATCGTGAAAAGTTCTCCGGGCTCCTGATGCCGTCATCGGGACACCGTGAAAAGTGCTTCGGGCTCCTGATGACGTCATCGGGACACCGTGAAAAGTGCTTCGGGCTCCTGATGACGTCATCGGGATGTCGTGAAAAGTGCTTCGGGCTCCTGGTGACGTCATCGGGACACCGTGAAAAGTGCTTCGGGCTCCTGATGACGTCATCTGGACATCGCGAGAAGTGCTTCGGGCTTCTGATGACGTCATCGGGACATCGCGAAAAGTGCTTCGGGCTTCTGATGACGTCATCGGGACATCGCGAAAAGTGCTTCGGGCTCCTGATGACGTCATCGGGACATCGTGAAAAGTGCTTCGGGCTCCTGATGACGTCATCTGGACATCGCGAAAAGTGCTTCGGGCTTCTGATGACGTCATCGGGACATCGCGAAAAGTGCTTCGGGCTCCTGATGACGTCATCAGGACGTCGTGAAAAGTGCTTCGGGCTCCTGATGACGTCATCGGGTGATCGTGAAAAGTGCTTCGGGCTCCTGATGACGTCATCTGGACATCGCGAAAAGTGCTTCGGGCTTCTGATGACGTCATCTGGACATCGTAAAAAGTGCTTCGGGCTCCTGATGACGTCATCGGGATGTCGTGAAAAGTGCTACGGGCTCCTGGTGACGTCATCGGGACATCGCGAAAAGTGCTTCGGGCTTCTGATGACGTCATCGGGGCATCGTAAAAAGTGCTTCGGGCACTGCGGGGACAATATCACGGCATCAAATCAGAGGAAGTGGCGCGGGCTGCGACGCCGGGACGTCTTGAAAAGTGCTTCGGGCCTGCGACGGTGGCGCCATGGGACGTCGTCAGGGTCTTCGGCTGCTGATTACGCCATCGGGACGTCTTGAAAAGTGCGGGACTATCCTGGACAGGGAACGGGCCCAAGATTAAAGTCAGAAATGGAATGAACGACCGATCTGTAACGCTATCAATCGAAGCTGTTTCTACAGAAGCACATTAACAACTATGATTGAATGCGGCATCGAACATCTTTTGTCAGGTTTTCCATTCATTTTCACGAGCGAATCGTGGGTGCCCCCTCCCCGTCTGCGCGTATGATAGTCCGCAAAAAGATGCCTAGACTTCTGATGACGTCATCGGGACGTCGTGAAAAGTGCGTTCGGGCTTCTGAGACGTCATCGGGACGTCTGTGAAGAATTAGTTCGAGCTTGCTGCTGAAGGCGTCATCGGGACGTCGTGGAAACCCGGAGAGTGGGCGGGTGCTCGGGGACCCATTGTTTGGTCATCCGAGAAATTGTACGGGACTTTCCGTAGAGTGATTAGGAGTCTCCGGACCCGTCACTGGTCAATCCGGAAGTTTGCCTGCAGGTTACCCAAAAGATTGGAGCAAGAGTTTTGAGCTTTGCGCTAGCCGTCTGAGATAGTGTGCTGGATGCATCGGAATTTGCGAAGGAGGTCAAAGAGAACACAGCCAGAAAACTTCTTTAAAGTGTGCCGATTGATGACAAGCATAGCGTGCAGAAAGCTGAGATATTATGTGGGCTGCGTGTCGCCAGGCTGCTCTTCTGTTTCGTAACGCGCTTAATCTAATCACTCCAACCCCATTTTGAGTGCTCGCTCATTCTTCCTTCACCAATACTGCCTGTTTTTTTCTCTGCAAATAAAATGGTACTTGCTTATCATATCTGGTTTCAAAAGCAAATTGTTAGAGCTATATCTCCATTCTGCAGCTCAGCCGAGCTTTCTTTTCATATCAAATTCATATGGAATCAGAAGCAGCTGTTCTTCGAGAGAATGGGGCGGAGGAAACGAAAATAAATGAGTATGGAAAACGCTGCTTTGTTCCACTAATGTGAAAGTGTCCAAAAACGTGGAGATGGAAGTAGTGAATCTGACTGTGTGGTTATTAGAGTTATGTATGTTTCACTCGCAGCAGCGAAGAACTGCGGGGCAGATTCTGCATCCGGCTCTGTAGGCCAGCAGGCTTTCATGATCATCGACCGGAGCTGGAACATACCGTCTGAGCGATATAACTATCACCAGGGCCTCCAGGGCCCTGTGTCAGAGCTGGTTGAGAGAATGAGGAGCCGACCCGTTCGATACGTATGAAAAAACATGAAGGTTGCAAATAACACTTGGTGCTTAGCCAGCTGACTGTATTCAACCGCGATCAACATGAGATAAATTATGTGTGAGAACGAATAATCATGGCTGGATTATCACTCCATTTATTAACCTTATATCGCATGAGAACATCGGTCGCGCAAAAGCCACATCAGGGTGATTTTTCTGAAATTATTTTGGTTTCCATGTTGTGGGTTGGATCATTGATTCTTGTGATCACAGAAGAGGTTTGTAGTCTAACAGGGGAGATGAAGAGGTCTTTGTTCGAGGAAGTTCTAGCATGGGATATTACTGCGTGAATATCAAGAAAAAAAGTGAACAATTCTACTTAAAGGGGTCTCCCAAAGCAAAAAGTGGATTGAAAGTTAGCGTTACAGGTGTTTCAACAACAAGGGAACAATGGCAAAGTGGAATGAGGAAAGAAACGCTACAAAAATGAGCAATATCATCTACAAAAACTCTTTTCCTTGTCTAAACTACAAAGAGCGAAAACAAACCGTTGTAGTACTTTACGAGGAAGGGGTTCAATGGTTTCCTGGAACAATTTCAGCATCATCTCCTCTTTTAATGATAGCTAGTAAGGTACACATGCGCCTATACATATTTTATCAGTACTCACATGTAATCAAAAGTTACTTTATGTGAGACCAAAGGTGGCTACCTAATAGAAAACCGCAACAGTTTTGTTTCCGCTGTGTGAAAGTTTCGACCAGAAAAGAATTTTTAGAGGATATTGTTCATTTTTGTAGCCCTTACTACCTGGTTCAAGCTCTCTCATTAATTCCACTTTTTGATTTGAAACGTTTGTGTAACGCAGAGCAAACCACTTTACAACTAGGAAGACCCCTTTTTTACAGGAATTATTTAAGTGTTCCGCCTCAAAAAGCGAAGAAGAGATCTATAAGCAAATCAAGAAGAATAGTGTGTGTTATGTTTTCCTGAAAATTCGACAGAACATGCATAGTTGCTTTTTTGTGTCCGGTTTGACACCCCCCCTTTTGCCCCTCTCTGCAACGTCCAAATATGCACCCCCTAAAGGTTAGCCGGGACGTGCTTGCAGCCTTGCTTGCTAACTGGAACCTGCAGTTTGGGACGGGATGCTGCGTTGTTTTACTGGCCTAGTGAGTTAGAGGGATGCCAGACGACACTAGTCGTTTGTGTAATCCGACCTACGCTTTTGTGTACTTCCCTGTGGTAGGGAGTAAGGGGTAGGGGGTGCATGGTTGGCCTTTCTGAGAGGATCTAGAAATAATGGGTTGTACTCGCGACAGACAACCAAATCAGATAAACAGGTGTGACTTCTGTCGAACTTCAGAAAAAAATGTGCTGCTTTGTTTGTTTGTGTGTAGCTCTTACAGTCTATTTTTCGGGCAGTACTTCAGATTCAAAATTTAGAACTTCACCAAACTCCTTCTTGAGAATTACCTCTGTCCTAGAATCCACCTGTGTTTTTATCGCAGCCATTTGGAATGTCTCAATCCTTGGAGTCTTCTCAGCATGTGCCGTGCGGTGTGAAGGTGTTTGCTCCGCAGCTACTGTACTTTACTGTGGTGAACACTTTTCAATATCAATTTGAAAAATTAAAAATTAAAATGTATTTTGTTACAGAACAGGGAAAGGCATTGAAACGATGTAGTAAAATGGAAGAAACAAAATATGATATTTCAATGTATCCATTAGATATTTGACTTGACTTACCAAACAATCAGTTGCTTTTTGCCGCTGGCGTGATGCATCTTCACCGAGGTGTGCCGTCCTAGTAGTCAACCGTGTCCGCTTTTTTTTTTTCACGGTCTTCAATACAATTTGAACACATTCCATCCAGCTGTCACTATTCCATTTCCTGCGAAACGAAACATCGCGCCTGAACTGTCTTTCGATGCCGAGTGACTTCAAATCCGCTTTAACCACATCCGTCCAGAACTTTTCGCCTACGCCCAGGTGGCCGTTTCCAGACAGGATTTGGAAGCATTTTTAAAGCGTGTTGTACGAGACGATCCAGCGTTCTTCTTAGTATATGCCCGAGCAGTCGAAGTCGACTTTCCCATTGCTGCTTGAGATGGCGTTAGGAGATGCTGGCTGCCTCCCTCGTGTCAAGAGTTTGATGTACTGCGTCGATTTCCTAGTAAAGGTCTGCGTTATATGGCATGCACGCGGCCAGAAATATCGAACAAACGCCTAAAAGCTTCCTCTCCGTGCAGTCCAATCTTTCCATCTGCGTCTTCGGTGCTGCCCACGTCTCCGATCCGTACATCATGATAGGGCGAATAGCGGATAGATGGGCGCGCAACTTGACTTCCTTCGCGATGGTGGTAGACCACACAACCGCTGGTTAGAATTAGATGCAGATGCGCTTTGGCATACATCGTTGTCGAATATCCGCTGCATAACTACATTCAATGGTTCACTTTGGCAAACAGCCCAAATAACGAAATCGTCCACCAGTTCGATACGTTGTCCGTCCACACAAACTCCCGTTGAAGGCCTCTGAGAGACCCACATCCTGCTTGCATTTATCGGGACGAAGACGAAGTCCACATAGGCTGCAGCATACTTCGAAACAGGGTTCACAATCGCCTTTGCAATTTGCGTTGTTTTCAGCGAATAACACGATATCATCCGGCGTACTCCAGGTCGACAAGAGGCGTCCTGATGGTGCTAGGATCACGTCCGCAGGAAGCTGGTGCGCAACTCTACGCATGGTGTCATCAACGGCGAAGTTGAAAGAAAAGGTTCTTAAAGCGGCTCTGTACCTTACTCACTGTTTTCACCTCGAAGAAGCTGACGTAAATCCGACAGGTGTACGAACTGCACTGCTGTTGTTCCTTTGTTCATGTCCTCGATTAACCAGACATACTTTTCCGGGACTCCATCTGCTCATGGAGAGCGTTGAGCAATCGACGATCCACGACAAGGAGAGTCGAACGCGACTTCAAATTCCAAAAAAAGCAAGCTGTAATGACAAACTGAAAACCGTAACGCCACGATTCAATTACTCTTCTCGACGAACACTTGGTCGATGGTCGATCTTCCAGGTCGAAAACCGGCTTTGCTCATCTCTGGCCGTTCTTTCACGATGTTTGATAAGTCAGCTCGAGAATGATGATTCTAAAACCTTGTACATGACACGCAGTAGAGAAATCCCCCTATAGTTCTTGGGCTCCGTGACGGATGGCTTCTTGTGAAGAGTTACGATGATGGCATGTCTCCACGAATCGGGTATCCTTCCGGTCCACCATATTACACGGATGGTGTTGGTCATTTCACGAATCCCAGACGGAGGCAGAGCTTCCAGCATTTCAGCAGTGATGTTGTCATCTACACCTGCCACTCCATTCTAAATTCTCCGGACACAATTCAAAACTTCAGACTCAGTCGCTAGTTCCTCACTGACGTCATGTGTGCTCTCTGTGAACGTACCACGGAGCTCGGGTACTGATAGCTGGACGATTCAGTAGTGAGCTGAAGTAATCGCTTCCATATTGGCAGCGTCGCATCCGCAGCTGCAACTCCATTGGTAGTGTTCAAGACAGGAGAACATCTCTTCATCTTCCCGCTATACTGTCGCAGCAACGTGTAGACTTTCTTCAGTTCTTCTCCTCCCAAGCCTTCTCGAACTCCTTGGCTCTACACGTCCACTCTCGTTCGCGGTCACTTTGAGGCTGCCGACGCAACTTCCTCCTCAGACGCTTCTCCTCCACGAAGTTTCCTGCAGTTCGGAGAGCGCATGTACTCTGTTGTGGGTAGATGTTGTTCTTGGCCTTCACGGGACGTAGGCGAAGACAGCTGTAGGCTGGCCTGACCGGGAGTGCCTCTTTCGGAGGCGCATCTTGGATGCATTTGCCAGCCGGGAATCCGCGTCACTCAAGTTTCTTCTTGGTCCGTACTCCGATGTGAATAGAAAAAGTTTGTCAGGAAATTCCCTTCTGCACTCTTCATCCTCTGAGACTTGTCCTTGCTCAGTCCTCTGGAGAGGCTGAGCCCCTCGCTTCCTCTTATGAATCCTCACCAGTGAAGTTTAACAGAACAAGGACAGTGATCCGAATCGAATGCGACATCACACAGCTCTAGATCTTCGAATGTGTCCCGATACTGGAATATTCCTCACGTCTGGGACATAGTCAAGCTGTAGGTTCAAGGTTGTCATCTTCCACTTCCGCTGCTCTTCCTGGAGATAGCCGGGTTGGTCCCTACCACGTAAGCTAGTGGCGGCGATGATTCCTCTTGAATGTCGATGCAATAATCAGACCACTGCGTTCACAAAAGTCGACAAGGCATTTAGCCATTGTCCGATATTTGCTCCACTGGGTAGAACCATTTACAGAGAACTTCGGATTCCTAGTCAGATCCCATCTTCGCATTTGCGTCAAATCCCCACGACAACAGCATGTTGACAGAGGTATCCTACTATTTGTGCGTGTTGAACATTCCTCATAAAACGCATCCTTCGGGGTTGACCTTGGCGGTTTCAGTGGGCGCATGAGCACTCACTATCCACAGATTGAATCCTCTGTGAGTCCGCAGTCGTACGAATGCATTCCGACGCGACGTTGAGCCGGGCTAACTGACCATACCATTTAGAAATCCTTCCTTACAGTTTATTGCACAGCCTCCCACTCTCCTATCGTCAGCGTTACCGCAGATGGATGATGTGCTTACTCTCCGACGCTGATGACGCGGGTCTATCAGCAGGAGCGGCCGGGTTTTCCTGCAAAGCAGCAAACGGTGCATGGAAATAGCTCAGAAGTCTAGAATAAGCGCAGTTTTTGGATATCACTCGACGGCGATCGGCAATTCAGGGTGGCAGAAATTGTGGCTTGTGGCCAAAGACTCCATGACTCCCTAGGTACGGATCTAAGGTGTTATGGACCAGAGGCCTTAGTGTAGGACGGACGGCGACACGCTGTGCAATGTGCGGGATACTTTCGCGATATGGTTATGCACGCTATATCGCTCGGAGCGTTCCTGTGTACACACTCAAACGTCTGCTGGGTTCAGTAGAAGCAGGGGCACCAACGAGCAGGTACCAGCAGACTTGTATACACACCCCCTATAGATATTTGTAGCAAATAAACTAAGTTAAAGAGTGGTAAATCTTTTGGACTTGATAAGGTTCATTCAAATGAACCTAGTTAATTAAAAACAGAACTAAGAGCATTGTGAGAAATAGGAGAATTTGGCAGGCATTTTTAATAACAACGATTTTGATATTCAGTGCGTTTTTCTAAAGGGTCTTAAAAGCTCGTCCAATCTTAAATATCGGTTTTCGAGTGATTAAAAACCGGGACGAGATTTAAGGTTCTTGAATCACATTAAAAGTGATCCTATTGATGCTCGAGTGTTTGCCAGATCCTCCTCTTTTCTCACATTATGTCTTGTATTCTCATGTTTAATACTACTTTTGATCAGCTAGGTTTTATTTGAATAAACCTTGCATCAGAGCTAAATACTTACCCCGCTCTAATTTTGTCTATTTACATTAAACTTTGTAAAATAGTGCATACAAAATAAACTACCTTTTACCATCTTCCATTTCCTTCAGTTTCAATCCTTTTCTCCTCCCCTTTCTGTAATAGAAATACAATTTTTATCAATATTGTGTGCGCGTCAACTCCCGTGTGATCTGTGTGGCTGCGTGACACCATATCGCTCGGCAACCAGGTCCTAAGTATCCCCTAGGGATTGCGGCATTCTAGGTGGGTAAAACTCGTGTTTTCCACTCCCTAGGCATCACATGAGATCTGGCTAACATTGGCTCCACAACACAAAACAATTGCTTGAGTTTTCCAATCATAGCAGAAAGTAAACACAGTATAGCTAATCTTTCATGGATTCAAGAAAACTTTGACATGACAGAAAACATTAAATTATTGCACTAGTGGTAGTTCTCTGTTGTTTGTATTTGTTAAATTGTTTTGAAATGAAAACTGTTTAAAATGTTTTGTCATAACTTAACGCATTACTAACAAAAACTTCCTCATGCAATTCTTTTGAAGTTTTGAAATTACACTACTTTTTTTGTTGACATTTTCAGAAATTTCTCTATTCAGCGCTTTTTTATATTCCTGTTTATCAGAATAAGAAAGTCAAAATCATGGCTATTGGTCTCAAATTCTCAGAAAACAGCCGATTCCGATTTCCCAAAGGGGGGTGTCTAAAAAGTACAGAGCTAAGGGAGTGCATATTCAAAATCGCCATACTGAGACGTGTACCCAGCCCTGAGTCCAAATTGGGGTGAATTAGGCGGTCTAAAATTGGTCGATTCTTTCTGCTGTTATGGACGAGTCCTAGTGATTGGCATCGATGGCTCGCAATCAGGCAAACTAGGGATCGGAGGCGCCGCCGAATGCGT
>JAPDOI010001335.1:0-193701 GCA_029168955.1 Aplectana chamaeleonis
GTCCAAGCGTATTCTACTCAAGAAAATTTGCCCCGGCAGCAGACCAGCCCCTGCCTTGAAGACTTCTAATCGGTGCCTGCAGAGTAGTGTCTACTCAGAGTCCCTCCACCAGCTATGCCATTTGCATCAAAACCCGCTTCGGTGTCTAAACCAGGACGCGATGGCTCACACCCGGTCTGGAATTACCTCAACCCTATCTCGACGGTGCCTGATTCCGGGCCGCGACGGTGCCTGAATCTGGCTGCCCCCCAGAGAAAGCCCCGCCAAGGTCCGGATGAGGGCGGTCTGCGGTGAGGAACCACCCTCACTGCGGACCGCGGTGAAACCTCGCCACCACAGCCGTGGGATCCCTATCCCCCAGCGGTCAAAAATATGCTGGCCTCCGTAGGAAGACTCGAAGTCACCTTCCTGGGCCGGCACCAGAATGCCGAATGAGGACTCGAGTGAGATGGGGCTGCTTGCCACCGGCTGTGCATGTGGTAAACATATCAGGACGTGATCATTCGCTTTACCATTTTTTATGTCTACCACTGTAGCGGTGGCGCTGCGGCAATGTCGCGAAGCCGGCCAGAAAACTGTTGCGAGGTCCACGCTTCGCTATTGCGGTACCGTTGCTGTACTGTTACGGACAAGAAGGAATCTTCCAAGATTCCCGGAGCCACTGCTACAGTGTCAAGGCACGGGCCCGAATCGCTGTGCCGTTGCTACATCAGCTCGGCTTGCGGTGCCGTCCCGCCACTATCAATGCGATTTTTCTCAGAGTACTGTCCTAATAGTGAGGAATTCTTATTCGCGATCGCCGACACCGGCTGTTTCAGCACGCAGCTTGAAGATAATCATGCTGAAACCACGGGTCCCAGCCGGGGTGTGCGTAAATGAAACTACAAATTTCGTAAATCGTAAATCGTAATTAAGGTTAAACCACCGTAAATCGTAAATCGTAAGCCGTAAATCGTAAGCAGCAAATTGTGACGATGACCGCTGAAAAATATTATAACAAAAGAGCTATTTAAGTTTTTGCTTTCTGGGCTGCAGATTTAGCTATGTGTATAGAAGGGAGAAAGAGTGTGCAGATTTGAGCGCCCACCGCAGAATCAATACATACGCCTCATGCGGTGCTATGTTCACGAAAGGCATCATACTAATGGTTCGAGAAGGGGGCTGTCCTTAGAGGCAAACTCGGTAGTTTCAACGCGTAGGTCGATGGAATGCCATTCCCTAAGAAACCGCTCCATGTTGACAACAAAGTTAGGCAAGCGTGCGACGCCCGAAAAATGTGTCTGCTACCTCTGAGGCCCCGCCACTGTCGTCCGACCGGTTGTTCCCAGCACGGCACTTGCGGACTGCGGCTTCATTGCATCCTTCGACACATGAGAGTCGTGCTAGGACCGCGTGGCCCCGGCACGGTCGCCTTTCTCCCAACACGATTATCACGTGTCGCATGATATAACGGCCGTAGTCCACAATCGCGGACAGGAAATCGGCTCAGAGAACGATAGTACATAATGCAAATCGGGTGTAAGAAAATGTGGCCGGACCAGGCAAGCCTGTGCCATCCCTGTTAATGGGAATTTACCAAATCGCTCATTCAGATCGAGAAATCCCCCAAATGTAGCTGTACTGTACCCGCATAGCCTGTCCTCTGTTCCAGCCGTAGCCGTCTCGGTCGATAGGCGTAATGTTTCGCTCCTCACTGGGGCAGAAAATCCCCCCCCCATTCTGACCGGAATGAGCTGGCCGTAGTGCGCTCGTGGCCCGCGCCGGCATAATCGACTGGCGTGCGTCCAACACACTGAGGCATCTTTCATAGTCTTCACCGCTAAAGCGGCACGCGCGTGACGCGCGGGACAAGAGGTAAGGGTCGTTTATACTTCCGCCGCGGGGCGGCGAGATGCAATGCAACCGTATCGAACAAACGGCGCCGCCGCCGGCGAGGCGTTTGCGAGTTTTTCTGCTCGAAGTCATCCAACGGCGCCGCACGCGGCCACGCCGCCTGGGTGCTACCGCGCCTCCCGGGAGAGGAGGCGGCACGGCGGCCGCGTGCGATCCTCTTTAACATCACATGCTTTTTTGCTGATATTTCATACATATTCTCAATTTGGATCCTCTGATTGATCGCTAAGAATTTCTTCCGAGGTCCTGAAAGTTGTTCAGAGTATGTTGGGTTGTGAGTTCTTTTTTGCTCTTAAAATAATTTTTTCTAGAAAAAATTCTCAGAAGACTTTATCTGCTTTCGAGTGCGGTGCTATGATACAAAAGATTATAAATGTTTCTTTTGCAGAAGAAATCACTCATTACAATCGACCTTGTGCTATATCAGAGCTACTCCAAGCAGTGTTTAGCGTAATTCTGCGACTTCGCCGCGTCAGTTCGTCGCAGCTCGATTGCCACATAATGGTGACGCGATTTTCACGTGGCGCGGCTCGCCCGCGCCGCCTCGCTTTCGCCGCGCCGCTCCGCGGCGGGAGGATAAACGACCCCTAAGCCACTATGAAATCTCCGGCGGCACCGCCACGGCGGTGCGGATAAAGAATCGGGCATTAACTGTGACATGCACAGAAATTCCTGGATTGCATTTGCGTATGCGGTAGCGCAGGAGAGTCCCAGAATTATTTATGTTGAAGTGGACTTAAATCGAGGAAGCAAGTTTTGATTGAAACGGTAGAACCGCGGCGGCGGTTTGGGCGGCTTTCCGCAATGGCCGGTGCTGGTGGATTATGGAAGTTTTTCCACGCGTCCCGCGTGTGCCGCGCGGTAAGAAGTTTCACAGTCCACCGCCCTTCCCGCCGTCACGCGCGTGCCACGCTTGCGGTGAGGACTATGAAAGATGCCTAAAGGGCGGCGCAAGACAGAGCAGGATCACTAGGGACGGAGAGGACGGCTCGAAGTTACTAGCGACGTCGAAGGACAGTTCCAGTCCGGATTTGGCCGACTATGGAGGGGACGTGAAACAAGCTGCTGGGCCACAGGTACACACTTATATCATGATACTTATCCTGAACGTTAACGCCATTGTAAGCGTTGAAAACTAGCAAAAATGACCGTATTTGAGCCACTCTGAATAGCCGAATTTAAGGCCTCCGCCCATTTGCTACTCAGGCGATTCTGATTGTCCTGACAATAACAGTTGAGACCCTGAGATTGGGAGAACGAACCGAACTATCAGGCGGCTCCGACTCCTATTCGGTGCGAGTGGGGGCCGAGAATCGTCTGAGTTTGTTTCGCTTCTCGATCTTTGTGCCCTCTGCGTAGACGTAACCTTCTCAAATGACGGGCTAGAAGCAAACTTTGAAGCCATTTTTGGCTTAATTGGAGCACCTCGCTCTCGATTTGTTGTACGCCAATCAAGTATTGAGAATCGTACGGTTGCTCATCGCCAAAACCTCTAACACAAAGTTCCTTGTGAAGTGTTTTAAGCTGCACTGCGATATAGACGACAGCTAATGAGACAGCGCGCAACGCGGATCTACCAATTGCCCAACGCCTCCAACTCCGACCGCGTAATTATAATAATATAATCACGTCGAAAATTGATGATCAAGTCGGGCTGGAGCGAGAAGCCGGAACTGTACCTATCTCCTGGCCAAAAACGTTGGTTTACGCAAAGTGGAAATAGAGCAGGTCAGCTGGAGATGTCTTGTGATTTACTTCCATTGCATCCATTTTTATTGACGAAAAACTGCGATTTACGGTTGAAAATGTCGTAAATCGTAAAACGCAATTACGAGGCCAAAATACACCCTAAATCGTAAAATCGAAAATCGTAAACCTTAATTACGCACACCCCTGGTCCCAGCACCACTACCTGCGAGCTACGTGCTGCAAAAGCGGTTTCCTGCATCTGAGCACCGGACTTTTAATACCGCTGCTATCTTAAGGGAAAATAAGGCAGGAAATCACCCAAAGTGGGCGGCTAAAGCGTCTTTCGACCACAACTCGCCTCAATGTGCTCCGTTTTCCAATTTCGAAAAGACCAAAATGTTTACCGGGCCACAATCAATCCAACCATATGAAATAAAATCAAAATTTATGGTTAGATCCGCGGCCTGTTTCTTTAAGAGAGACGTGTAAATTCAAACCGCGGCTGGCGTGGCGGTTTAAATCTCAATCTTTGAGAATTGAACCGACGCGCCAGCCGCGGTTTTGAACTTAAACGTTTTTCTTAGGCCCGGGTCATAGTTGGATGAGCCGACGTCCCCAGGCCGGTCGATACACGCAGAATGCATTGGAAATGGGATCCAAACATTACTCGGTGTCTCCCCCCGCGCCCCCCAACCCCCACCCGGTCGATACGTATGTTTAAAATGATGGAGTGATGTTGAAAATCACTCCGTCTTATCAGCCGCGGTCAAATAATATCCATGCAATACGTGGATGACGGCGGATTAGAAAAATCACCGGAGTGAGTAGGTCGAAAGATAAAACATTGCGTATCACTAGAAAGCAATCCACACTGCTACCTCCGTTTTTTCACCATGCTCTCCTTGCCTATTTCTCTGAAAAGGTGCAATCCTGTTAATACGTAATCATCGTCATATCTAGTTGGATACACCGAGTGATTTTCTCAACCTCACTACATCATTTTATACATACGTATCGACCGGGTGGGTGTTGGGAGGTGCAGGGTGTTGGGGGGAGTCGGTGGGTTACAGACGCAAATTCCAGAAAGTTTAGGTTCCTGGCAAAGTAAAAGATTTGGCATGGCCATTTTTTCAAAAAAAATTAGAAATATACTCAGTTAAAAGGCGAAGGTAAAGAAAAATGAAAAAAGTTTTGAAATATTCCTGAGAACGATTTGGCGTAGAATAATTTGATTTTTGGGAAATGCAGTAGAAATAGTTGAAAGTATGATTTGGCAGTCGAGTTTGAACTAACTATTGATAAGAGTTGTGCAAAAACGAGAGATCGCACTGTATGAGTTTATCCGTAAAACATATCAAAGCAAAATCACGCGTGATATGGAACAAACAGTTGATTCTGCTTCACTTAATACGTGAAGACCGCGGCATTCAAGCTCCCAAACGAGCTTTTACTGCTTTGCCTTATCATGCGTGATTTTGCTTTGATATGTTCTACGAATCAGCTCATTCAATGCGATCTCTCGCTTTGCACAACTCTTATCAATAGTTGGTTCAAACTCGACTGCCAAATCATACTTTCCAACTATTTCACTTCTATTTCCCGAAAAACAAATTATACTACATAAATCGTTCTCAGGAATATTTCAAAACCTTTTTTTCATTTTCTTTATCTTCCCCTTTTAACTGAGTATATTTCTAATTTTTTTTTGAAAAAATAGCCATGCCAAATCTTTACTTTTACCACCAGGAACCTAAACTTTCAGCAATTTCATTTATTTTTCCATATTTTGTTCTGAGAAGTGTTCCGGTAGCCCCTGCGGAAAAAGTGATCGGCATGGGCGTGCTTGTATTTTTGTCCCATGCACTTTCTACGGCGTCCGGCGCACTCCCACTTGGGTCCCGCACACTTTCAAACGGCGTCCGGCGCCTCACTCTCATTTGGGTCCCGCCCTCTTTCTACGGCGTCCGGCGCACTCTCATTTGTGTCCCGCACACTTTCTACAACGTCCGGGCACTCATCATTTGGGTCACGCAAACACTTTCTACGGCGTCCGGCGCACTCCCATTTGGATCCCTGCACACTTTCTACGGCGTTCCGGCGCACTCTCATTTGGGTCCCGCACACTTTCTACGGCGTCCGGCTGCTCTCATTTGGGTCCCGCATACTCTTCCTACGGCGTCAGCGCTATCACTCTCATTTGGGTCCCGCACACTTTCTACGGCTTTTCTGGCGCAATACCCATTTGGGTCCCGCACTTTTTACGGCGTCCGGACGTACTTTTGTTTGGGTCACACACACACACTTTATACGGCGTTCTGCGCACTCTCATTTGGGTCCCGCCCTCTTCCTACGCCGGCGTCCGGCGCACTCTCATTTGGGTCCACTTCCTCTTCTTTACGGCGTCCGAAGCACTCTCATTTGGGTCCCGCAATAATTTTTACGGCATCCGAAGCACTCCTGCACGTGGATCCCGCACACTTTCTACGGCGTCCGGCTGCACCTCTCATTTGGGTCCCGCCCTCTTCCTACGGCGTCCGGCGCACTCTCATTTGGTGTCCCGCACACTTTCTACGGCGTCCGGAGCACTCTCACGGTCCCGCACACTTCTACGCGTCCGGCGCACCCCACTTGGATCCCGCTCACTACCTACGGCGTCCGGTGCACTCCCCATTTGGGTCCCGCACACACTTTCTACGGCGTCCAGTGCACTCATTTGGATCCCGCCCCTCCTACGGCGTCCGGAGCACTCCCACTTGGATCCCGCACACTTTCTACGGCGTTCGGTGCACTCTCACTTGGGTCCCGCACACTTTCTACGGCGTCCGGCCGCACTCCCACTGGGTCCCGGCACACTTTCTACGGCGTCCGGCGCACTCTCTCATTTGGGATCCCGCCCTCTTCCTACGGCGTGTCCGGCGCCACTCTCATTTGGGTCCCGCACACTTTCTGCCATGTCCGGCGCACTCTCATTTGGGTCCCGCACACTTTTTACGGCGTTCTGCGCACACCAATTTGGGTCCCGCACTTTTTTACGGCGTCCGACGTACTTTTGTTTGGGTCACACACACTTTCTACGGCGTTCTGCGCACACCCATTTGGGTCCCGCCCTCTTCCTACGGCGTCCGGCGCACTCTCATTTGGGTCCCGCACACTTTCTTACGGCGTCCGGCGCACTCTCATTTTGGGTCCCCGCACACTTTCTACGGCGCTTTCTGCGCACACCCATTTGGGTCCCGCACTTTTTTACGGCGTCCGACGTACTTTTGTTTGGGTCACACACACACTTTATACGGCGTTCTGCGCACTCTCATTTGGGTCCCGCCCTCTTCCTACGGCGTCCGGCGTCACTCTCATTTAGGTCCCGCCCTCTTCCTACGGCGTCCGGAGCACTCTCATTTAATACCCGCACACTTTTCTACGGCGGTCCTGGAGCACTCTCATTTGTGGTCCACCGCACACTTTCTACGGCGTCCGGCGCCACTCCCATTTGGATCCCGCTCACTACTTCCTACGGCGTCCGGCGCACTCCCATTTGTGTCCACGGCACACTTTCTACGGCGTCCGGAGCACTCTCATTTGGGTCCCCACGCCCTCTTCCTACGGCGTCCGGCGCACTCCGCGGATCCACAAACTTTCTACGGCGTCCAGCATCACTCCCGCGGATCCGCATACTTCCTACGGCGTCCAGCCTCACTCCCACTTGGGTCCACTTACTACGGCGTCCGGCATCACTCTCATTTGGGTCCCGCACACTTTCTACGGCGTCCGGCGCACTCCCATTTGGGTCCTGCACACTTTCTACGGCGTCCGGCGCATCTCTCATTTGGGTCCCGCACACTTTCTACGGTGTCCTGCGCACTCCACATTTGGGTCCCGCACACTTTTTACGGCGTCCGACGTACTTTTGTTTGGGTCACACGCACACTTTCTACGGCGTTCTGCGCACTCTCATTTGGGTCCCGCACACTCTTCCTACGGCGTCCGGCGCACTCTCATTTGGGTCCCGCACACTTTCTACGGCTTATGTCCGGCGCCACTCTCATTTGGGTCCCGCACACTTTCTACGGCGTCCAGGCGCACTCTCATTTGGGTCCCGCACACTTTCTACGGCGTCCGGCGCACTCCACACTGATCCGCTCACTACCTACGGCGTCCGGTGCACTCCACTTGCGTCCCGCACACTTTCTACGGCGTCCAGTGCACTCTCATTTGGATCCCGCCCTCCTTCCTATGGCGTCCGGCGCACTCCCACTTGGATCCCGCACACTTTCTACGGCGTCCGGCGTCACTCCGCATTTGGGTCCCGGCCATACTTCTACGGCGTCCGGCGCACTCCCGCGGGTCCCGCACACTTTACTACGGCGTCCGGGAAGTCACTCCCATTTGGGTCCCGCCACTCTTCCTACGGCGTCCGGCCGCACTCTCATTTGGGTCCCCGCCACACTCTTCTACGGCGTCCGGCGCACTCTCATTTGGGTCCCGCACACTTTCTTACGGCGTCCGGCGCACTCTCATTTGGGTCCCGCACACTTTCTACGGCGCGTCCGGAGCACGTGCCCATTTGGGTCACGCACACTTCTCTACGGCGATTCTCGGTGCACTCTCACTCTGCGTCCCGCACACTTTCCCTACGGCGTCCAGCGCACTCTCATTTGGTACGGTCCCGCACACTTTCTTACGGGCGTCCGGCGCCTCACTCTCACTTGGGATCCCGCACAATTTCTACGGCGTCCTGCGCACACCCATTTGGGTCCCGCGTATACTTTTTACGGCGTCCGACGTACTTTTGTTTGGGTCACACACACACTTTATATACGGCGTTCTGCGCACTCTCATTTGGGTCCCGCCCTCTTTCCTACGGCGTCCGGCGCACTCTCATTTGGGTCCCGCACACTTTCTACGGCGTCCGGCGCACTCTCATTTGGGTCCCGCACACTTTCTACGGCTTTCCAAGCTTGCTCCACGAGATCCGCACACTTTCGTCGGCGCTCTCACCATGGAGTCCTGCACTTTTTACGGCGTCCGACTGTACTTCATTTGGGGTCACACGCACACTTTCTACGGCGTTCAGCGCACTCTCATTTGGGTCCCGCACACTCTTCCTACGGCGTCCGGCGCACTCTCATTTGGGTCCCGCACACTTTCTACGGCGTCCGGCGCACCTCCCTCCATTTGGGTCCCGCACACTTTCTTCACGGCGTTCGGCGCACTCTCATTTAAGGGTCCCGCACGCACTTTCTACGGCGTCCGGGACGTACTTTTGTTTGGGTTCCGCACACTTTCTACGGCGTCCGGCGTACTCTCATTTGGGTCTTACACACCTTTTACGGCGTCCTGCGCACTCCCACTTGGGTCCCGCACACTTTCTACGGCGTCCGAGCTCACTCTCATTTGGGTCCCGCACACTTTTCTACGGCGTCCGGCGCACTCTTCATTTAGATCCCACGCACACTTTCTACGGCGTCCGGCGCACTCCATTTGGGTCCCGCTCACTTCCTACGGCGTCCGGCGCACTTCCTCACTTGTGTCCCGCACACTTTCTACGGCGTCCGGAGCACTCTCATTTGGGTCCCGCCCTCTTCCTCACGGCGTCCGGCGCCGTAACTCCCACTCTGGATCCCGCACACTTTCTACGGGCGTCCGGCTGCACTCTCATTTGGGTCCCGCCACACTTTCTACGGCGTCCGGCGCACTCTCATTTGGGTCCCGCACACTTTCTATTTATGTCCAGTGCACTCATTTGGATCCCGCCCCTCTTCCTTACGGCGTCCGAAGCACTCCCACGTGGATCCCGCACATCTTTCTACGGCGTCCGGCGCACTCTCATTTGGGTCCCGCACACTCTTCCTACGGCGTCCGGCGCGCTCTCATTTGGGTCCCGCACACTTTCTACGAAGCGTCCGGCGCACTCTCATTTGGGTCCCGCACACTTTCTACGGCGTCCGGCGCACTCCCACTTCTGGATCCCGCACACTTTCTACGGCGTCCGGCGCACTCTCATTTGATCCCGGCCCTTCCTGCTGGCGTCCGGCGCACTCCCACCGGGATCCCGCACACTTTCTATTTATGTCCGGCGCACTCCCCACCAGATCCCGCACACTTTCTACGGCGTCCAGCGCACTCTCCCGCGGGTCCCGCACACACTCCCCTACGGCGTCCGGCGCACTCCTCATTTGGGTCCGCGCCCTTCCTCTTCCCTACGGCGTCCGGCGCACTCTCATTTGGGTCCCGCACACTTTCTACGGCGTCCAGCGCACTCTCATTTTGGGTCCCGCACACTTTCTACGGCGTCCGGCAGCACACCCATTTGGGTCCTGCACACTTTTTACGGCGTTCAGCGCACTCACCAGGATCACGCTCTACGGCGTCAGCTTTTGTTTGGGTCACACACACACTTTATACGGCGTTCTGCGCACTCCCACTTGGGTCCGCACACTTTCTACGGCGTCCGGCGCACTCCTCATTTGGGTCCTGCACACCCTTCTACGGCGTCCGGCGCACTCTCATTTGGGTCCCGCACACTTTCTACGGCGTCCATGCGCACACCCATTTGGGTCCCGCACGCTTTTACGGCGTCCGGCGCACTCCCACTTTGTTTGGGTCACACACACACTTTATACGGCGTGTCTGCAAAAATTCTCTCATTCTGGGTCCCGCCACACTTTCTACGGCGTCCAGTGCGCACTCTCATTTAGGTTTCCCGCCACGCCTACGGCATCGGCACTGATTGCGTCCGTCACCACGCGCAACGTCCAGTACGCTCTCACTTCTGGGTCCCGCACACTTTCTACGGCGTCCGGCGCACTCCCACGAGGTCCCGCACACTTTCTACGGCGTCCGGCGCACTCTCATTTGGGTCCCGCCACACTTCCTACGGCGTCCGGCGCACTCTCTCATTTGGGTCCCGCACACTTTCTACGGCGTCCGATGCGCACTCCCTCATTTGGGTCCCGCACACTTTCTTGGCTTGGGCGTCCGGCGCACTCCCATTTGAGGTCCCGCACACTTTCTACGGCGTCCGGCGCACTCCCCACTTTGGATCCCGCACACTTTCTACGGCGTTCGGTGCACTCTCATTTGGGTCACCGCACATCTTCTACGGCGTCCGGCGCACCTCATTTGGGTCCTGCACACTTTCTACGGCGTCCGGCGCACTCCTCATTTGGGTCCTCGCACACTTTCTACGGCGTCCGGCGCACTCCGCCACTTAGGATCCCGCACACTTTCTACGGCGTCCTGGCGCACTTCATGGTGCACACTTTATACGAGGCCAGCGCCGGTCCATGGTGCACACTTTCTACGGCGTCCGTGCGTATTACTCTCACTTGGGTCCCGCACACTTTCTACGGCGTCCGGCGCACTCCCATTTGGATCCCGGCCCACTTCCTACGGCGTCCGGCGCACTCCCACTTGGAGTCCCGCACACTTTCTACGGCGTCCGTGCTCACTCCCACTTTGGATCCCGCACACTTCCTACGGCGTCCGGCGCACTCTCACTTGGGTCCCGGCACACTTTCTACGGCGTCCGGCGCCACTCTCCCATTTGGGTCCCGCCCTCTTTCTACGGCGTCCGGAGCACTCTCATTTGGGTCCCGCACACTTTCTACGGCGTCCGGCGCACTCGGTACCACGTGGATCCCGCACACTTTCTACGGCGTTCTGCGCACGCTCTCATTTGGGTCCTCCGCACACTTTCTACGGCGTCCGACGCACTCCCACTTGGATCCCGCACACTTTCTACGGCGTCCGGCGCACTTTCATTTGGGTCACCGCACACACTTTATACGGCGTTCTGCGCACTCTCACTTGGGTCCCGCCACTCTTCCTACGGCGTCCGGCGCACTCTCATTTGGGTCCCGCACACTTTGCTACGGCGTCCGGCGCACTCTCGACTTGGGTCCTGCACATCTTTCTACGGCGTTCTGCGCACACTCCCACTTTGGGTCCCGCACACTTTCTACGGCGTCCGACGCATACCTCCTCATTTGGGTCCGCACACACTTTCTACGGCGTTCTGCGCACTCTCATTTGGGTCCCGCCCTCTTCCCTACGGCGTCCGGCGCACTCTCACTTTGGGTCCCGCACACTCTTCCTACGGCGTCCGGAGCACTCTCATTTGGAGTCCCACGCACACTTTCTACGGCGTCCGAGAGCGCACTCCGCCACTCTGGGTCCCGCACACTTTCTACGGCATGCGTCCGGCGCACTCTCATTTGGGTACCGCACACTTCTGCGAAGCGTCCGGCGCACTCTCACTTTGGGTCCCGCACACTTTCTGCGGCGTCCGGCGCACTCGCATTTGCGTCCCGCACGCACTTTCTACGGCGTCCGGCGCACTCTCATTTGGGTCCCGCACACTTTCTGACGGCGTCCGACGTACTTTTGTTCCTGGGTCACACACACACTTTATACGGCGTTCTGCGCACTCTCATTTAGCGTCCCGCACACTCTTCCTACGGCGTCCGGCGCATCGCTCTCATTTGGGTTCCGCCCTCTTCCTACGGCGTCCGGCGCACCTGCTCATTTGGGTCCCGCACACTTTCTACGGCGTCCGGCGCACTCCTACTGGGATCCCGCTCACTTCCTACGGCGTCCGGTGCACTCCCACTTGCGTCCCGCACACTTTCTACGGCGTCCGGTGCACTCTCATTTGGGTCCCGCAGTCTCTTCCTACGGCGTCCGGCTATCACTCCCATTTGGAGTCCCGCACACTTTCTACGGCGTCCGGCGCACTCTCATTTTGGGTCCCGCACACTTCCCTGCGGCGTCCGGATGCACTCTCATTTGGGTCCACGCACACTTTCTACGGCGTTCGGCGCACTCCCACTCTGGATCCCGGCATGCACTTTCTACGGCCATGTCCGGCGCACTTCCATTTGGGTCCCGCACCTCTTCCTACGGCGTCCGGCGCTACTCTCATTTGGGTCCCGCACACTTTCTACGGCGTTCGGCGCCACTCTCATTTGGGTCCCGCACACTTTCTACGGCGTCCGGCGCACTCCCACTTGGATCCGCAAACTTTCTGCCAATACCATGCGTCCGGCGCACTCCCACTTGGATCCCACGCACACTTTCTACGGCGTCCGGAGCACTCTCATTTGGGTCCCGCACACTTTCGGCGTCACGGCGCCTCCCATTGAGGCTGCACACTCCTACCGCGGATCCCGCACACTTTCTACGGCGTCCGGCGCACTCCCACTGGGATCCCGCATACTTCCTACGGCGTCCGGCGCACTCCCACTTGGGTCCCGCACACTTCCTACTGGCGTCCGGCGCACTCATTTGGGTCCCGCCATACTTTCTTCCTACGGCGTCCGGCGCTACTCCCACTCTGTCCCTGCACACTTTCTACGGCGTCCGGCGCACTCTCACTTGGGTCACCGCACACTTTCTACGGCGTTCTGCGCACACTTCCATTTGGGTCCCGCACACTTTCTCTCACGGCGTCCGACGCACTCCCCACTTTGTTTGGGTCAACCTGCACACTCCCACTGATGTCCTGCACACTTTCTACGGCGTCCGGCGCACTCTCATTTGGGTCCCGCCCTCTTCCTACGGCGCGTCCGGGCGCTATACTCTCTCATTTGGGTCCCGCACACACTTTCTACGGCGTCCGGCGCACTCTCATTTGGGTCCCGCACACTTTCACGGCTTTCTGCGTGCACTCCCACTTGGATCCCGCTCACTTTTACGGCGTCCGGGCCACGGCTGCACATTTTGTTTGCGTCCCGCACACTTACGGCGTCCAGTGCGTACACTCTCATTTGATCCCGCCTCTTCCTACGTGGCGTCCGGCGCACTCTACTTGATCCTGCACTTACGGCGTCCCGCCACACTTCATTGATCCCTACGATGGCGTCCGGCGCACCCCCACTCTGATCCCATACTCCCACGGTATGTCCGGCGCACTCTCATTTGGGTCCCGCACACCTCTACGGCGTCCGGCGGCGTACTCCATTTGGGTCCCGCACACTTTCTCACGGCGTCCGGCGCCACACTCATTTGGGTCCTGCCTCTTCCTACTGGCGTCCGGAGCACTCTCATTTGGGTCCCGCACACTTTCTACGGCGTCCGGCGCACTCGCACTTGGGTCCCGCACACTTTCTTCGGCGTTCTGCGCACGCCCATTTGCCAGGTCCCGCACACTTTCTCTACGGCGTCCGACGATACACTCACTTGGGATCACACGCACACTTTCTACGGGCGTTCTGCGCACTCTCATTTGGGTCCCGCCCTCTTCCTACGGCGTCCGGCGCACTCTCATTTGGTTCCCGCCCTCTTCCTACGGCGTCCGGCGCACTCTCATTTGGGTCCCGCACACTTTCTACGGCGTCCGGCGCACTCCCACTTGGATCCCGCTCACTACCTACGGCGTCCGGTGCACTCCCACTTGCGTCCCGCACACTTTCTACGGCGTCCAGTGCACTCTCATTTGGATCCCGCCCTCTTCCTACGGCGTCCGGCGCACTCCCACTTGGATCCCGCACACTTTCTACGGCGTCCGGCTCACTCCCACTTGAATCCCGCACACTTCCTACGGCGTCCGGCGCACTCTCATTTGGGTCCCGCCCTCTTCCTACGGCGTCCGGCGCACTCCCACTTGGGTCACGCACACTTTCTCTGGCGTCCGGCGCACTCTCATTTGGGTCCCGCACACTTTATACGGCGCCCGGCGCACTCTCATTTGGGTCCCGCACAGTTTCTACGGCGTCCGGCTCACTCCCACTTGAATCCCGCACACTTCCTACGGCGTCCGGCGCACTCCCACTTGGGTCCCGCACACTTTCTACGGCGTCCGACGCACTCCCACTTGGATCCCGCACACTTTCTACGGCGTCCGGCGCACTCTCATTTGGGTCCCGCACACTTTCTACGGCGTCCGGCGCACTCCCATTTGCGTCCCACACACTTTCTACGGCGTCCGGTGCACTCTCATTTGGGTCCCGCACACTTTCTACGGCGTCCGGCGCACTCTCATTTGCTTCCCACACCCTTTCTAAGGCGTCCGGCGCACTCTCATTTGGGTCTCGCACACTTTCTACGGCGTTCTGCGCACACCCATTTGTGTCCCGCACACTTTCTACGGCGTCCGGCGCACTCCACTTGGATCCCGCACACTTCCTACGGCGTCCGGCGCACTCCCACTCTGGGTCCCGCACACTTTCTACGGCGTCCGGCGCACTCTCACTTGGGTCCCGCCCTTCTTCTACGGCGTCCGGCGCACTCTCATTTGGGTCCCGCACACTTTCTACGGCGTCCGGCGCACTCTCATTTGGGTCCCGCGCACTTTCTACGGCGTCCGGCGCACTCCCACTTGGGTCCCGCACACTTTCTACGGCGTCCGGCGCACTCCCACTTGGGTCCCGCAGACTTTCTTACGGCGTCCGGCGCACTCTCATTTGGGTCCCGCACACTTTCTACGGCGTCCGGCGCACTCTCATTTGGGTCCCGCACACTTTCTACGGCGTTCTGCGCACACCATTTGGGTCCCGCACACTTTCTTACGGCGTCCGGCGCACTTTTGTTTGGATCCCGCTCACTTTATACGGCGTCCAGTGCACTCTCATTTGGGTCCCGCACACTTTCTACGGCGTCCAGTGCACTCTCATTTGGGTCCCGCACACTTTCTACGGCGTCCAGTGCACTCTCATTTGGGTCCCGCACACTTTCTACGGCGTCCAGTGCACTCTCATTTGGGTCCCGCACACTTTCTACGGCGTCCGGCGCACTCCCACTTGATCCCGCTCACTTTCTGCGGCGTCCGGCGCACTCTCATTTGGGTCCCGCACACTTTCTACGGCGTCCAGCGCACTCTCATTTGGATCCTGCCCTCTTCCTACGGCGTCCGGCACACTCCCACTTGGATCCCGCACACTTTCTACGGCGTCCGGCGCACTCCCACTTGGATCCCGCACACTTTTTACGGCGTCCGGCGCACTCCCACTTGGGTCCCGCACACTTCCTACGGCGTCCGGCGCACTCTCATTTGGGTCCCGCCCTTTTCCTACGGCGTCCGGCGCACTCTCATTTGGGTCCCGCACACTTTCTACGGCGTTCTGCGCACTCTCATTTGGGTCCCGCACACTTTCTACGGCTTTCTGCGCACACCGGCATTTGGGTCGCGGCGTTCGACGTACTTTCATTTGGGTCACACACACACTTTATACGGCGTCCGGCGCACTCTCATTTGGGTCCCGCCTCTTCCTACGGCGTCCGGCGCACTCTCATTTGGGTCCCGCACACTTCCTACGGCGTCCGGCGCACTCTCATTTGGGTCCCGCACACTTTCTACGGCGTCCGGCGCACTCTCATTTGGGTCCCGCACACTTTCTACGGCGTCCGGCGCACTCCCACTTGGATCCCGCTCACTACCTACGGCGTCCGGTGCACTCCCACTTGCGTCCCGCACACTTTCTACGGCGTCCAGTGCACTCTCATTTGGATCCCGCCTCTTCCTACGGCGTCCGGCGCACTCCCACTCTGGATCCCGCACACTTTCTACGGCGTCCGGCGCACTCCCACTTGGATCCCGCACACTTTCTACGGCGTCCGGCGCACTCCCACTTGGATCCCGCATACTTCCTACGGCGTCCGGCGCACTCTCATTTGGGTCCCGCCCTCTTCCTACGGCGTCCGGCGCACTCTCATTTGGGTCCCGCACACTTTCTACGGCGTCCGGCGCACTCTCATTTGGGTCCCGCACACTTTCTACGGCGTTCTGCGCACACCCATTTGGGTCCCGCACACTTTTTACGGCGTCCGACGTACTTTTGTTTGGGCCCCGCACACTTTCTACGGCGTCCGGCGCACTCCCACTTGGATCCCGCACACTTTCTACGGCGTCCGGGGCACTCTCATTTGGGTCCCGCACACTTTCTACGGCGTTCGGCGCACTCTAATTTGGGTCCCGCACACTTTCTACGGGGTCCGGCGCACTCCCACTTGGATCCCGCACACTTTTTACGGCGTCCGGCGCACTTTTGTTTGGGTCACACACACACTTTATACGGCGTTCTGCGCACTCTCATTTGGGTCCCGCCCACTTTCTACGGCGTCCGGCGCACTCTCATTTGGTTCCCGCCCTCTTCCTACGACGTCCGGCACACTCCCACTTGGGTCCCGCACACTTTCTACGGCGTCCGGCGCACTCTCATTTGGATCCCGCACACTTCATACGGCGTCCGGCACACTCTCATTTGGGTCCCGCCCACTTCCTACGGCGTCCGGCGCACTTTTATTTGGGTCCCGCACACTTTCTACGGCGTCCGGCGCACTCTCATATGGGTCCTTCACACTTCCTACGGCGTCCGGCGCACTCCCACTTGCGTCCCGCACACTTTCTACGGCGTCCGGCGCACTCCCACTTGCATCCCGCACACTTTCTACGGCGTTCGGCGCACTCTCATTTGGGGCCCCCACACTTTCTACGGCGTTCTGCGCACCCCCATTTGGGTCCCGCACACTTTCTACGGCGTCCGGCGCACTCTCATTCGGGTCCCGCATACTTTCTACGGCGTCCGGCGCACTCCCACTTGGATCATACACACTTTCTACGGCGGCCGGCGCACCCACTTGGGTCCCGCACACTTTCTACGGCGTCCGGCGCACTCCTCATTTGGGTCCCGCACACTTTCTACGGCGTCCGGCGCACTCCCACTTGGATCCCGCTCACTACCTACGGCGTCCGGTGCACTCCCACTTGCGTCCCGCACACTTTCTACGGCGTCCTGCGCACTCTCATTTGGATCCTGCCCTCTTCCTACGGCGTCCGGCGCACTCTCATTTGGATCCCGCACACTTTCTACGGCGTCCGGCGCACTCTCATTTGGGTCCCGCCCTCTTCCTACGGCGTCCGGAGCACTCTCATTTGGGTCCCGCACACTTTCTACGGCGTCCGGCGCACTCCCACGTGGATCCCGGCACACTTTCTACGGCGTCCGGCGCACTCTCATTTGGGTCCCGCCCTCTTCCTACGGCGTCCGGCGCACTCTCATTTGGGTCCCGCACTTTTTCTACGGCGTCCGGCGCACTCTCATTTGGGTCCCGCACACTTTTTGCGGCTTCCGGCGCACTCCCACTTGGATCCCGCACACTTTCTACGGCGTCTTGCGCACTCCCACTTAGATCCCGCACACTTTCTACGGCGTCCGGCGCACTCACTCATTTGGGTCCCGCACACTTCCTACGGCGTCCGGCGCACTCTCATTTGGGTCCCGCACACTTTCTACGGCGTCCGGCGCACTCTCATTTGGGTCCCGCACACTTTCTACGGCGTTCTGCGCACACCCATTTGGGTCCCGCACACTTTCTACGGCGTCCGACGCACTTTTGTTTGGGTCCACACACTTTATACGGCGTTCTGCGCACTCTCATTTGGGTCCCGCACACTTCCTACGGCGTCCGGCGCACTCTCATTTGGGTCCCGCACACTTTCTACGGCGTCCGGCGCACTCTCATTTGGGTCCCGCACACTTTCTACGGCTTTCTGCGCACACCCATTTGGGTCCCGCACTTTTTTACGGCGTGCGAAGCACTTTTGTTTGGGTCCCGCACACTTTCTACGGCGTTCTGCGCACTCTCATTTGGGATCCCGCACACTTTCTACGGCGTCCGGCGCACTCTCATTTGGGTCCCGCCACACTTCCTACGGCGTCCGGAGCACTCTCATTTGGGTCCCGCACACTTTTTACGGCGTCCGGCGCACTCCCACTTGGATCCGCACACTTTCTACGGCGTCCGGCGCACTCTCATTTGGGTCCCGCCCACTTTCCTACGGCGTCCGGCGCACCTCTCATTTGGATCCCGCACACTTTCTACGGCGTCCGGCACACTCTCATTTGGGTCCCGCACACTTTCTACGGCGTCCGGCGCACTCCCACTTGGATCCTGCACACTTTTACGGCGCCCGGCCCACACCCACTTGGGTCCCGCACACTTTCTCCGGCGTCCGGCGCCCTCTCATTTGGGTCCCGCACACTTTCTACGGCGTCCGGCGCACTCTCATTTGGGTCCCGCTCACTACCTACGGCTTCCGGTGCACTCCACTTAGCGTCCCGCACACTTTCTACGGCGTCCAGTGCACTCTCATTTGGATCCCGCCACTCTTCCTACGGCGTCCGGCGCACTCCACTTGGAACCCGAACACTTTCTACGGCGTCCGGCGCACTCTCATTTGGGTCCCGCCCTCTTCCTACGGCGTCCCGCGCACTCCCACTTGGATCCCACACACGTTTTACGGCGTCCGGCGCACTCCCACTTGGATCCCACACACATTCTATGGCGTCCGGCGCACTCTCATTTGGGTCTCGCACAATTTCTACGGCGTCCGGCGCACTCTCATTTGGGTCCCGCACACTTTCTACGGCGTCCGGAGCACTCTCATTTGGGTCCCACACACTTTCTACGGCGTCCGGCGCACTCCCACTTGGGCCCGCACACTTTCTACGGCGTCCGTCGCACGCCACTTAGGGATCCCGCACACTTCCTACGGCGTCCGGCGCACCCACTTGGGGCCCGCACACTTACTACGGCGTCCGGCGCACTCTCATTTTGGTCCCGCCCTCTTCCTACGGCGTCCGGAGCACTCTCTCATTTGGGTCCCGCACACTTTCTACGGCGTCCGGCGCACTCTCATTTGGGTCCCGCACACTTTCTACGGCGTCCGGCGCACTCCCATTTGGGTCCCGCACACTTTTTACGGCGTCCGGCGCACTTTTGTTTGGGTCACACACACACTTTATACGGCGTCCGGCGCACTCTTATTTGGGTCCCACACACTTACTACGGCGTTCTGCGCACTCTCATGTGGGCCCCGCACACTTTTACGGCGTCCGGCGCACTTTCGTTTGGATCTCGCACACTTTCTACGGCGTCCGGCCTACTGCCACTTGGGTCCCGTACAATTCTTACGGCGTCCGACGCACTTTTGTTTGGGTTCCGCACACTTTCTACGGCGTCCGGCGTACTGCCACTTGGGTACCGTACAATTCCTACGGCATCCGACGCTTTTTCGTTTGGGTCCCGCACACTTTCTACGGCATACGGAGCACACTCATTTGGGTCTCGCACACTTTCTACGGCGTCCGGCGCACTCTCATTTGAGTCCCACACACTTTCTACGGCGTCCGGCGCACTCCCACTTGGATCCCGCTCACTACCTACGGCGTCCGGTGCACTCCCACTTGCGTCCCGCACACTTTCTACGGCGTCCAGTGCACTCTCATTTGGGTCCCGCACACTTCCTACGGCGTCCGGCGCACTCTCATTTGGGTCCCGCCCTCTTCCTACGGCGTCCGGAGCACTCTCATTTGGGTCCCGCACACTTTCTACGGCGTCCGGCGCACTCGCACTTGGATCCCGCACACTTTCTACGGCGTCCGGCGCACTCCCACTTGGGTCCCGCACACTTTCTACGGCGTCCGGCGCACTCTCATTTGGATCCCGCACACTTCCTACGGCGTCCGGCGCACTCCCACTTGGGTCCCGGCACACTTTCTACGGCGTCCGGCGCACTCATTGGGTCCCGCACACTTTCTACGGCGTCCGGCGCACTCTCATTTGGGTCCCGCACACTTTCTACGGCGTCCGACGCACTCCCACGTTAGGATCCCGCACACTTTCTACGGCGTCCGGCGCACTCTCGTTTGGGTCTCGCACACTTTCTACGGCGTCCGGCGCACTGTCATTTGGGTCCCGCACACTTTCTACGGCGTCCGGCACACTCTCATTTGGGTCCCGCACACTTTCTACGGCGTCCGGCGCACTCTCATTTGGGTCCCGCACACTTTCTACGGCGTCCGGCGCACTCCCACTTGGATCCCGCACACTTTCTACGGCGTCCGGAGCACTCTCATTTGGGTCCCGCACACTTTCTACGGCGTCCGGCGCACTCCCACTTGGATCCCGCACACTTTCTACGGCGTTCGGTGCACTCTCATTTGGGTCCCGCACACTTTCTACGGCGTCCGGCGCACTCTCATTTGGGTCCCGCCCTCTTCCTACGGCGTCCGGCGCACTCTCATTTGGGTCCCGCACACTTTCTACGGCGTCCGGCGCACTCTCATTTGGGTCCCGCACACTTTCTACGGCGTCCGGCGCACTCCCACTTGGATCCCGCACACTTCCTACGGCGTCCGGCGCACTCCCACTTGGGTCCCGCACACTTTCTACGGCGTCCGGCGCACTCTCATTTGGGTCCCGCACACTTTCTACGGCGTCCGGCGCACTCTCATTTGGGTCCCGCACACTTTCTACGGCGTCCGGCGCACTCCCACTTGGATCCCGCTCACTACCTACGGCGTCCGGTGCACTCCCACTTGCGTCCCGCACACTTTCTACGGCGTCCAGTGCACTCTCATTTGGATCCCGCCCTCTTCCTACGGCGTCCGGCGCACTCCCACTTGGATCCCGCACACTTTCTACGGCGTCCGGCGCACTCTCATTTGGGTCCCGCCCTCTTCCTACGGCGTCCGGAGCACTCTCATTTGGGTCCCGCACACTTTTTACGGCGTCCGAAGCACTCCCACGTGGATCCCGCACACTTTCTACGGCGTCCGGCGCACTCTCATTTGGGTCCCGCCCTCTTCCTACGGCGTCCGGCGCACTCTCATTTGTGTCCCGCACACTTTCTACGGCGTCCGGAGCACTCTCATTTGGGTCCCGCACACTTTCTACGGCGTCCGGCGCACTCCCACTTGGATCCCGCTCACTACCTACGGCGTCCGGTGCACTCCCACTTGCGTCCCGCACACTTTCTACGGCGTCCAGTGCACTCTCATTTGGATCCCGCCCTCTTCCTACGGCGTCCGGCGCACTCCCACTTGGATCCCGCAAACTTTCTACGGCGTCCGGCGCACTCCCGCGGATCCCGCATACTTCCCTACGGCGTCCGGCGCACTCCCACTTGGGTCCCGCACACTTACTACGGCGTCCGGCGCACTCTCATTTGGGTCCCGCCCTCTTCCTACGGCGTCCGGCGCACTCTCATTTGGGTCCCGCACACTTTCTACGGCGTCCGGCGCACTCTCATTTGGGTCCCGCACACTTTCTACGGCGTTCTGCGCACTCCCATTTGGGTCCCGCACACTTCCTACGGCGTCCGACGTACTTTTGTTTGGGTCCACACACACTTTATACGGCGTTCTCCGCACTCTCATTTGGGTCCCGCCCTCTTCCTACGGCGTCCGGCGCACTCTCATTTGGGTCCCGCACACTTTCTACGGCGTCCGGCGCACTCTCATTTGGGTCCCGCACACTTTCTACGGCTTTGCGCACACCCATTTGGGTCCCGCTCACTTTTTACGGCGTCCGACGTACTTTTGTTTGAGTCACACACACACTTTATACGGCGTTCTGCGCACTGTCATTTGGGTCCCGCACACTCTTCTTACGGCGTCCGGCGCACTCTCATTTGGGTCCCGCCCTCTTCCTACGGCGTCCGGAGCACTCTCATTTGGGTCCCGCACACTTTCTACGGCGTCCGGCGCACTCCCACTTGGGCCCCGCACACTTTCTACGGCATACGGAGCACTCTCATTTGGGTCTCGCACACTTTCTAGGGCGCCCGGCGCACTCTCATTTGTGTCCCGCACACTTTCTACGGCGTCCGGAGCACTCTCATTTGGGTCCCGCACACTTTCTACGGCGTCCGGCGCACTCCCACTTGGATCCCGCACACTTTCTACGGCGTTCGGCGCACTCTCATTTGGGTCCCGCACACTTTCTACGGCGTCCGGCGCACTCTCATTTGGGTCCCGCCCTCTTCCTACGGCGTCCGGCGCACTCTCATTTGGGTCCCGCACACTTTCTACGGCGTCCGGCGCACTCTCATTTGGGTCCCGCACACTTTCAACGGCGTCCGGCGCACTCCCACTTTGGCCCCGCACACTTCCTACGGCGTCCGGGTACTCCCACTTGGGTCTCGCACACTTTCTACGGCGTCCGGCGCACTCTCATTTGGATCCCGCACACTTTCTACGGCGTCCGGCGCACTCTCACTTGGGTCCCGCACACTTTCTACGGCGTCCGGCGCACTCCCACTTGGATCCCCCTCACTACCTACGGCGTCCGGTGCACTCCCACTTGCGTCCCCCACACTTTCTACGGCGTCCAGTGCACTCCTCATTTGGATCCCGCCCTCTTCCTACGGCGTCCGGCGCACTCCCATTTGGATCCCGCACACTTTCTACGGCATTCGGCGCACTCTCATTTGGGTCCCGCACACTTTCTACGGCGTCCGGCGCACTCTCATTTGGGTCCCGCACACTTTCTACGGCGTCCGGAGCACTCTCATTTGGGTCCCGCCCTCTTCCTACGGCGTCCGGAGCACTCTCATTTGGGTCCCGCACACTTTCTACGGCGTCCGGCGCACTCTCATTTGGGTCCCGCACACTTTTTACGGCGTTCGGCGCATTCTCATTTGGGTCCCGCACACTTTCTACGGCGTCCGACGCACTCTCATTTGGGTCCCGCACACTTTCTACGGCGGCCGGCGCACTCCCACTTAGGTCCCGCCCACTTCCTATGGCGTTCGGCACTCTCATTTGGATCCCGCACACTTTCTACGGCGTCCGGCGCACTCTCATTTGGGTCCCGCACACTTTCTACGGCGTCCGGCGCACTCCACTTGGATCCCGCACACTTCCTACGGCGTCCGGCGCACTCCCACTTGGGTCCCGCACACTTTCTACGGCGTCCGGCGCACTCTCATTTGGATCCCGCCCTCTTCCTACGGCGTCCGGCGCACTCTCATTTGGGTCCCGCACACTTTCTACGGCGTCCGGCGCACTCTCATTTGGGTCCCGCACACTTTCTACGGCGTCCGGCGCACTCTCATTTGGATCCCGCACACTTCCTACGGCGTCCGGTGCACTCCCACTCTGGGTCCCGCACACTTTCTACGGCGTCCGGCGCACTCTCATTTGGGTCCCGCCCTTCCTACGGCGTCCGGCGCACTCTCATTTGGGTCCCGCAGACTTTCTACGGTGTCCAACGCACTCTCATTTGGGTCCCGCACGCTTTCTACGGCGTCCGGCACACTCCCACTTGGGTCCCGCACTCTTTCTACGGCGTCCGGCGCACTCTCAATTGGGTCCCGCCCTCTTCCTACGGCGTCCGGAGCACTCTCATTTGGGTCCCGCACACTTTCTACGGCGTTCGGCGCACTCGCACTTGGATCCCGCACCCTTTCCACGGCGTCCGGCGCACTCATTTGGGTCCCGCACACTTTCTACGGCGTCCGGCGCACTCTCATTTGGGTCCCGCACACTTCCTACGGCGTCCGGCGCACTCTCATTTGGGTCCCGCACACTTTCTACGGCGTCCGGCGCACTCTCATTTGGGTCCCGGCACACTTTCTACGGCGTCCGGCGCACTCTCATTTGGATCCCGCACACTTCCTACGGCGTCCGGAGCACTCTCATTTGGGTCCCGCACACTTTCTACGGCGTCCGGCGCACTCTCATTTGGGTCCGCGCACACTTTCTACGGCGTCCGGCGCACTCTCATTTGGGTCCCGCACACTTTCTACGGCGTCCGGCGCACTCTCATTTGGATCCCGCCCACTTCCTACGGCGTCCGGCACACTCCCACTTGGGTCCCGCACACTTTCTACGGCGTCCGGCGCACTCTCACTTGGATCCCGCACTCTTCCTACGGCGTCCGGCGCACTTCCACTTGGATCCCGCACACTTTCTACGGCGTCCGGCGCACTCCCATGTGGGTCCCGCACACTTTCTACGGCGTTCGGCGCACTCTCATTTGGGTCCCGCACACTTTCTACGGCGTCCGGCACACTCCCACTTGGATCCCGCACACTTTCTACGGCGTCCGGAGCACTCTCACTTGGGTCCCGCCCTCTTCCTACGGCGTCCGGCGCACTCTCACTTGGGTCCCGCACACTTTTTACGGCGTCCGGCGCACTCTCATTTGGGTCCCGCACACTTTCTACGGCGTCCGGCTCACTCCCACTTGAATCCCGCACACTTTCTACGGCGTCCGGCGCACTCCCACTTGGATCCCGCTCACTACCTACGGCGTCCGGCGCACTCTCATTTGGGTCCCGCCCTCTTCCTACGGCGTCCGGAGCACTCTCATTTGGGTCCCGCACACTTTCTACGGCGTCCGGCGCACTCGCACTTGGATCCCGCACACTTTCTACGGCGTTCTGCGCACGCCCGTTAGGGTCCCGCACACTTTCTACGGCGTCCGACGTACTTTGTTTGGGTCCCACACACTTTATACGGCGTTCCGGCGCACTCTCATTTGGGTCCCGCCCTCTTCCTACGGCGTCCGGCGCACTCTCATTTGGATCCCACACTTTCTATGGCGTCCGCGCACTCTCATTTGGGTCCCGCACACTTTCTACAGCGTCCGGCGCACTCCCACTTGGGTCCCCGCACACTTTCTATGGCGTCCGGCGCACTCTCATTTGGGTCCCACACACTTTCTACGGCGTCCGGCCCACTCTCATTTGGTTCCCGCACACTTTCTACGGCGTCCGGCGCACTCTCATTTGGGTCCCGCAGACTTTCTACGGCGTCCGGCGCACTCTAATTTAGGCCCCGCTCACTTTCTACGGCGTCCGGTGCACTCCCACTTGGATCCCACACACGTTCTACGGCGTCCGGCGCACTCTCATTTGGATCCCACACACGTTCTACGGCGTCCGGCGCACTCTCATTTAGGCCCCGCACACTTTCTACGGCGTCCGGCGCACTCTCATTTGGGTCCCGCACACTTTCTACGGCGTCCGGGCACTCCCACTTGGGTCCCGCACACTTTCTACGGCGTCCGGCGCACTCTCATTTGGGTCCCGCACACTTTCTACGGCGTCCGGCGCACTCTCATTTGGGTCCCGCACACTTTCTACGGCGTCCGGCGCACTCTCATTTGGGTCCCGCACACTTTCTACGGCGTCCGGCGCACTCTCATTTGGGTCCCGCACACTTTATACGGCATCCAGCGCTCTCCCACTTGGATCCCGCACACTTCCTACGGCGTCCGGCGCACTCTCACTTGGGTCCCGCACACTTTCCATGGCGTCCGGTGCACTCTCACTTGGGTCCCGCGCACTTTCTACGGCGTCCAGCGCACTCCCACTTGGGTCCCACACAATTTCTAAGGCGTCCGGTGCACTCCCACTTGCGTCCCGCACACTTTCTACGGCGTCCAGTGCACTCCCACTTGCGTCCCGCACACTTTCTACGGCGTCCAGTGCACTCTCATTTGGATCCCGCCCTCTTCCTACGGCGTCCGGCGCACTCCCACTTGGATCCCGCACACTTTCTACGGCGTCCGGCGCACTCCCACTTGGATCCCGCATACTTCCTACGGCGTCCGGCGCACTCCCACTTGGGTCCCGCACACTTCCTACGGCGTCCGGCGCACTCTCATTTGGGTCCCGCCCTCTTCCTACGGCGTCCGGCGCACTCTCATTTGGGTCCCGCACACTTTCTACGGCGTCCGGCGCACTCTCATTTGGGTCCCGCACACTTTCTACGGCGTCCGGCGCACTCCCACTTGGATCCCGCACACTTCCTACGGCGTTCGGCGCACTCCCACTTGGGTCCCGCACACTTTCTACGGCGTCCGGCGCACTCTCATTTGGGTCCCGCACACTTTTTACGGCGTCCGGCGCACTCTCATTTGGGTCCCGCACACTTTCTACGGCGTCCGGCTCACTCCCACTTGGGTCCCGCACACTTTCTACGGCGTCCGACGCACTCCCACTTGGATCCCGCACACTTTCTACGGCGTCCGGCGCACTCTCATTTGGATCCCGCCCTCTTCCTATGGCGTCCGGCACACTCCCACTTGGGTCCCGCACACTTTCTACGGCGTCCGGCTCACTCCCACTTGGATCCCGCACACTTCCTACGGCGTCCGGCGCACTCCCACTTGGGTCCGCACACTTCCTACGGCGTCCGGCGCACTCTCATTTGGGTCCCGCACACTTCTTACGGCGTCCGGCGCACTCTCATTTGGGTCCCGCACACTTTCTACGGCGTCCGGCGCACTCCCACTTGGATCCCGCACACTTTCTACGGCGTCCGACGCACTCCCACTTGGATCCCGCACACTTTCTACGGCGTCCGGCGCACTCTCATTTGGGTCCCGCCCTCTTCCTACGGCGTCCGGCGCACTCTCATTTGGGTCCCGCCCTCTTCCTACGGCGTCCGGCGCACTCTCATTTGGGTCCCGCACACTTTCTACGGCGTCCGGCGCACTCCCACTTGGATTCCGCACACTTTCTACGGCGTCCGGCGCACTCCCACCTGGGTCCCGCACACTTTCTACGGCGTCCGGCGCACTCTCATTTGGGTCCCGCACACTTTCTACGGCGTCCGGCGCACTCTCATTTGGGTCCCGCACACTTTCTACGGCGTCCGGCGCACTCTCATTTGGGTCCCGCACACTTTCTACGGCGTCCGGCGCACTCCCACTTTAGTCCCGCACACTTTCTACGGCGTCCGGCGCACTCCCACCTGGGTCCCGCACACTTTCTACGGCGTCCGGCGCACTCTCATTTGGGTCCCGCACACTTCCTACGGCGTCCGGCGCACTCCCACTTGGGTCCCGCACACTTTCTACGGCGTCCGGCGCACTCTCATTTGGGTCCCGCACACTTTCTACGGCGTTCTGCGCACTCTCATTTGGGTCCCGCATACTTTCTACATCGTCCGGCGCACTCTCATTTGGGTCCCGCATACTTTCTACGGCGTCCGGCGCACTCCCATTGGATCCCGCACACTTTCTACGGCGTCCGGCGCACTCTCATATGGGTCCCGCATACTTTCTACGGCGTCCGGCGCACTCTCATTTGGGTCCCGCACACTTCCTACTACGCGTCCGGCGCACTCTCATTTCGGTCCCACACACTTTCTACGGCGCCCGGCGCACTCTCATTTGGGGGCCGCACACTTTCTACGGCGTCCGGCGCACTCCCATTTGGGTCCCGCACACTTTCTACGGCGTCCGGTGCACTCCCACTTGCGTCCCGCACACTTTCTACGGCGTTCTGCGCACTCTCATTTGGGTCCCGCACTCTTCCTACGGCGTCCGGCGCACTCTCATTTGGGTCCCGCCACTTCCTACGGCGTCCGGAGCACTCTCATTTGGGTCTCGCACACTTTCTACGGCGTCCGGCGCACTCCCACTTGGGCCCACACACTTTCTACGGCGTCCGGCGCACTCCCACTTGGGTCTCGCACACTTCCTACGGCGTCCGGCGCACTCTCATTTGGGTCCCGTACACTTTCTACGGCGTTCGTCGCGTTCTCATTTGAGTCCCACACACTTTCTACGACGTCCGGCGCACTTCCACTTGGATCTCACACACGTTCCACGGCGTCCGGCGCACTCTCATTTGGGTCCCGCACACTTACTACGGCGTCCGTCGCATTCTCATTTGAGTCCCACACACTTTCTACGACGTCCGGCGCACTTCCACTTGGGCCCGCACACTTTCTACGGCGTCCGGCGCACTCCCGCTTGGGTCCCACACACTTTCTACGGCGTCCGGCGCACTCTCATTTGGATCCCGCACACTTTCTACGGCGTCCGGCGCACTCTCATTTGGATCCCGCACACTTTCTACGGCGTCCGGCGCACTCTCATTTGGGTCCCGCACACTTTTTACGGCGTCCGGCGCACTCTCATTTGGGTCCCGCACACTTTCTACGGCGTCCGGCGCACTACCACTTGGATCCCGCACACTTCCTACGGCGTCCGGCGCACTCTCATTTGGATCCCACACACGTTCTACGGCGTCCGGCGCACTCTCATTTAGCTCCCGCACACTTTCTACGGCGTCCCGCGCACTCCCACTTGGATCCCACACACGTTTTACGGCGTCCGGCGCACTCCCACTTGGATCCCACACACATTCTACGGCGTCCGGCGCACTCTCATTTGGGTCTCGCACAATTTCTACGGCGTCCGGCGCACTCTCATTTGGGTCCCGCACACTTTCTACGGCGTCCGGCGCACTCCCACATGGGCCCCGCACACTTTCTGCGGCTTCCAGCGCACTCCCACTTGGGTCCCGCACACTTTTTACGGCGTTCGGCGCACTCTCATTTGGGTCCCGCACACTTTATACGGCGTTCGGCGCACTCTCATTTGGGTCCCGCACACTTTCTACGGCTTCCGGCGCACTCCCACTTGGATCCCGCACACTTTCTACGGCGTTCTGCGCACGCCCGTTGGGGTCCCGCACACTTTCTACGGCGTCCGGCGCGCTCCCACTTGATTTCCGCACACTTTCTACGGCGTCATGTGCACTCCCACTGGGTCCCGCACACTTTTTACGGCGTCCAGCGCACTCTCATTTGGATCCCGCCCTCTTCCTACGGCGTCCGGCACACTCCTACTTGGATCCCGCACACTTTCTACGGCGTCCGGCGCACTCCCACTTGGATCCCGCACACTTTTTACGGCGTCCGGCGCACTCCCACTTGGGTCCCGCACACTTCCTACGGCGTCCGGCGCACTCTCATTTGGGTCCCGCCCTCTTCCTACGGCGTCCGGCGCACTCTCATTTGGGTCCCGCACACTTTCTACGGCGTCCGGCGCACGCCCGTTAGGGTCCCGCACACTTTCTACGGCGTCCGGCGCACTCCCGCGGATCCCGCACACTTTCTACGGCGTCCGACGCACTCCCACTTGGATCCCGCACACTTTCTACGGCGTCCGGCGCACTCTCATTTGGGTCCCGCCCTCTTCCTACGGCGTCCGGAGCACTCTCATTTGGGTCCCGCACACTTTCTACGGCGTCCGGCGCACTCTCATTTGGGTCCCGCACACTTTCTACGGCGTCCGGAGCACTCTCATTTGGGTCCCGCACACTTTCTACGGCGTCCGGCGCACTCCCACTTGGATCCCGCACACTTTCTACGGCGTTCGGCGCACTCTCATTTGGGTCCCGCACACTTTCTACGGCGTCCGGCGCACTCTCATTTGGATCCCGCCCTCTTCCTACGGCGTCCGGCACACTCCCACTTGGATCCCGCACACTTTCTACGGCGTCCGGCGCACTCCCACTTGGATCCCGCACACTTTTTACGGCGTCCGGCGCACTCCCACTTGGGTCCCGCACACTTCCTACGGCGTCCGGCGCACTCTCATTTGGGTCCCGCCCTCTTCCTACGGCGTCCGGCGCACTCTCATTTGGGTCCCGCACACTTTCTACGGCGTTCTGCGCACGCCCGTTAGGGTCCCGCACACTTTCTACGGCGTCCGGCGCACTCCCACTTGGATCCCGCTCACTACCTACGGCGTCCGGTGCACTCCCACTTGCGTCCCGCACACTTTCTACGGCGTCCAGTGCACTCTCATTTGGATCCCGCCCTCTTCCTACGGCGTCCAGCGCACTCCCTTGGATCCCGCACACTTTCTACGGCGTCCGGCGCACTCCCACTTGGGTCCCGCACACTTTCTACGGCGTCCGGCGCACTCTCATTGGGTCCCGCACACTTCCTACGGCGTCCGGCGCACTCTCATTTGGGTCCCGCACTCTTCCTACGGCGTCCGGCGCACTCCCACTTGGGTCCCGCACACTTTCTACGGCGTCCGACGCACTCCCACTTGGATCCCGCACACTTTCTACGGCGTCCGGCGCACTCCACTTGGGTCCCGCACACTTTCTACGGCGTCCGGCGCACTCTCATTTGGGTCCCGCCCTCTTTCTACGGCGTCCGGCGCACTCTCATTTGGGTCCCGCACACTTTCTACGGCGTCCGGCGCACTCCCATTTGGATCCCGCACACTTTCTACGGCGTCCGGCGCACTCCCACGGGTCCCGCACACTTTCTACGGCGTCCGGCGCACTCCCACTTGGGCCCGCACACTTTCTACGGCGTCCGGGCACTCCCACTTGGATCCCACACTCGTTCTACGGCGTCCGGCGCACTCTCATTTGGATCACACACACGTTCTACGGCGTCCGGCGCACTCTCATTTGGGTCCCGCACACTTTCTACGGCGTCCCGCGCACTCCCACTTGGATCCCACACACTTTCTACGGCGTCCGGCGCACTCTCATTTGGGTCTCGCACACTTTCTACAGCGTCCGGCGCACTCTCACATGGGTCCCGAACACTTAATATGGCGTCCGGCGCACTCTCATTTGGGTCCCGCACACTTTCTACGGCGTCCGGCGCACTCTCATTTGGGTCCCGCACACTTTCTACGGCGTTCGGCGCACTCTCATTTGGGTCCCACACACTTTCTACGGCGTCCGGCGCACTCTCACTTGGGTCCCACACACTTTCTACGGCGTCCGGCGCACTCCCACTTGGGTCCCACACGCTTTCTACGGCGTCCGGCGCACTCACTTGGATCCCGCACACTTTCTACGGCGTTCGGCGCACTCTCATTTGGGTCCCGCACACTTTCTACGGCGTCCGGCGCACTCTCATTTGGGTCCCGCCCTCTTCCTACGGCGTCCGACGCACTTTCGTTTGGCTCCCGCACACTTTCTACGGCGTCCGGCGTACTGCCACTTGGGTCCCGCACACTTTCGACGGCGTCCGGCGTACTGCCACTTGGGTGACGCACACCTTCTACAGCGTCCGGCGCACTCTCATTTGCGTCCCGCACACTTTCTACGGCGTTTAGTGCACTCTCATTTGGGTCCAGAACACTTTCTACGGCGTTCTGCGCACGCCCGTTGAGGTCCCGCACACTTTCTACGGCGTCCGGCGCACTCCCACTTGGGTCCCGCACACTTTCTACGGCGCCCGGCGCACTCTCATTTGGGTCCCGCACACTTTCTACGGCATACGGAGCACTCTCATTTGGGTCCCGCACACTTTCTATGGCATACGGCGCACTCTCATTTGGGTCTCGCACACTTTCTACGGCGTCCGGGCACTCCCACTTGGGTCTCGCACAATTTCTACGGCGTCCGGCGCACTCTCATTTGGGTCCCGCACACTTTCTACGGCGTCCGGGCACTCCCACTTGGGTCCCGCACACTTTCTACGGCGTCCGGCGCACTCTCATTTGGGTCCCGCACACTTCCTTCGGCGTCCGGCGCACTCCCACGTGGGTCCCTCACACTTTCTACGGCGTCCGGCTCACTCCCGCGGATCCCGCACACTTTCCTCCGGCGTGCGGCGCACTCTCATTTGGGTCCCGTACACTTTCTACGGCGTCCGGCGCACTCTCATTTGGGTCCCGCACACTTTTTACGGCGTCCGGCGCACTCTCATTTGGGTCCCGCACACTTTCTACGGCGTTCTGCGCACGCCCGTTAGGGTCCCGCACACTTTCTACGGCGTCCGGCGCACTCCCACTTGGATCCCGCACACTTTCTACGGCGTTCGGCGCACTCTCATTTGGGTCCCGCACACTTTCTACGGCGTCCGGCGCACTCTCATTTGGATCCCGCCCTCTTCCTACGGCGTCCGGCGCACTCCCACTTGGATCCCGCACACTTTCTACGGCGTCCGGCTCACTCCCACTTGAATCCCGCACACTTCCTACGGCGTCCGGCGCACTCCCACTTGGGTCCCGCACACTTCCTACGGCGTCCGGCGCACTCTCATTTGGGTCCCGCCCTCTTCCTACGGCGTCCGGAGCACTCTCATTTGGGTCCCGCACACTTTCTACGGCGTCCGGCGCACTCGCACTTGGATCCCGCACACTTTCTACGGCGTTCTGCGCACGCCCGTTAGGGTCCCGCACACTTTCTACGGCGTCCGACGCACTCCCACTTGGATCCCGCACACTTTCTACGGCGTCCGGCGCACTCTCATTTGGGTCCCGCCCTCTTCCTACGGCGTCCGGAGCACTCTCATTTGGGTCCCGCACACTTTCTACGGCGTCCGGCGCACTCTCATTTGGGTCCCGCACACTTTCTACGGCGTCCGGAGCACTCTCATTTGGGTCCCGCACACTTTCTACGGCGTCCGGCGCACTCCCACTTGGATCCCGCACACTTTCTACGGCGTCCGGCGCACTCCCACTTGGATCCCGCATACTTTCTACGGCGTCCGGCTCACTCCCATTGGATCCCGCACACTTCCTACGGCGTCCGGCCCCTCCCCCTTGGGTCCCGCACACTTTCTACGGCGCCCGGCGCACTCTCATTTGGGTCCCGCACACTTTCTACGGCGTCCGGAGCACTCTCATTTGGGTCCCGCACACTTTCTACGGCGTCCGGCGCACTCCCACTTGGATCCCGCACACTTTCTACGGCGTTCGGCGCACTCTCATTTGGGTCCCGCACACTTTCTACGGCGTCCGGCGCACTCTCATTTGGATCCCGCCCTCTTCCTACGGCGTCCGGCACACTCCCACTTGGATCCCGCACACTTTCTACGGCGTCCGGCGCACTCCCACTTGGATCCCGCACACTTCCTACGGCGTCCGGCGCACTCCCACTTGGGTCCCGCACACTTCCTACGGCGTCCGGCGCACTCTCATTTGGGTCCCGCCCTCTTCCTACGGCGTCCGGCGCACTCTCATTTGGGTCCCGCACACTTTCTACGGCGTCCGGCGCACTCTCATTTGGGTCCCGCACACTTTCTACGGCGTTCTGCGCACGCCCGTTAGGGTCCCGCACACTTTCTACGGCGTCCAGCGCACTCTCATTTGGGTCCCGCACACTTTCTACGGCGTCCGGCGCACACCCACTTGCGTCCCGCACACTTCCTACGGCGTCCGGCGCACTCCCACTTGCGTCCCGCACACTTTCTACGGCGTCCAGTGCACTCTCATTTGGGTCCCGCACACTTTTTACGGCGTTCTGTGGCGCATTTCTGATTCACACCGTGCGGCGTTCCAAAAAGTACTTCCGAGATCCCGCCGTATTGACTGAAGCGTTCAATCCTTAGCAAAAGCCTATCAGTAACGGTGTTTATTTCACTAGTTCATTTTTTTACGTCGGATGGTTTATAATAACATGTTTACGTGTCTTTGTCTTTCTTGACCCTCAATTTTGAGGTTCCACAAAAATTGAGCTACAAACTTCAAATTTTCACAGGAGCTAGGTGCAAACAAAACCAGCTTCCTGGCCAAAAGAGCTCTCTAGCTCAACGATAAGTGTTCCAACAAGATCGTGAACGCCAACTGAAAAAAAGGAGATGAACATTTTTTCGACCAAAATGACGTGGTTTTGACACTTTTTCTCGAGTCTCAGGTAACCATTCAGGACCATTTTTTGAACAGTTATTTAGCTTTCTAAGGTATATTGAATGCAAAAAGAACGATCTTTCTAGGTTTACTCTGGACCCTGATACTGAGATCAGGGGGTTGCGCGATGGCGAATCAAAGCCAAATCTGGTGAGCGCTTCGCGCTCACCACAATAGCACCAACTCTAACCGGGGCCTTAAGGCCCCGGTCAGACTCGGTCGAAAAACCTGCTGAGTCCGACTGAGTCCGGATGAGTCCGGGGTGGAAAAACCTGCTGAGTCCCACTGAGTCCGGTTGCCCCCAGCACCAACCAGCTCCTCTGCGAAACACGCAATTGATAGTGACGATTATTACCTCAGCTGTCAATCGGAACGTGTTTGGTGGCTGATTTTTCTTGTTTTCAACATGTCTGAATCTGATTTCCGTATCAGCAGCACGTGGGGCAGAGCGCAGACGATGAGAGTCGAGATGCGGCGGGACTCGGCAGGTCGCAGTCGGCCGAAAAAAATGCACCCAAATCACGTGAAAAATACCTATATCGACCGGGTGGGACTCAGCGGGACTCAGTCGGTGCATTGGCCCCGCCCTTGTACGCATGAGAAATATCAGTATCGACCGGGGGGATTGCGGTGGGCATCAGACGGTCGCAGTCGGACTCAGTGGGTTAATTTTTTCCACCCGTTCTCCACGAATTTGATGCGTATCGACCGGGTGGGACTCAGTAGATCCACCGACTATGACAGGGGCCTAAGATGGATTTAGTTATGAACTTGATAATATTATCACAAGATAACGAGCCAATTCGATGAAAAACAACCGTACGCGATCTCTAGCACTGTCAAAATGAAAGTGCCTTTCGCCTTGGAAAATAACGTTCCTTTCGGGTTTTGCAAAATATTCTTGCGCGATTGACTAGATCACGACGTGCTGTACATTACGGCGTTTTCGAAAACGGAGCACTTTGAGGCGAGTTGTGCTCGAAAGACGCTTTAGTTGCCCACTCTGTCGATTTCTCCCATTTTTTGCCCTTGGATAGCAGCGGTATTGAACCTTGAGATGAAACCAATAAAAAGTAATTTCTTTTGCAGTGGCTACTAGGGATGTGCGTAATTACGAATAACAACTAATGACTTACCGAAATTGGTCAGGAAAGCAACACTTATTCAAATCGCGCTCAAACCCAAAGATTATATCATGATTGAGACAATTTCAAAGTTTTGTCGGATGTGGTTGGTACAAAATAACCAAATTCTTCAGAACTTATTATTTCCAATGACACTGCTTTGCAGTTCTAGAACCTTAACATTATAACCACAACCGAACGTTGCGGAAGACCAGCACTTGTGCGACTTCCGGTCGGTCGCGCGACCTCAAGGTAGGCTCTTTGAACCAGTCCCGACACTGGCCGGCTCTAGCGGAAATTTCCACAGAGGGTCGTATCAGTGGTGATATGATGACTAGGTCAAGCATTAGCGATCTGGGGAACCTATTACTTCTATGTTATAATAATCTTATAGAACAGATGTGCATAACAATTTAGGAGCGGAAAAACCTAGCACTTCTCGGTTCTGAAACAGAGCGGTCTAAAAAAACGATGAACTATTCAGACGAACAGGATAAGTGAAATCGGTCATGCTTTGACATGTGATCGATAGGGAATCCAGGAGAAAATACGCATTTTACAAAATACCGGAGTCAAAAAAAGTTTTTCCTGATACCACTGCATTCGCTACACTGAGAGGGACACGAAAACTCCAAAAAAAAACAGTACGTCAATTTTAAAGTGAGTTCTAACTATGCGGCGCCTTATGCGCTCAAAAAACGCCGCAGGACGCCGTTTTCGCAAAAAGTTTGTTCGGTACTGTACTTCGCAGCAGATGGTCGCGTCGCGGCAATCATTCAGCAGGCGCTTAGCCTATCGCCAAAGGTCTGCAATGGCCGCTACGCGACGCGCACTACGAGTCCGGGTGTCCACGGGCCGCCTTCAAATTAACCACTTTCAATACTACACTATATAAGACGCTTTATGCATTTCGTTATGAAATCGATAATATCGGGAATTGCCTGCAGGCCACAACTGCGCACCGACGGAAACTGTGTCAGATGATTGGATGGTAAATAAGAGGCGTCGTCCGATTTTTGGTAATACATTCGAGAGAAGGGATTTCCATAGAATGGGGTTCTGATTTCTTCCAAACTTTACCCATTATAGGAAAAAGCTCAAATCGACGCGCGCGCTTGGCTCTGGAAGTCGGGCAAAGAACAATTAGTGCAAAGTTGGTGCAAAGCTCCGTGTTGTCATCATTGGGGATGAAGAAAATAACATCACATAGCGCAGATGGGCGATTTCTGCGCCGAAAGATCTAAGAATCCAGGATTTCCTCTGTTTTTCACAATGCTTGGGGAGACGAAACCGAAAATTTAAAAACACACACCTTCGAGTAAGAGTCTTTCATTCATATTTTTAATTATGTAAATGTAAGCTTGCAATTCAAACCAGGTTCTCTAAAAAGCATGGACATGAATGTTTTGTAAAGCGTACCTCTTCATGTCTTCCTTTTTTATTTCTGGAGGATTTTTTTGCTTCAACTACGCTTGTTTTCAAAGTGTAGATTTTATTTATTTTTTGGCTCGTTGAACGACTAACGAAGTACAACATTTCTATTAAGAACTTAGCTGCTGGCCACCATCACTCAACAGATGCCCTTGGAAGAATCTACTCAAAAATTAAGTGATTACCTCATACGAAAAAAACCGAAAGAACTAAGTTAACGACGCACGGGAAGGAACTTATTTTTACTATCTCATGTTTGTTTTCTTCTCCCAAAAGAACTTCATTGCTAATTTCGGCAGCGAGAGTATGATATGCGGAACATCGAAGGGAGGAACACATCTCATTAAAAGTTGAATAACTGAGAAAAAATCAAATAGAACACAATAATCGTAAAAAAATCACATGGACGTCGGAGGCTACAGGAGGAAAGTCTCCTCCACTTCAACAACAGCGAACAAATTAAAAATTGAGTGGTACAGAATATTGGGTGATGAGATATGTGGCAGAGCAGCGTGGGGCTAAGTTATACTCTGCATTTCCTTGCCACTGGCTTCCGCGGCAGGTCTGCTATTGATCAATTCCGAAATCGCCACCACTACAGACGTGCAACAAAAGCCAGCGGCAGCAAAACGCCGAAGTATGGCCCGGATCATACTACCGTCGCGGCGATGTGTGAGAAAGAACGGTATCGATCCATCGCGGCGATACTGCGCTTCTGAGGGCATTGATTGTTTTGGCGAACCAAACAACAACCTGCTGGGTGGAATGGGATGATATCCTCATCGGAGATCGGTTGAATACTTCATTTTTAACCACATTTCCGAAACATCGGGCAAAATTGCATATCTCCGCGATGATATCGGAGCCGCTCTACGTTGGGCAGCGTTGAGATGAAATCGCGGCGATATTCATATTTGCTAAAAATTTCGGTAATGTGGGTAGATACAGAGGTGTCAACCATTCTCCGATGAATATCTCTTTGTAATCGACTCGACGAACTGCCTCTGTGCATATGAAAACAATCGATTCCCTCCGAAGCGCAAAATCGCCGCGATTGATCGATACTGCTCTTTCCCACGAATCGCCGCGACGGTAGTATGATCCCGGCCTATACCTTGGGCCTAGAGGGAGCAACAATGTAACAAACATCACCCCATGAAGAAAGGGTAGCGGATGGCTAGAATAACGCCATAGAAGAAACCATAATTTATTTCGGCAGAGTTATACGAAAATGAGCAGCTCATTCATAAAAGTATTAACTACGGGCATGATGCTAATCCACAAAACGTACGGAATGGGAACGAAATGAGACCCTCCCACAGATTATAATGCATAAGCACAGTCAGTTGTCCAATCCCATTGAACACTGACAGCATTGCAAAAAAAACGAAAAGAACTCTGAAAAATGCAGCGCCTGAATCAATCGGGGATTAACAGATTCATCATCAATAAATGCGCAATTTTTCTAAGCTGAGGCAAATGATTTTCGAGGGAGGAGAACATGGCGGCCTGCCTGTTAATCCTCCAACATCTGACATCACATATACACAAAGACTAATGCAATAGCACGTGAAATCAATCACTGGAAACCACGTGAGGAGCAGTTGTCGGTCATCATTGAGGGAACAAATCGGCCCGCTGTCAGACAGAGGGTCATGAACTTTCCTTCTCTCACTACTCTGAAGATGTCACATTCGCACTCTCTAAGCTAATCAGGCAAGGCTAACCAGATCTTCCACTGATATCTGGAGATAACAAATGTTCAGAGTGCAGTACTGAGAACTCAGCCACCAGAATAGACACAAATTGTTCCCAGTAACTTTCAGTACATCAATCTCTTTATGATTTTATATAACTCGTTTATGATCACAAGATTTCGCAGATTTTCACGACAGATGTAAGAAACTTTCCGAACAATACGACAGAAATGTGATCCATATAAGATTAGAAAGAAGATGGGGAGGGAGGGTTCACAGTTAAAGGCACAGTACACCCAGAAAATTGTTTTTCAGTTTTCATACTTACCGTATTTCCTCTATTTAAAGTACACCCAAAAAGGAGAGCTGAGTATTAGAAGTACACCCCCTATTTGAAGTACACCTCTATTAGATGTACATATAAAATCGAGGTCTGAGAATTAGAAGTACACCCTTTCAAAAGTCACCTCTTTTTGCAATGGACCTCCGGTACTCGAGTAAGTGTTTGGCAATTCGAATGGGACATTTGAGTGAGTCAACTTTGCACGGGATGTTTTTTTTATTATTGTGAGGTTTGAATATTCACAGAAACACAAAAAAAACTATCGGCCACCCCTTTCTCGGTCAAAGATTGCTGGTATGGGACAACTTCCGATGTAACTTCACCGAACTTCAGGGGCCGGATTCATCAATGCGGCAGTGCTGGGTAGGGGTAAAGGCGTCGGCACGTTTGATGGTTACCCTGCAAAAGCGAAAGATCGCTAACCGACAGCGCCCTTTGCCTACCCAGCTAATAGGCTGGGGCAACTGAGACACTGCTCCGGTAGGATACCATAGGCTCTCACGGGGTAATCATCAAAAGTGCCGACGCCTTTACCCCTACCAAGTGGCACACATTGATGAATCCGGCCCCAGATGACCAAGACAATAACACAGAACTGAAACTTGATATTGCTGTTATTGACGGCGAACTCAGAGATTGGTGGGGATGTTCCCGAGAACGACGACGGAACTTCCCTCAAAACAACTGGGGAAATTCCCCCCGAATCGAGGGGATGCGGAGGGGACCTCCGGCCAGCGGGTCTTCCATTGTTCTCCCGATCGCCAGTCTTCTCCATGCTGTCGCAACCCAACACAACTTGTTTATTGATTGATCAAAAATCAGCTTGCAAAACTCGCTGTTTTCAGCAGCTTCCTGTTCTTGGAAAACTGGAATAGGGCCAAAAATATTCACTCCTAACAAAAGGTTACAGAGAAGCCTGTTATCTCCACTGAAATCTGGACAGAGATTCCCTACACAGTCCCTGAGTGGGAGGTCTGCTCCCTCAATTTGCGAAATGCGAGACCATCTCGAGACCGGCCAGTTTGCATCACCGTACACACTGCGGCTTTGTTTTCACGTTCATCACATGTGGGAGGAGGCCATTGGAACAACCGTGAAGTGAACTTCCTTAGTGCTCCCCCCCGAGTCGACTGTTTCGAACGTCATTCGTTGTGTATAATTCGAGGTGAGAGGGGCGAGACGTCTCCCCGGAAGGAGACGTCTCGCCCCTCACCCCTCAACCGAGTGATAACGACCAAATCAGGTCTATTGTCCCCGGGAACTTCCCCACAAATATCTGTGGAATGCACGGAGCTCTTTTAGGTACTTTACAAGAATTTCGATTTGATTGAGTTTAAATCTTTCAAAGTTGACCTGTTTTGTGGCAAGACGTTGACCTTAACGGTCCTTGAAAAGCCAGGATTCCCAGCGTTATGAAGATTGGATCATTCATGTTGTGGAATCGTTTATACGGAGAGGAAATCAGGAGCCATCAATGGTAGAATTTACCCACAGTGGATGGTGAACGCAAAAAAGTCGCCTCTGGAATAGCTGTTCTCAAGCCGCTCAAGAACCGCCCTTTTTCAATCGCTCTGGACGGCTCGAAAGGCGAACAGTTAAATTGTTTTCAAGCCCAACAAGTCGACTCTTTCTTTCCCATAAAAGGCGTGTCAACAAAATCGAGATCAGACTTATACGATTTTTGAAAAAAAAATTGACTTGGGGAGGGTGTGAATAATGGTCTTTAAAATATGATATCAGTGATTGTGAAAGCCTAAATTCGATTGGGCCTAAGTGGCTAAGTTTTCGGGTTTGTGGTCTGAAAATTCAATACATACAAACTCTCTATGTTATACTGGAAATCTCTGCCAGAAATTCGAACAGTCTACCACTGGAAATTCAAAAAACTGCGCCGAATAATAGAAGTACGCCCTCTATTAGAAGTACACCTCTAATAGAAGTACACCAAAAAGAAAGGGCTGAGAATTAGAAGTACAGCCTCTATTTGAAGTACACCTCTAATAGAAGTACATATAAAATAGGGGTCTGAGTATTAGAAGTACATGTACTTCTAAAAGAGGAAATACGGTATATTGGAGACGGTCACACGCTGATCACAGCGGTATCTTTAAAATCGTGCAAGACCCCCTACGAAAGGAGTTATGGCTCCTCAAAAAAGCCTGTCATCTGAGGGCGGAAAACTGATGAACGAGTTGTCCTAGGCCTGTATTTCCTTTCATTCGCCATCGTTGCACGAGAGCGAGCCAGGATTATGAGAAGGGCCGGTAATGGACTCAAGAACGTAGACTCGATTGAAATTCATCCATCCATCCAGCCGATATCGAGGCCGAAAATCAGGAAGGGGGTCGGGCCTATAGTGATCGCTTATTTCTCGCATATTTGGAGGACTTGAGATTTCGCACTTGGCAAGTGTTATACAGGAGGGGCCCACAACACAATCAAATGAAAATCACAAAATTCATGTCTGAGGTGTACTGTGCCTTTAATGCAGGACGGGACACATCTGTGAAATCTGTGAAAAGTCGGGCATACCACAGAAAAATTTGAATTTCGAGTATTTGAGGAGGCAGTAAGAACGTCTAAGCGTACAATAGCGCCAGAAAGACTCCGAACAGATGGTTTTCGCAGAAGCTGAGTTCGTTTAACGTGCAAAATAATAACGATTTCGCAGTACTACCACAGATTCGGCATATTTCCTCAGAGAATGGTCATAAAAATTCCAAGCCTGTAACAGGTATCGGCAGTCGTATGCCTTCAAAACCACTGTATGTGACTACGATAGAGCAAGAGGTCCCAAAAGAAAAATCAAGTGAAGTTCAGACAGAAAACGTCAATTTTTCAAAAATTTATTGCTATTGGATTATACGCCGCAGGGTTTTTGCAAGACATGCTGTGTATAGGCACTCGCAATGCTCTACTGGTCTACGAATTTCGACCTTGTTGATTCATATCAAAGCGAGATACTACGTACCAGGTGCGGAACCTCGCATTTTCACTTCTAACTTATTTCCGAAAATTTTCCGAGAAGAACCTACTTTCTCGCATTGACATACCGTGGTTTCGAAGGCCTTCCAATGGTCAACAACTGCTTTAGTGGAGGAATTTTTATGACCATGCTCAAGGAAACAGGCTGAATATTTCACACGACAGGCTAATCGTCATTATTTTTCAATTACAACAAATTTTTAAAATCTAACCTTAGGTATATATCAGTTATAATTTGTTATTCCCTACAACATAATAAATTTTCATGTGATTTCAATCAGCCTGAGCCGAGATACGTATGAGAGCTGTTTTTTCCGATAACCATTGAAGCTTGCAACTTTTGGGCGCTGCTGTAGCTCAGATTCTTGAGAACGAAGTCCACAATTGACACTTCCTACTTCGGCAAATCATCATCGTGACTTCAGCTAAACACTGAAGACAAATTAATGTCTTGCTCCTCCTTCCCACAGCATTCAGAATCTCGTTTTCGAGTCAGCATAAAAACCAGAGATGAGCGGAAATATGACTGACGTGGTCTTGGGCATTTCGGATTCCGGAATTCAAACGGCCATTCCCTTTTACAAAAAAAAACTCAATAAAGAAACATGCTCATGCCTGATAGAAACCTGCAATCGAAGGATTGGGAAGATCGCCATCATTGTTTCATGTCCTTTTGAGACCACCATGGGACCGTAGACATGTTTTCGCGGACTAGTTCTACGCTGGTACGTTATTCTGATAAGCCAGCCTCTCTGAGCCAATTTTGTTGCGGTCTGCACCCGGATTTTCCTTGCTACAATGCTAGTCGAACAAAAACACGATTGGGACGAAAGGTCAATGAACACTATCACAAAAATAAACTTTCTGTCCATGTAATTCCTTCACAATTCGAGCAAGGTCGCGTCAGAGAGCCGGAGGCAAGAGAAAAAATTGCAAAGAAATGGAGGGATCGAGACGGACATGCCAGCAAGACAAGATGTGCGAATTGGGATGAGCTGAGCCAGTAAGACAAGGCATGCCCTACACGAACAGTACTATTGCTTCAAGAGCAATTTCCAGTCCTAGTGGAGCGACAAAACTATGAAATGACACAAAACCAATCACGTTGCCGTGAGCAGAAGATGTGGGGGGGGAGGTGCGAGTTGCCTGCACTCGGACGAACGTTTGAACACATGTTACACCAGCAATGTTTGCCCGCACACTTCAAACTCATACACATCATGAAAACCTGCACATAAAAAAGAAAACCAGGCAAAAATCTGCCCCTATCAAGTACCTTTGTCAGATCCATCGTTTCTTGGAATTATTGGAGGAATCACTTCAATTGAGATTGTTACGGGACCCGATGAGTGATTAGCACCATTTAAATTGGATTCCTCCTCCATCTCTAAACGAAAATTATACAATGACACAAATGCACATACAAGCCGACCGAGAAATGCGGCTATTCCAAAATCCCAGATATATTTGGGGGAAAAGCAAAAGGCCCAGCCACATTAACAATGATATTGATTTCAGCACTGAAGGGGTCCGATGGGAGCATCTGCTCATGGCCAATGCCTCCTTTTTCTTCCATATGGCGCCTGGATTCTCAGTATTGGCCACACAAACTGCACAAGATATCTTCGAAGGAACAATGCACACTTTGCGAGAGTATTCAAGTACTCAAATGTTATAAATGCATTCATTCTCAAATCGAATCCGCATAAGGTCAGTGACTTAGTACAACGTGACAGAATTTCCCAGCCATATGAAGTCAGCATATAAAGGATTGATTGGCACATATCCAATGATCTGGCACTTAGAAAGACAATTAAAACGACACAATGAAGTATTGCAGAGTAACAACAGTTCTTTCCGTTTCCATTTTTACTGAATATATCAGATGCTCTGTTATGTAAACCCGTAAAACATTACACAATATAAATGCTCAGAACAAGAATGTGTAAAGAAAAAAAGTTGACCACATAAATAGGACACCCTCACATATACACATTGAGCTTTTTTGAACGAAGTTCTGGGAGAATTAATTTTGTACGTCCTAAGTTTCTTCTAAAGCGAACTCCCATTCTGCAGATTTGGAAGTACTTAGAACTACATAGTAGTTCTAGAAACTTTCTACGAATGCCTTCACAGTTTCTACACTCTAAAATCACGTGAGTGACAATTTTCTAAACCAATACGGACGCCACTACACCCGTGGGACGACAAGGATGATACAAGTAATTCCGAATGCTTTCAAAAATAAGATTTCTGGTCATAAAGTGAACAAAAGATGAAGTTCGAGGGAATTGAGCAAGAAATGTCACAAAGCTCCGAAACCTTTACATAAAAACGGATAAACACAGGTAGCTATTGAGCGATTGTACAATGTATACGAAAAACATCCACTACTAACAATAAGTTCCGCAGAAGTTTCAAAAAAGCAATAACTTTAATAAAAATCCTGCCAAAAAGTATTTCTCTGGAGTTAGTAGCTGTCAGCAACCGCTCATGCGATTCCGGCGAAAGAAAACTATAAACAACCTCTAGAAATTCAATCACTCTCTTGGATTTTCGAATGGTTTGACAACGATAAATTCTGACAATAAATATTTGATTTCGAAAATTTCACTGGACGTTTTATTTTTTGTTGCTATTGTGGAATCCACTGCGAGCGGATTGAATGAATTCGGAGCCTATCCAGGAATATTTCATAATAAGGGGAGAAATGTGACAATGACTCCGGAAGAATTTGTATTACTATATAACATAGCATTCGCAACACGCAGTAAATCACAAAAGCATATCGCAGAATGTATTACATGGATGGCTTATTGAAATGATTATTATCGACATATAGGCCATTTTGTCGGATATATTCAACAACATCGAAAGGAGTGGTGAACATAATCGACCTACCAGCTGCAACAGCAGCCCGTATATTCGTCGAACTAATACTACAAGGACATACGTCATCAACAAGAATAATGACTTGGTCTAGAACATCTCGTAAACACGACATCGATCGAAGCGTTTTCAATGGATCCGAGCCCTCGCGCCTGATAACGATCAGGCCGAATTTGGTAATGATGTCGCGCACGTCGTTCGGATTCCAAAGATTCTCGCCATTTGGGAGAATCCTGGTAAACGACTCGACGACATCTCCACCGACGACAAGAGCTACGCAAACGTCATCACGTTTCAGTTGAATCCTGGTGCTCTGCTGATGATGATGCAGGACGGCGAGCGTCCGCGACCACGACTTCTGGCGACACTCCCAGCCATCTGCTCGGAGCCATTGCGAATGACAGGTGGCTGCCTCAGCCATCGCAAGACGGTGGTGGGCCGAAGCAAGATTCGGCTTGCCGAATGAATCCGCCACAGGACTAATCAGCCCTTCAAGCACGATACAACTTAGTTGCTTCTCCAGATGATCCCGGGCCACCTCCATCATCCTCATATGCATCAGAGTCGGAGGATTGAACGAACCACATGCCAACAAAATCACTCGCTGAGATCCCTCCCGCCGCCACATCTGAAAGATCATACACATAGTCAGAAGTCATATAAGACGCTTTCCTGAAGTCTCACCGCACCAGCAATTCGTTCATTATAATTTCAAAAAAAGGCACTTTGGCCCAAGGAGTGGTCGCAACTATAGGTAAATACGTGAACTATCAAAAAATGGTGGCTGAGGTAGAATTCAAGGAATATGATCTTCTCAAGTAAGAAGAGAAAGGATAAGCAGAACATAGACAGCTAGATTGGGTAAGATAGGTCATTTTCATTCTGTGCTAGCCACCAGGGGCGTTCTAATAGGGTTGATTAACCACAGAATAACTTAATCAAATCAGGGAGAAAACTGTCCCAATTTCAGTTTCGCTCTGTGAAACAGCAAGAGCCTACATCTAATTGTTTGTATAAATCGAACATTACACATAAAGCCTAGCTCGCTCGGATGAGTCCGGGCGGAACAAGCAGGGGAGCGGTCGGTCATGGCAAAATATAACAGTGACAAGGTGATTTTGACATGAAAGGCCCGATAAGCATAACTCCGGCCGGCTCAAAATGAGGGAGCTAGGCTATAAGTCAAATCTTCCCGATCCTTTTCAAAAAAAGGAAGAACCATTTCAGAGGATCAACCTCTGACTCCATTTCAGATTTCACGACGCGAATGAAATTGTGATTTGGTTTTATACCGCCCATGCGCAACCTTGCGATTCCGAAATTAACGTTCTGGGTCGCTTTGGGGAAGCAGTTTTTTTTTGAGGTGAAAAGAGCGTAAAAGTTGGTATTACCACCCAAAATGGTTCGGGATTATTTCTACAAATTCGAGAATAATGTAAAAAACACTAGATTTTAATGTTAATCTGATTTTTTTAAACGGCGCTCACGATATTGTTAAGACACTTGAAATTGAGCAATTTCGAGTGAAGGCTGGAAATGGGTAGAGCTCGTTCCTATTCATTTTTGAAGTTGATAACTTGAATCGTGGGTTTACATCAGGGCCGTGCGGAAATCTTCCGATTCCGTTTCCGCATTTCCGCTGATGTAGGCGAGAAAGTAAGAATAGAGTTTCACTTCTCTATTCCTGATCTCTGCGTAAGGCATTCTGTTATGAGGCAAAACTTTTATTTTTATAGGTGAGAATAATTGTAAGAAATGATATTTATAATAGCGTCATTGGCTCCGACAGGCTTTGAAAGTTTTTACACTAAAATCCATTTGGGTTTTACAGGTTCGATACTGCCAGAATTCTAAATTTTTGCAAGGTTGAGGAACGATGGATAGTTGAGTGTTTCGGGAGAGTGTTGTTCACTCTAATACATATCTCTTGAAATTACGTCAACGAAAATGCGTTTTAAGGCTACTTAGAGTGTGAATCCGCCCTAGGCTAAACATTTTTCGATATTCTGAGAGCACACAGGTGCAATCTAGGGTACGAAAACTAAATTTACCATATGGTTATCCGTATCTGGAAACGTACAATACTCACGAAATTTTTTCGAAATTCTTAATGGGACGGCTAGCGTTGGCGTTGCAGCATCGTGCAGAAAAGTTAGTAAATTTTCCGCACGTTGCTGCAACGCTGGCTGCCCTATTAAGAATGTCGAAAACATTTGCAAATTTTCCAATAAAATCCTACACTAAACATTTTTAAGGGCTTTAAAAAAAGTAGCGCTCTTTAACTTGCGCCAGCATGCATGAAATTTCGGGAATGTTTTCAGATAGAGACAACTGTATTCTAAGAATCGTTTTCGTATCCTACACTGCATCTGTGTGCCCTCGGGGCATCAAAAAATGTTCAATCATGAAGAAAACATTTGGCCTTTTGGTCAGCAGAAGGCTGTTTTTCACTTTAGTCATAAGACCATGCGGGATATAAAACGAATGATAATGATTCGAAGTACGCCCCCTCCCCCCGGTCGTCGTCATTATCATTTAACGTGGCTGAATGAATCACGGGATTCAGGGGGGGGGGGGGTTGGACCAAAGTTGACAAGTTGACATGCATCAAAGCTCGTGCCTGCTGCTCCCCTATTTTAAGAAACCTCGGTACCTTCACTCAAGACACAGTAACTGTGAATGGAAAAAAAGAACACTGGATTTCAAGGATTTCAATTCAGAAAGTTCAATCCAATTCAAAAAATTCAGTGAAATATGGGCTACGCCAGCGAATACGAAATTTCAGATGCTTTGAAAGCGAGAAGCCTGACTGATGAATCGCATGTCTTTCCTGTCGAGAATTGTTTTTTTGCCCTCTGAACTAATGTGAGAAGCAAAACATGTTGAAATGTCAAAAACTACGAGCTTACAATACCATCGGTTGAAACTTTGTTGTTGACAAGCTCTTCGCACCAAATGCCAAAATGCACTGCTATGTGGTAGCCATAAATTCGGGTTCTGAATTGATGAAATCACGCGCTAGCCTACAGTCTACGGCAACAGGAAAATTCGACTGTGTGGTCGCGTTATTCCACTAAGGCATCCTTCATAGTCCTCACCGCAAGCGCGGCACGCGCGTGTCGCGCGGGAAAGACGGTGGACTATGAAAGTTCTTACCGCGCGGCACGCGCGGTAAGAACTTTCGTAGTCCATCAGTACCGCCATAGCGGCGCCGCCCAAACCGCCGTGGCGGTTTTACCGTTTCAATCAATAAATGATTCTCAATTTGAGTCCACTCCAACATAAATAATTCTGGGACTATCCTGCGCCACCGCTCACGCAAATGCAAGCCAGGAACTTCTGTACAAGTCCCAGTTGAGGCCCGACTTTTACCCGCACCGCCATGGCGGTGCCGCTAAATATTTCATAGTGGCTTCCCGCTCGTACCGCGCGTGCCGCGCGGTGGAAAGTTTCATAGTCCACCGCTCGTCCCGCGCGTCACGCGCGTGCCGCGCTTGCGGTGAGGACTATGAAAGATGCCTAAGCATACTGTAGGTTGAGCCATAGTCATCGGCAAAATTATTTTTCTATCTTGAACTTGAAGAAAAAACACCGGAAACGTTGAGAAAGCGTAACTAGCTTTTCATACTTTTGCGATTGCGGCAAATGACGCTTTTCGAGCTACGGCGAAACCGGTGGTTGGGAGTTCTAAGAGTTTAGGTCGAGGTTGACGACTGACTCCTCTGCACTTGAGAATGCTGGTAGAATGCCAAGATCGGCATTGAATCCCAGATGAGAACTGGTGCATATATGATAAAACGCGGCAAACGCCGCTAAGGCGGCATTTCCGGCGTTTTACCGTACGGGTTTCGTCCGAGGATCCATTGCCTATCTGGACATTTCACCAGCATTTTCATGTGCAAAAGAGTCATTTGTCAACCTCTACCTAAATTCTTAGCACTTCCAAGCACCGGTTTCGCCGTAGCTCAAAAAGTGGCATTTGCCGCAATCGCGAGACTATAAAAAGCGAGAAAGTTTCCCCACTAACCACGCCTTATCAATACACCTGAAGCCTTTTTTATGGATACACACAGGAATAACAAGAAAACTGAAGAAAGACAAAAAAAGGAAATAACAAAGAGAATTGAATTTTTATTGTTACTCCTGCGTGTGTTCATGGTAAATACTATGAATATTGATGTTTGTGTGTGGGGAAAAACTTACCGTTTTCAACGTTCCCGATGTTTTTTCTATAAAATTCAGGAGAAAATTACAGCTTTATCGTTGATTATGGCGCAACCTACAGTATGATAAGTGGAAATACGCAATCAGGGTCAAGCGGGGTTTCGAAATTTCGCAACGGAGGGTCGCAAAAATTTTTGCCCGAAAATCAAAGTTAGGGGGAATCGCAAAAAAATTCGGACCAAAATGAAAATTTGGTCAAGATATCGCAAAGATTTTCGATATCTGCGGTCATCAAAGGGGAGGATCGTAGCATTGCTCAGGTTTAAGATGCTTGAACCCGAATATTGAACAAGTTTTCGGCCTTTGACAAATTTAGTTATCAAATACAAACCGCCTAGAAATCGCACATCGGGGAGTCGTAAAAATTTTGGATTTTGGAAAAAAAGTTATGCTGAGGAGGGGTCGCTCCGATTTCGAAAAATTACGCAACGCTCCGCCTGACCATGCACGCGACCGCACAATCGCCTTTTTCCTTGACGTGAACTGCAGATAAGAAGATGAAAAGACCAAAAGCAAAATCAAAACCATCGCTTTGGAGTGGCCATTCTATCCGGATTTCAATCGAAACTCCAACAGACGCACATTTTGACTACAGTGAGATGCTTCATCCCGATCCTGTCCTAATATATATTTGCCTTACTTTGTGTACATGTGCGGCTATTTGCGCGTGTGTGAGAATGAACGGAAATTCGGTCACTATGTTTCCAGGAATGGTGCTATTTGGTTTGTTATTTTTGTGATGTGTACTGATAACATTATATTCCTATATAAAGGTATGCTATGGGGATTCATGAGCAGCTGCGGGTGCGGTAGGAGTAGGCTGTGAGTTCTCAGTGCCGGTTCACACCTAGAGAACATGACAGATGAGGGAGGGTAAAGAATTCATAAAAAAGGGATAAGGGGAAGCAAGGAACGGTTGGGGAACTGAAACCTATCTCTCTCTCTCTCAGATGAGTCCGGGCGGAGCAAGCAGCAAAGCGGTCGTTTATGGCAAAATATAACAGTTATAGGGAGATTTTGACATGATAAGTTCGATAACCCTTGTTTTGACCGGCTCAAAAGGAGAGAGAAGGATTATATGTAGACGGCGAACAGGATCACTTGGAGAGCAATTATTATCGAGATGTGATAAGATAGTGACAGTACCACTATAAGGCCCCGGTCAGACTGCTGAGTCCGACTGAGTCCGGGGTGGAAAAACCTGCTGAGTCCCACTGAGTCCGGTTGCCCCCAGCGCCAACCAACTCCTCTGCGAAACACGCAATTGATAGTGACGATTATCCCCTCAGCTGTGAATCCGAACGTGTTTGGTGGCTGATTTTTCTTGTTTTCAACATGTCTGAATCTGATTTCCGTATCAGCAGCAGGTGGGGCAGAGCGCAGACGACGAGAATCGAGATGCGGCGGGACTCGGCAGGTCGCAGTCGGCCGAAAAAAATGCACCCAAATCACGTGAGAAACTCCTATATCGACCGGGTGGGGTGAGGACGATTTCGGTGGGACTCAGTCGGTGCATTGGCCCCGTCCTTCTACGCATGAGAACCATCATTATCGACCAGGGGGATTGCGGTGGGCATCAGACGGTCGCAGTCGGACACAGCGTGTTGATTTTTTTGCACCCGTCTTCCACGAATTCGATGCGTATCGACCCGGTGGGACTCAGTAGATCCACCGACTATGACGGGGGCCTAAGGCTGATATCCCATAAAGGTCTGAGTAGGTGAGAGAGTGGTAATGGTGGAGCAAAGATGGGAACTGATGGGGTGAAGGGAAAGTTCTTTGGTAGAATTTCCGATTCGCTTCAGAAGTTCCAAATTGAAGCGTGTTATTGTACGGATGGACTAATAGTCAAGAAAACCGACTAATGATAGTGAGGCTTTGTGTGAATGGATGAGATTTCTTTCCGAATCCGTGGCACAATTATCGATGGATTTTCTCCACAATGTGGAGTTCTGTCGTTCTAGGAGCCGAATTCCGGTCCGCACTTGCGCACTACGGCTGTTGCATCACGCAACAAAATCATAATCAAATGTCAATGAATGAGTCAAATGATAACCATTCCTTCTTTAGATTCATCAACTCTAAACTCCGAGAAAAACCAGGTGTTGGGGTCCTTAAAAGCCCTAGTGGCACATTGGTGAGGAATGCTGGGAATAAAGCTGAGTTGTTGGCGGACGTTTTTCAAGAGTCGTTTTCTGACTCATCTCCGGTGGATACTCGACCTGTCTCCAATTGTTTCGCCGTTATGGCCGATTCCTGTTGGTTTCACAAGGACGAGATTATCAAGGAACTTCTAGCCTGGCCTTCATCCAATTCTGTGACTCCCGACGCCTTACCACTTAGCTTCATCAAGCAGGTCGTTCTTGATATTGCAGGTCCTTTGGAGTACATTTTCAATCTGAGCTTTATGTCTGGAGAGGTCCCCCTCAAATGGAGGCAATCGTTTGTTACCCCTATTCCAAAAAAACCCCCTTTCACTGACCCTGCTAATTTCAGGCCAATCAGTATAACATCTATCTTCTCACGGCTGTTCGAAAAAATTCTCAAAAAACGAATCGTAACTCATTTGGAATCAAATCAGGTTATCTCTCCCTTCCAGCATGGTTTCCAGGAAGGTAAATCTACTGTGACGTCATCTATTGAAGCGCTTAATAAATGGACAGCTCTTCTTGACGATGGAAAGAGTGTAGACGTTATCTATTTTGATTTTGCCAAAGCTTTTGATAAGGTTCCCCATGACAAGTTGTTGCAAAAACTTTTGATGGTTGGGATTCATCCTCGAATAGTTACATAGATACGTTCATTCCTAACTGATAGGACGTTCTCGGTCTGTATAGACTCTTCTCGGTCGATTCCAAGACCAGTCCTGAGCGGTGTGCCCCAAGGGGGGGTATTGTCTCCCATCCTTTTCAACATTTACACTCACGAAATCGCCGGTCTTATCGGTTCCTGTGGCACCGGTTTCAGTGCATTTGCGGACGATATCAAGATCTACCTGGACGTCTCCCAACCAGAGAATTGTATCTTACTGCAGCAGTCTATTGACATTGTTAGTACTTGGTCCCGTGATTGGAATCTCCCATTGGCAAAGGAAAAGACGAAGGTTCTCCACTTGGGTCATAGCAATGCTAACAGTAAATATATTGTCGATGGTTGTAAGATCCAGGAAGTTGATGAAATAACTGATCTAGGGTTCATTATTGCTACAAGTCTGAGTTTTGATAAGCACTGTGAATCTATCGCGAAGAAAGCGACTTTTGCAATGAATAATATTTTTAGAGGTTTGTCAACTTGCAATCCATCTGTGCTTATCAATGCTTATACCACGTATGTAAGGCCTCTACTCGAGTACGGTACCCCGGTTTTCAACCCCGCCAAACTCAAGAATATAAACAGATTGGAAAAGATACAGAACAAAATTACTAGAAGAGTTCTGATCAGACAGTATGGCTTTATCTATGGGCAAATGCCTTCCGCTGCTGACAGAAACGAACTCTTTAGACTCGAGCCTCTGATTCTCAGAAGGAAGAAAAATGACCTATTTCTCTTCCATCAAATCCTTTTCAACGTAAACTTTGGTCTAAGGCCTGGGAATTTCGTAAGAACGAGAGACTCTGTCACTCGGGGAGGGCCGATAAAATTCCATCGCACCGTGTCTAACCTTGAATGTCGACGCTGCTTTTTCACGAATAGGGTTATTCCATTATTCGAGGATCTCAGTAGAAATGATAATATTCCTGTCGAATTTGGTGCCTTCAAAAACTTGGTACGAGTAAAACTGGCTCCTGGGGGGCAGCCGAGTATCCCTCCGTAGCGCTTGGATTACTCGAAATCCTGCTCTTCTCTTTTGACTTTTGTTCGTTCCAGTTGGTTACAATGTTTACATCTTTGTCCACTTCATTTGAGGTTGTTTTTTTGTCTCATTTTTTCTTTTTTCTTTCACATGAGTGTAAACTTGTGTAATAAATAAATAAATAAATACATTATATATATATATATATATATATATATATATATATATATATATATATATATATATATACACATATATATAATCATGATGGGAGAAAGGTGAATCATGCCGGGACCACGTGGTCCCTGCATGAGTTAACACCGCGTTGTGATGCAGCAGCCGTAGTCCGCACATGCGGACCGGAATTTGGCTCTGAGAAAGACAGTACACATAAACGAGAAATCGAACACCTCATAAAGTTGCGAGTTTAGTTCTCAGAGGCAGTGTAAGTGTGCATATTCACAAGTACGCCGCGAAGCGGCGTGGGGATGCACTGTACTTCTTCCGAATCGAATGATCGGATGAGTATCCGACTGTTTCAGTCGTATACAAAAGAAGTCGGATATTCGAAAACATCCGATATCCGACTATAGTCGAAAAGTCGAATATTCGAAAGGGTTATATCCGACTACAGTCGAAACGTCGGATATTCGGATAGTTCAAAATCCGAATATTGTCGCAAAGTTGGATCTCACAACCTGACTACAAAAAAACTTCTTGTCAATCACACTCCTCGAAAATAATTACGCTCATCCGGGAATCTGTATTTGATTCTATTTATTAATTGAAACACGATTTTTATGTATATTTGCTTTTGGAAGAACCTTTGTGTTTGTGGGTGTAGGTCAGATGGTAGCGATTTTTTAAGAAACCTTATTGATGTTGCTGACAAACTTCTGCTATTTGTTGGACGACTACGGTGATTGTCCAAACAAGAGGCACCATATTTTCTTGCGACCGATGGATCGTTGTGGGCACCCTTCTGTGCGTCTGCCAAGTCTTCCTTTCGTATTCAACAGCTCATAACTCTGCCCATGGGTAGCAAAGTGCCTTCAAGGGAGCGGCCTGTTACGCCCTCTAATTCCGTAGCGCAGGAATTTTCGGGTCCTCGCGACGCTCGCTAAAACCCACTTATACTGCATCGAAGGTGTAAGGGTGCAAGCTCTAGGGACACTCCACGTAAAAAACAAAGGCGAAGTTCTCTATTCCGATCTCGCTGTCGCTAAGCCCGTGAATTCTCACCTTAATTGTTGCGAGAATTTATGGGCCAGGGTTGGGCAGGCTTGCGACATTTCGCAACGGGGGAGGTCGTAAAAATTCCGGCAATTTTTGAACAAAAATGAAAATTTGAGGGGGGGTGGGCTCGTAAAATTTTTGGAAAAAATTGCGCTTATCTTCCAACCACTTGGAAAGGTAGAATGAGGTAGGAGTAGTAAGTCGAGTAGTAAGTGGTGAGTAAATTCATTTTTTTTTCAAATTCCTTCACAAGCCTATCCATGAAAAATAACCGTTGCGTCGGTACCTCCGGGTTGTAACTGTGGCTCAACGCCGGTCCCAACGAGGATTGACTTCAAAAAGGAATAACTCTGCGAAGGTAGCGAGTTATGTGGACTTCAAGATGTCAAATTAAAGAGATTTAGTTTTAAATATAGGGGCCACGATTTGGTCGTGAAAATTTTTTCATCCCAAGAAAAGGGGGGGGGTTGTGAAAATTTTGTCCACAGAGGGATCGTAAAATTTTGGTCACCGGCCGCAACAGCCTGCTCAACCATGTTATGGGCTTAGCGACAGCCTGTGTTGAACAGCGATCTCATCTCGCGTTGGCTGTGCTGAACGCATGGATGCCGTTCGTAGTGCTGGTCCAGTCCTCTCGCGAATCGATTACTCGATACTCTGTGGCTGATCGTGGAGGGTGACCCCGAACCGCTCTCTGGAAGACCGTGCCAACGATACATTTGACTACGGGGATGCTGCAGGACGTGGGAAGAAACGCCAGTGCGGTCGATCGCAGCGGAGATCGCCCTATAGTACTGATCAGGACAGGGTGGATCGATCAGAGCGAGAATCTTCCACTCTTTTTCCCGCATTCTCGGCAAGAATTTCCGTAGTTCTTGAAGGTGGCGTAGCTGAAATTCCACCAACTGGGGCTAATATGTCCGTAGTTTACGTAAATTCTCGCGATAAAATTAGACTGGATACCTCCAAAACCCTGAGAATCTCATGTACTCGTGTGAGGCATTTCGCGACCCGTCGGCAGAGAACAGATTCTCCCAGGAAGAATTATTTCTAGCAACTTTTTCCAAACTTCTATGTTTTTACGTTGTTCCCAAACTGTAGAGGAACTTGTCTTTACGGTAGTAGAACTCTGAACATGTGACATTTCACAGCAAATCAAAATATAATAGGCTCTCTACCGCAATAATCAACTTCAAAAACAAGGTTACGTATAGAATCAACCTAATTTCTTTACAAGAAAATCGGACAGCTCTGACTGATCGGCAAACGAATTCTTTGCGGACTGCCTTTTTCACATCTAAAATGAAGAATATATCGCGCTAGCAGTATTTTGCTACGGAAACTCCGCCAGATATAAGCTCTTACCACGGAGCCTGTAGCAAATACTATACGGCACGCCTAAACATCCGCCAAGCAGCCATATCGGTCTGATTTTGGTTTGAAAAATGATGCTTTAATCTGTCAGAACGCCCGCGAGTGGATGAGTGAGAAATCGACGTGTTTTCATGCAAAAAAAAGTTACTTGCACTTGAATTTTTTCATAGTCGGATAAAAAAGTCGACTTTTTATTCGAAAAGTCGAATATTCGAAAAAGTCTCATATCCGACTACAGTCGAAAAGCCGAATATTCGAAAAAGTGCGATATCCGACTATAGTCAAAAAGTCGAATATTCGAAAAAGTGCGATATCCGACTATAGTCGAAAAGTCGAATATTCGAAAAAGTGCGATATCCGACTATAGTCGAAAAGTCGAATATTCGAGATGAATTTCTTTTGGAACAAGTATAGTGTGCACGTTAGTCTAAAAATGTGTGTAATGATTACTGAGCCTCTAATTTCAATGCTAACTGAATTACTCCAATACTTTCAGTCATTTTAAGGCTAGTGAAGGAAGAGCCTAGGGTGGAATATAGGCGAACCACGATATAAACAATGCCTCAATATCCCGGGAAAAATAAACTAATAGAAGATGACAGCCATGACGTTTCAGTCATTATATGCGTATTTCACTCAACAATGAAACACACGAAAAGGATAGTAATTTTCACTTTCTCCAAACGGATTGGAACTAAAATCAGCCCATCAAAAATCCGGTCGGATCGGAACTTCATTCCAGTTATTCGTGTTTGAAGTTGGCTAATGAATTGTACATAATGGATTAAACTATTTCAAGCAAAATGTACCTGAGCAGCACATAGACTTAGGACCGAATGAAATAAATATTCGAATATTCGTTTCACCCATGGATTTAGAATTTTGGGCTTTTTTAAAGCCTCGATTCACTAGGGAAACTAAAATATTCATTTTTTAATCGATTAACTCTGGAAAGTAAACTATTCGGTTTTCCGAGTAATCGATTCACCCGGGTACTCCGAAATTTTCGAGTATTCGGTTGGTTAGAAAAACCGAGAAGCTGAATATTCCGCCACTTTCGCGTCACGACACTCGAATATTCAGCCACTTAGGAAAAAATGTTTTTCAACAAAATGTTCATCCTAATTCGGATATCCAAACATATGTTCTGGATATTCATTCAGATCGGATAGAGAAGAGGATTTGGATATTAATCGCTCGTTCATGAAAACTGATACTTTCCGAAATTTCGAAAGAGCGAAATTCGAGAAATTCATTCATTCGTCACTCGGAAAAATTAAAAAGGCCTCAGTTGAATAATTCCTTCCTTCAAGAACTTAAAAAAAGCATTATTCGAATCCATTTATTTATTCAGGTTGTTCAAAAAATGCAATGTCCGAACTGTTCATTCATTCGAAGACAAAAATCGAATTCCTATGTCCTCGTGTTTTCGCCCAAGTGCTGCACATCTACTCAGGTGAGATATGTATATGATGGTAAGAATACAACAGAGGAAGAAAAAGTGTCTACTGAACTGCATTCACTGTCCTCTACAACACATCTCCTTTTAACTTGATGGATTTCGAGGTCAGAACAGAGTGAATAACATTATGCCGCTTTTGTCACATATTGGCCGGAATTTTCATCAAAAATAAAAACGAAAAACATATGATTCGCATTATTTTTCTAAGAAGCCGTGACACAGATATCGCTCTCTTACAATAAGGAGGAAAGCGATTGCTTCTCTTTTGTATTTTTCAATTTTCACAGAACAACCTCTCCGCTTCTATTATATAAAATCACAGCTGCGTCGCGGCTTCCCAAAAGATGTTGGTGATCAATACGCAGAAATTTCATTGTAGCACGGTCGCTCTCGCTCGAACAGTGGCGGCCGAACTTGTCGAAATTTAAAAAAAAACTACAATTGGACCTCGATTTCGTGTTCAGGACCCCAGGAACACCGCCACGGCAGGGATACATGAACGCAAACCTTGGGCTACAGTTGAGTTTGTCTCCAAAGTTTACATGCTATTTTCGCAGCGAACCCAGCTGTAGCCCATGGTTTGGCGCTCATGAATCACAACCCAGAAAAAAATTTGAGCCTATTCCAAAATATTTTTCTGAAACCCCTGTAAATTGCTTGGTGGGAACCTGAGCGCACAACTTAGGAAACTCGCTTAACTAGGTTCAGAGCTAAATACATAGATTTTAAAACGTCATTGGAAATAGACTATGCAAAATCTCTAGTGAGCTGTCGATTTCGATTATCACCAGTAGCGGAGCGGTAGGCTTCGATGAAATATAACTAATGACAAGGAGGCTCCGACGAAGAAGTCACCGCTCCGCTCTGTGATGATCGAAAACAGGAGCTTACTTGAAAAGAACCAGAGTCTACATCAACTGGTGTGAATTTCGATGCAAAGGCCGTCTGCGACCAGTTGTCAATCCTTAAAGCCACAGTCCAAGCTCAAAATCGATTTTCCGCCTTTCAGTCTACAGTCCAAGCTCAAAATCGATTTTCCGCCTTTCAGTCTACAGTCCAAGCTCAAAATCGATTTTCCGCCTTTCAGTCTATCGTGGAGGAAATTTCACGCTGATCACAATGGTGTCTCCAGAATCGCTCAGAACTCACTACGAACTGAAATACGGCTCCTCTAAATTTTTGACTTTGAACTGGTAGAAGTTGGCGGACGAGTTGTCTCGAGCCTGTATTTTTTCGTTATTCGCAGCCATCATTCTGAATCAGGTCACAATATGGAGCCAGACCGAAAACAAAAGGAAGAACATAGATTTTGAACAAAATTATTCGCGCGTCTCTTCCCTATTGAGATCGGAAACCTGCCAGTGGGCGTTGCCCATTTTTTCTTTCAAGGGGGCGTGGTCGACTTTTTCCTAGTCTTTTCTCGCTTATTTGAGCTAACTGAGATTTCGCGCTTGGCAGGGTTGCTATAGACGGCGACCGGACCAAAATATCAACAATTACCTCTGAGCTTGGACTGTGTCTTCAAGCGCTTTTCACAGTTAGGCGCTATTCATACTCCTCAACGCCAGCGGGGCCAATCCATCATCAGTTTCACTCCGTTTCATGTTAATAATTCCATTACTATCCTCTGCTATCGTGACGGTAAACGCGCGTACCAGGGGTCGTATTCACCAACAACCAGCCGAGGGAAGTTGGAGGGAAGCGGAAGGGATGATACCGTGAGCGGCAGAGGAACAGATCAACCCATCTTACACATGTAAGATCGAAATGCAAATTGTGTTACATATGGATATCACTGCGAAGAGATGAAGACTCCATCGCGAAGCAGTATTTTTCAGCGAAACGCTGCGGAAGATTCCGGCGGTCGCGAGGGAAGCCAAAGGAGGCGAGTCGTGGCCGCGGAGCGCGTGTTTTATACTGAATTTTCATCTCATGTTCCCTTCGCCTTCCCGGCAAGTTGATGGCGTGTTGCTTAATTTGCTTGTTTGGAAATGTTAAGGCCCACTTTTCTCCGCTCCACCATGGCGTCGCCGCTGGAGTGATCATGGTCTCCGCAAGAGCGTGACGCGCGTCACGGGCGTACAAAGTTTTCATACTCTAACGTCACGCCCTGGTGTTGCACGCGTGCCTTGCTGGCGTTGGGGAGTATGAATAGCGCCTTAGCCGGACGACGCCGTCCGGCACGCTATAAGATAGGACTGCGGCGGCGGTGTGGCCCGCAGTGCGGCAGTGCGGTGTCGACCGACCGACGTCGCAGTGCGGTAAAATCAATGATACGAAGACCGAGCAAGTAATTACCGGTTAAAGGCAGTGTCCACGATAACAATCGTTTTTCTGTTTTTCAGCCTATCTTGAAGACGGTCCCATGCTGATTCCAACGATGCCTCTAAAATCGTACAAGACGTTCTAGGAACGGAGTTATGGTCCCTCAAGAATAAGGCTAGAGAAGCATGGTGGACGAGTTTTCCGAGGCTTGTAAATTCCCTCTTGTGCCGCCGATTTATGCTAGCTGACCTGAGTAAATAGAGAAGTCGAGAATGAAGGGAAGAACGGGGCTATTGCTCGGAAACCACCGCTCGTCTCACGATTTTAAGCTTTCATTCGTTCAAGTCGGTGGGCGGGCAATGCGCTTTTGGGGTTTGCCTTGCGCTTAAAATGGCAACTTCGGGCTCTTTTGGGGCTCTTCCTGGCTCGTTTTCATGAGCTCTTTCGACGTTAACATTACAGAGTGTCCCTCCACTACCCATTCCTAGTGGAATTTCAAATACTTTTTTCATCGTGAACACTGCCTTTAAGCCCCCCTTCGAAGTTTGCCGGACGATGCCGTCCGACGCGTTTTAAGATAGGGCTGATGCGTCTATGCGGTATACTTGTTATCCGATGATAATTTTTCGCATAATGGATCGATTCGGATAATGTCGATTTAAGATTTTCCGGATATTGGTTGGATTCAGACAATGCCATTTTTCCAATGATTCGGATACGGATATCCGGCCGGATAATTTTGGAACAATGTTGAGGCAAAACGGTGAAAAATGAACCAGGTACTCAAGGCTATAGCCTTCGAAAACATCCATAATTAAGCAAACAGTAGCACTTCATCGCATTTGCAGCATGTTAACATACAAACTTCAATATGAATATATGCATATTAATAAAAATATGAAGACAAATCTTCAATTACTATATCGTCGTTTAGAGGCACAGTATTATCCATACACAGGTTGTTCAGGACAACTAACTCATGATAACTAGCAAGTAAGAAGTATGCAAAGCAACTATAGAAAAAACTTCTACAATGAATAACTAGCCACTTGGTCATCTCACTTGACCACCCATTTGTCGGCGCCGCTACGACTCTTTCGATTTCGGAAGGAGGAGGAAAATCCTGTGTTGATATACTAAATAGAAGGCGGTACGGGAAATGGTCGTGGCCCAGTGCAATTTTATCCGAAAATTATCCGAATTTTCGACCCTTTGGATAATGGTGAGATTCAGATAATGCCGAATTTGAATTTCCCGGAGATTGGTTCGATTCAGACCAGGGATGAGCGGAAATTTTTTTCTGAACTTCGGAAATCGGAAGGACCTTCTCAATTTCGGAAATCGGATTTCGGAAATCGTAACGCCAAAAACCATCGGAAATCGGAATGCGGAAATCGGAAATACATTCAGTGAAATTCTTAACGCTCCCCCTGCTGACTGCGCGTACCAAAAAACTTGAACTCATCCTTCTTTACTGAAAGTTTTCATGCAAACACAATCAACTCTGGCTTTGTGAAAAGTGAAAACGGACCTCGAATCCGAATTCAGCGCCTAAAATAACCCTCTGGGGATTTGGCCAGGGAGAGCGTAGAAATTTTTTATCTCGTGAATATTTCCGATTTCTTCCGCATTTTCAGGCTTTTTTTCGGAATTCGGAAATCGGAAGGCCAAAAACCATCGGAAATCGGAAATCGGAATTCCGCTCATCCCTGATTCAGACACTGCGTTTTTTCGAATTTTCGGATATCGGATTATCCGAATCTCGGATATCCGGTCGGATGATTCTGATACTAAGCATACTATGCGGGCCGCACCGAAGCAGCAGCCCTATCTTATAACGTGTCGGATGGCGTCGTCCGGCAAACTGTGAAAGGGCCTTTAAGGGCAACGTTCACGATGATCATCCTCGTTGACTTTGCACAGTGAAATGATAGGCGAGAAGGATCCTAGGCTCCCAGTGTCGAAGGAACGGTAGAAAACGAGCCAGGAGGGGCAAAATAACGGCTGCAAACAAGCGTTTTGGTGCCCCAGACACGCCTGGTGCCCCAGATCCGCCCCTCGAAAGGAACAAATGAAGATTCAGATTACAGGAATGATGAAGTGAAGGAAGTGCTGATAAGTGAGCTGTTTGCTTCATTGCACTGATAGGTATCATCCTTCTAGCGGTCAATTCCTCCACGCTCAAAAATCAACGTAAACTGATTTCGCTCAAAAACGCGTCTTCCGTGTCCTTTTTAAGCATGCCTTGCTATACAGGGCACGAGACCTTCCGTAAACCGTGGAGATATCGGAAGTGAAATTTATCGTGAACACTGCCTTTAAGTGTTGTTTTGCCCTACACTTTGCACTGAAGAGTCGGAATTGGCGGTTATTCACCGCAACATCTCTCGAACTGCGATACGAAGCGGCGCGGCGGGAATACGTCGCAATTGCAATGTGTGGCACTGTCCGACATCGGACGGCAAAAAACTATTAAAGTGGCTTTAGTGAGTAAACAAAGACTTTATCGCCATCTAATATCTGAGAATATATTTTCATGAATGAATCTCGAGTGGGGAATGGAAGTTCGAGCGGCACTGCTATGGCGAGGCGAGAGGCGTGGAATGAGCGGGAGAGGCGGGAGGGCCGGAAAAAAATTCAGTCTCCTCTCCGCCAGAGCAGCCAGTCTCCAGGACTATGCATACTCTGCCAATTCGAGACTTGATCATAGGTTCAATGGGATGGAGACAGCGGTCCGAGAGGTGAAGCTTGAAGAACTCCTGAGTGGGGAATGGTGAAGGTTCCCTATAGACTTTCCACTTCAAAATTTGACGTTTTCTTAATCCTCTTTTTCTTGCATTCAATATAATTTCATTTTTAATCATTAATTTCGAAACATTTTTCTCGTTACATGACCTCTAGAAATTCACTATTCTTGATAAAATGGTCTGCATAGGTCATGAAAAATTTTCTCTGAGCTGTCTTGGAGTTGAAAGTTTTCGGAAAATTTTTCCAAGCGATTTTTGAAAAACTACCTGTTCTTCGCTCATAGCATGTTTGCCCTTTAAGATGGATCTTTGAACGGAGCTGTTTCTAAAATCTATATGAAATTTTGCGTCGAATAATGTTTTCAATTTGAGAAAGATACGTTTCCAATCTCTCAGCCGGTTTCAATTTATGAAACAACGTTTCTTTCACCAAAGTCAATCAGTTTTTCGCCCATACCTTTTTTTTTACCCTAGAAGATAGCCCTATGGTGAAGGTTGTTTTTGGAATCCCCATGAAATTCTGCATCGAATAGCATTTTCGGTTTCAGAAAATACGTTCCCACTCTTCCAACCGATTTTAGTTTATGAAGTGCCGTTTGGTAATGAGTTTTCAGAATCTCGATGAAATTCCGCGTCGACTAGTGTTCCTCGATAGATTTGATAAGTTAGTTTTGTTGTATGTAAAGGCTATCCAGGGGTGAATTTTACAGATTTTTCAAATAGACAATGACTGATAACGCTATCGGAAAACCCATATCAGAGGCAACCTTCATTTTAGGATTGAATCTTGGAAGGCCCCTCCAACTACATTTCAGCCAAGATTCATAATCGCACGACAGCCTTGTCGGTTTCTCGCGTACCTTCCGCGTGGAGGCGTGCATTTTGACCCTTGTATATTTAAATATATATATATATATATATATATATATATATATATATATATATATATATATATATATATATATATATATATATATATATATATATATATATATATATATATATATATATATATATATATATATATATATATATATATATATATATATATATATATATATATATATATATATATATATATAAACCTAATTGCAACTACCCCGAACATCTGCGCACGCGCACTCCCATTTTATTTCCGCATACTTTCTATGACGTTCGCGCACTCCTACGGGGATACCGTTCTCTTTCTACGGCGTCGTGCGCACTCCCATTGCGGGAGTGAATACGTTTCGCAGCGTCCGGCGCACTTCCACATGGGTCCCACACGTTTTCTACTGCGTCTTGTACGCTCTCACTGAGATCCCGCGCACTTTCTATGACGTATCGCGCGCTTTCACTGAGGCCCCGCAACACTTACATGACGTAATTTAGTGCAATAAGTAATGCTACCAACAAATACCTCGGCGGGGCGAGAGGGGAGTATAAATCCTCCAGAGACACCTCTGTGGCGGGGCAGGAGGCGCGGGAGAGGCGGGAGGTCGTGTATTCATTCATATTCACAACTTTTTCCGCGCGGGCCGCTCTGGTAGAGCGAGAGCTTGGAAGTATGAAGAACCACTAAGGCCTTGGTCATAATTGGTCAATCGGCGTAGCCAGCTCGTTCGATACTCATGAAAGACATGAATGAGGAGTGGTGAAAAAAAAACACCCAGTGTGGCCGACCCCACCAATATTCACATTATATAAGAAAAGAAGTGATCAATATCAATGATTTCATTCCACATTATCCATGCATAAAGACCGCGTTGGCCACACAGGGTTTTTTTCAACCTTCCTCGTCCATGTTTTTCGTGCGCATTGACCGGGTCGGCTACGGCAGGTCACGGCGTTTTTTTTCGTCCAACTATGATCGAGGCCTTAAAGGCTGTGTTTTATTCTATCTAATCCTACTGATGATTGCCGTTATCCAAACTCGGAATTCAAAGAGAATCAAAACTCAGAAAAACTCGTTTCACTCATTGTCCTTCAAAAGGCCGGAATCAAACATAACGCGACTTGCTGCTATGCATACCAGGTATAGAGCTTGCCTTGAAAACTAAAAAACAAAATTTGCAATCGTGTCAGGTAAAGCAGGTTTCCTCCAATGCATAGCAAGAAGTGAAATATTATTATGTCGATTTTTTCACGGTAACCAGTTCGGGCAGCTTTATAGTTAAAGGCACAGTCCAAGCTCAGGGGTATTTTTTGATATTATAGTCCGGTCGACGCGTATAGTACACATTGGACCCAAACCGAAAAACGGATATCCGAATCATTTTAAAAACGATGGTCGCGGATTTCCGATTCATCCGAATTAAATCAAAATAAAAGCACTGCTATTCCGGTACTACTTGCTACCACTCGGGATACATCTGAATGCACTCGGGTATCCACAAACGTGGTTTTCAGAATGATTCGGATATCCGTTTTTCGATTCGGGTCCAATGTATAGTGTCTAGCAACCCTGCCATACGCGAAATCTCAATTCGCTCAAATAAGGGTAAAACGCGAGGAAAAATTCGGCCACGCCCCCTTGACAGAAAAAAATGGGTGACGCCCACCGACAAGTTTCCGATTTGAATAGGGAAGAGAAGCGCGATTGAACTTACTCAAAATCTATGTTCTTCTATTTGTGTTCGGTTTGACTTTATATTGTGACCTGTTTTAAAACGATGGCTGCGAATATCGAGAAAAAACAGGCTCGAGACAAATCGTCCGCGAACTTCTCGCCGTTCAAATTCAAAATTTTTGAGGGGCAATAACTTCGTTGGTAGTGAGTTCTGAGCGATTCCGAAAACACCATTGTGATCAGCGTAAAATTTTCTCCAAGATAAGCAGGAAAACAAAAACTCGATTCTGAGGTTGGACTGTGCCTTTAAAGTCAGTGTTCACGATAGATTTCACTTCCAAGGTCTCCACGGTTTAAGGAAGATCTGGTGCCCTATATAGCAAGGCATGCTTTAAAAAGACGCGAAAGCCGTGTTTTTGAGCCAAAATAGGTCCTCCCTTGTTTACGTTGATTTTTAAACGTGGAGAAATCAGCTCACTTAGCAGTACTTCCTTGACTTGATCAATCCTGTAATCTGAGTGTTCATTTGCTCATATCGAGGGGGCGGAACTGGAGCACGGTGCGGTCCTGGGACACCAATGCGCTTGTTTGCAGCCGTTATTTTGCCGTTCCTAGCTCGCTTTCTACCGTTCTTCCGGCACTCGAAGCCTAAGAACCTTCTCGCCTATCATTTCACTGTGGAAAGTCAACGAGGATGATCATCGTGAACGCTGCCTTTGAGCGAGCCGATTCAGAAACAGTGGAAGAATACGAGAGATATAATCCGAAGGAGAAGCGGGATTCCTATGTTCACAGAAGACTGTAACAAAAACATTGATGAGAAAATTTCGATAAGGCATCTATCGCGGATCTCGTCGCTTAAGGCCATTCCGACACAACGGCCTGCTTGACCCTGGCTAAGGAAAACGGTATGGATAGCCGTCCACGCAACGCGAGAGCTAACGGGATGGCCGCCACACGGGGACATCCCAATCGGGTTATCCCCTCTGGGGTCCCCACAGCTGCCGAGATGTCGTACGTTCACGCCGTGGCAGTGTGGAGGAAAGAAGATCACCTCTATGCAAACCGACGTCACTCCCTCCGCGAAGAGGGTTTTTTTTCATGAGGTGCTGGCCGGCCGCGTCTCTCCTTCGGATTCTCCTGCTAAGGGCCGACGTGGAGAGGAATCCTGGACCCGCTCAGAAGTATCTATGCGTCACGTGCGGCAATGATGTTAACTGGAGACATACCAGCGTCCAGTGCTTCGGATGCCAAAGGTGGGTGCATCTCTCCTGTTTGGGTCTCAGCTTTGTGAGGCATCATAACTCTGCTTTTCGCTGTGTTTTAGGCTCTTCACCTACCAATTCCAATTCCTCGTCCTCAAATCGCCCCCTTTCCATTGTACATATCAATCTCAACGGCCTTCGCGCCAAACTTTCTGAGCTCTCTCTCTTCGCAAGTACTTACCATCCAGACGTGATCATGGTTCAAGAAACCAAGCTCTCTCCATCCCCCACCTATCCTCATAGTAATATCCCGGGCTACACTGCCTTCCATGCTCCAAGGTCAGCTCTTGGCGGAGGAGTTTCAACCTTTGTTTTATCTTCTCTCCCCTCCCACCTCATGCCAAACACCCCCACGGATTGTACTCTCGAGTACCTTTCAATCCATCTCCTACTTAAAACTCCCCTTTCTCTGTACAACATCTATATCCCCCCTACCACCTCATGCCCCTCCTCCTACAATCCCATTCCTCTTCTCAAACAACTCAACGATTATTCCCTCTCATCATCAGTTGTTTTCGCGGGCGACTTTAATGCCCACACCTTCTGCTCGTCCCTTGGTTCTGATGCTAGAGGAGAAGAAGTCGAAGAATGGGCTGAGGAGTGCGATCTGGTCATCTTAAACTATGATCAGCCTACTCGTCTCCCTACTAACGGCCGATCTTCTAGCCCAGACATAACTCTAGTTTCTTCCAACCTTTCCAGCGCTTGCTCATGGTCTACCTCAACAACACTGTCTAGTGATCATGTTCCCGTCTTTGTGCACATCGATCTCTTAAATTCTCTTGCTCCTTATTCTGGTGTTCGTCAACGTTCTTATCTCAATTTAGGCCAAGCAGACTGGTGCCTGTTCAGTGAGGTTGCGCTACGCCTAGCGGCTGATTACCCGTAGAATGGCAATGTGCATCAGAAGGAGCATCACTTATCTGATGCAATTCGCAGGGCCATGAAGGCGGCTGTCCTTGTTGGCCGAGTTAAGACGTTCTATCCAAACGTCACCAGAGAAATTCTTCAGAAAATCAGGACTAGAGATGCCAGAAGAGCAGTTGACCATCTAGACCCAGTCGTCACTCAGCTGGATGGTGAGATCAGAACAGATCTCGACCAGCACAAGAAAGAACAGTGGGAAAAATTCACAGAACAGTTGAATTTCAAGACGAACAGTGGAGCTACTTGGAAGGCGCTTCGGAAACTATCGGGAAAGAGCTTGCCAGCCACCATCTCCACTATTGAATTCGGTAATAACGTTTTCAAGTCAGGAAAAGAAGCCGCCTACTCTCTCGGTAAAAGTTTCTTTGTCACGAGTACAAGGCGATGTCCGCAAAATAGAGTGACAGTAAGAGAGCTGTGCCGCCTCCCGCCCATGAGCACGGCCGAAGCGTACACTGTGGCGCAAGTAGAGAAGATTATAAAGGGCATGCGGAACTCCAAAGCTGTCGGTCCGGACGGCATTTGTCCTGCTGTACTGAAGAAACTCCCGACTGAGATCCTTCCGCTCATCGTTGATATGATTAACACTTCGTTCAGCTCTTGCACTATTCCGCAAAACTGGAAGACAGCCAACGTTATCCCGTTGCCCAAGCCTGGAAAACCTCAGACATCAGTAAAGGGATATCGTCCCATTAGCTTGATGTCACCTTTCGCCAAGGTGGCCGAAAAGCTCATTGTCAAGGTTCTAGCGGAGCACAACGAGAAGCAGTTGTTTCAACATGGGTTCAGAAGGCTACATTCCACAACCACGGCGTTGCTAGAAATTACCAGCTATGCTATCGACGGGTTCAACTTTAACAAGTCATTGAGAACTGTAGCTGTTGCGTTGGATCTCACCAAGGCATTTGATACGGTTAACCTTGGAGTCCTGTCAAGCAACATACTGGAGTCGTCAATACCATCTTGGCAGAAGCGCTGGATATCGGCCTTTATTAAAGCTCGGCGGGCAAGAGTCATGTTTCGGAACCATGTCCCCAACAGTATTCCTATGGCAGCTGGAGTCCCTCAGAGCGGGGTTCTATCGCCAGCCCTCTTCAGTCTGTACCTCGAGGATATGCCTGAGCCTCCACAGGACATCAAGGTAGTCGCGTATGCTGATGACATAACAATCATGTGTCGAGAGAGGGACTTACAGGTGGCCGCCAATAAGATCAACGAGTACCTGATCACACTGAAGAGCTTTTTCGACCGCAAGATGCTAAGGATCTCTGCAGCAAAGTCGTCAGTGTCCGTTCTCACGACGGACCCATCCGAGCACAGCGCTCATTCGGATGTCGTGTGGGATGGAGACCTTTTGCCTGCTGCTCGCTTTCCAAAGCTGCTCGGTCTTGTGCTCGATCCGTAACTCAAGTTTCATAAGAATACTGAGCAGAAGCAGGCAGTCGTTAAAGCTAAGCTCAACGTTCTCAGGGCCTGGGCGGCACTTCGTGGGGTAGCAGCAAGGAGACTACACTCACAACGTATAAGGCAATTCTTCAGCCCGCCCTGGAGTACGCCGCAACGGTTTGGCAGCATCTCGTCTCTGTATCCTCCTGGACAAAGATGCAACGAGTACAAAATGCTGCTCTCCGTATCGCCACCGGATGTGCAAGGAGTTCCCCAATCGAGCACCTGTATGCTGAGACCCGTCTATTACCAGTGAAGGAGCACTGTCAGCTCCAGGCCCAGCAATTCCGCATTAACATTATAAAGCAACCAAATCACCGGTCGTGGAGAGTGCTAAACCCCGTGAGAGAGAGAAGTATAAGGAAGCCATTCGCCGATGCTCCAAACAAAGTCAATTTGCAAAGATGGCACGACTCACAGCAAGAACGACTCTGCCTTTTGCGCGAGGAGCACACCAAGTTCGTACGGTATCATCTTATGAAGGCGGCCATAAATCCTATACCAGGAGATATACCGCCCCCCGTCTGCACCTCAGAGTCTCAACTCGGAAGAAGGGCGAGATGCACGCTCGCATCATTACGCTGTGGTCACTCTACAATGCTAATGTCTTATGTCAGCAAGATTGACAGCAGCAAGTCTGATGTGTGCCCGGACTGCGGTACCGTCGGCCATGATACCGCACATCTATTCAACTGTCCGGAGAGACCTACCACGCTGAAACCAATGGACCTATGGACGAACCCACTACTGGTCGCCCAATTCCTCCGCCTATGACAAAACTCTCTATGTGACTGCAAAGAAGAAGAAGAGGTCCCCACAGGAGGGGGAGGGGTGACCCGACCGCCACGGCCCGGAGTGGGGTGCACCCCACCGTGGAAGCTCTTATGGAGGATCGCCTACTCGTTGGCAAGAGCGTACGCGGAAGAAGAAGTCGTCTGCAACTGCCGTCATCCTTCCGAAGTCAAAGGTCCTCAACTATACCTCCCAGAATTCACTTTTCACGAGTCCTGGAGCCATTTTTTCGGTTGCGGGTCAGCATAAACCAGCGCTGCTGATCCGTTGTCTACTCATCCGTGCCGGAATCGAAGCAAACCCTGGACCCCCTCATCGGATTCGATGGCCCTGCACCCAGTGTGGTACCTCAGCCGCTGCAGGGAGCGTCCAATGTATCAAGTGCAGGAAATGGATTCATGTGAGGAAATGTTCCGGTCTCAAGTCCTTCAAGGATGCGGACAACTCATACGTGTGCCCGAACTGCGTAGCCGTGCCGGCATCTCAACCTCAACGTTCAAGTCCCGATTCTCTGAAGATAATCCAATGGAATATCAATGGTTTTCGCAACAAATCAGCGGAACTAGAAGCTCTCGCATACCGTATAGGAGCTGAAATTGTGGGACTCCAAGAGACTAAACTGGACCCAAATCACGGATCACCGGTTGTTCGAGGTTACACCTGCCTGAGAAACGACAGGACGAGCTCTGGAGGAGGTGTGGCTTTTCTGGTTAGAAACGACTTACAGTGCAGTGTGATCACTCCAACAACTAGCGATGGTACCACGGAATGCATCTCCATAGCTGTGGAAACGAAGGCTGGATCTGTTCACATTCACAACCTCTACTCTCCGCCAAGATCCTCATGCCCACCCTCATACGAGCTGTCTATCGCCCAATTCCTAACATGCGGGAAATCGACAATCGTCATGGGAGATGCCAACGCGCACAGTCCTCTATGGTCAGAGGGTGAAGAGGACCAACGTGGACAGGACCTCGAAGAGAAGATAGCGCAGTCCAATTTCGTGATTCTCAATGATGCACCGCACCCTACTAGGAAGCCGACATATGGAAGACCGTCCTCACCGGACCTCTCGCTGTGCTCACAGGACTTAGCATCGTCAGCAGCTTGGGACACCGTGAACACAGGGGCGAGTGACCACCTCCCGATCCTGATGGAGTTCAAAAGCGAGGCCCTCATATCTTCCTCACCGAGAACCACGTTCGTTAACTTCAAAAAGGCGAACTGGTTCAAGTTCTCGTCTGTGCTGGAACAGCAATTTGCTGGTTTTGACTTCCGGGCAAACCGACTGGAGATGGATCGATTCCTGCCATCAGCCGTAAGGACAGCAACGTCACAATCTATCCCTAAGGGGAGGCGTAAGGCTTTTATGCCGGGACTTTCGGATGACGCTAAGGACCTCATAAGGGAAAGAGACTCGATTCGTAAAACGGACCCCACCAACACCAGGATCCCTGAGCTGAACAGAGAAATCGCAGACGAAGTGAGGATGGACCGACAACAGACTTGGAGAGCGTTCGTGGAAGGCATAGATCATCGTACAAACTCCTCCAAGCTATGGACAACCATGAAAGCTTTGGATGGCCGTTCAGTGAAACCCAATCCCATCCAAATTCTGCATAAGGGCAAACCGTTGAACAACAAGAATACGGCCAACCTTCTATGCAAACAGTTCAGTTCGCCATGCCCTCATCAAAGCCTGAAATCTTCACGAAGGACCTTCCGATGGATCAAAAACTTTTCGAGAGAAGACGTCCCACTCATTACGACCGCCCTTATTGACGCCGCCTTGAAGAAGTGCAAGCCGTCTAGAGCGCTGGATACAAGTGGTGTGGCCCCCATCATGCTCAAACATTCAGGACCAATTTTCCGTGAATGCCTTAGAGCCCTTTTCAACAGAACCCTGTCAACTGGACTGATCCCGGCATCTTGGAAGGAGGCAAGAATCTTCCCACTCCTGGAGCCCGGAAAACCTGCTGAGGATATGAACAGCTACAGGCCTATTTCGATCATCTCATCTATGGCCCGCACTTTTGAAAGAACCATTCTTCCTACACTGGAGACGCACCTGCAAATCCCTGGATGGCAGAATGGTTTTCGGGAAGGCTTCTCTACCACCTCAGCGTTGGTCGAACTCACCGGATTCATTACAGATGGATTAAACGAGAAGAGACCGCCTAGCCGCTCAATTATGGTTGCACTCGACTTGAAGAAAGCCTATGACACTGTCATTATCTCCATGCTTTGTCAAAAGCTTGCGGAGTCGTCCCTGCCGAGAGGTTTAGCCCGCTGGATCTCCAGCTACTTGAAGGGCAGAACAATACGAACGGAGTTTAGAGGCCAGATGTCTAACATAAGATTGGTGCGCTCCGGGGTACCGCAAGGTGCGGTTCTCTCTCCGCTCCTGTTTTCTTTCTACATCGCAGAACTCCCGGCACCACCACCAGAAACACGCCTAGTCGGATATGCGGATGACCTAACTTTGGTTGCATCACATCCAGATGTGGGAACCTGCGAAAAACGCCTGAACGACTATCTTCCGATGCTAACAAAGGCCCTGGAAGATCTACATCTTCAACTGTCGCTCCAGAAGACCACTGTCTCTCTTTTTACAACACATCCTGCTCAAGCGAGATACGTGCCGAAAGTGTTCATAAATGGGACGCAAATCACGCACGAAAGAAATCCGACGATTCTCGGCTATCATTTCGATACTATGGTGACAGGACGACTACATGCGGAAGCTGCTCGTAAGAAGACGGCTAAACGAGCAAACCTCTTGAAAGAGTTGGCAGGAAGGAACTGGGGACAAAACAAAGAGCGGAACACAATGACCTACCGTGCCGTCGGACAATCCGTGATGTCATACGCTGCTCCAGCCTGGAGCCCGCTCATTGCACCGTCTCACTGGGACCGGTTACAAGCGTGTCAAAATGCAGCCTTGAAGACCGCGACGGGAAGCCTGTCGATGGCGAGCACCACCCACCTGAGTAACGAGACGGGAATCATGCCAGTCCAAGCTCATAATGAGATGCTGACTCGTCAATATCGTACGGTTGCGACAATGGACCCTGAACACTCATCGCACGACATGATGAAGAAGCCGGAACCGCCTAGACAGATCAGGAAGCATGTCAGAACTGTGAAGCCAATGTCGGTAAGACCTGGAACTACAGAGAGCATTCGGAAAGAAGTGCACAAGGAGTTTGTAAAAGAGTTCTTGGGTACTATGAACTCTCCCCTGCTAGGTGGACCGCCGCCGAAGATTGCGAAAGAGGAGGAGACTTTACCAAGATCAAATCGGGCAGCGCTATCCCAGCTCCGGAGTGGTTTCTACTCGAAGTCGCAATGGTATCTGCATAAGATAGGAGCAGCCGATAACCCACTTTGCCCTGACTGTGGGCTCGAGGAACACACAGTACCTCACATGTTCTCATGCTCTGGAAAGCCAACGCACCTTACAATCGAAGATCTCTGGCTCAAACCAGTGGAAGTCGTCAATTTCCTGTCACTTTGATAATTCATTGACTGTTCACTTTGATCATATAAGTATGAAAAAAAGAAAAAAAAACTTAAAAAAATAAAAGCTAAAAAAAATAAATAAATAAAAGCTAAAAAAAAATGAATTTAAAAAAAAGAAAAAAAATTGAAAAAAAAAGAAAAAAAGGTTGAATAACGCCCCATCCCGGGATCCTCCAAAGAAGAGGATCCCAATCTGCTTCGATTATGTCGTCTACGAGCCGGAAGTTGGATCCAGGATCAGTGTATATGGTGGAAGATGGGCAACAACAACAACAACAACAACAACCCCATCGTGGAACATGAGGAGATGGCCCCACAGTTGGGTACCAACCCCCCCCCGAGTCGTGGGGATCCCCCCTCTCCTCGGTGACAAAAATTATCCTCCAGTATTCGGTACATCTTCTGGGGTGCGTTCCAAGAATGTTCTCACGACGGGGTGGGAGGGCAAAAGGCCTTTCCATGGTCAGGTTTGCTTCACATGGCTATGAATCATAACTGTAAAATGCTTCCACGCAGCCGTGGCTACGTTTCCATGGACGCGTTTTGCCATGGAAATGTTCTTGGAACGCACCCCTGGTAAGTGACTCGAGGCCACCTCTCAGGTCCGGCTCCGAAGGCCGACTGAGGCACACTGTGAGATGAGAAGCCTTTTATGCCAGCAACATTGTTAATACCTTTGTGTAAACATGTTAACGCCTCGTTTTTGGTTAAAGCGGCTGTTTTTCACCACCAACTTAAGCGCCTTTCACAGTCTGCCGGACGTTGCCGTCCGACACGTTATGATAGTGCCGCAGTGCGAGGGAAGCTGCGGTGAACAACCGTCAGTTCCGACTCTTCAGTACAAAATATGAGGCGAAACCAACACGATTTGACCCGTCATAACTTGCCCCGACGTCCTGTCAATGATTTCAGCGCAGTGTGACGTCGGTCGGCCGACATCGCAGTGCGGGCCGCACCGACGCTGCGGCCAGGGCTGGGCACGCGTCCCGGGGAACCTTAGGGGGGTGCATATTAGACGTTGCAGAGAGGGCAAAGGGGGGTGCCTAAACCGAACACCAAAAAAAGAACGAAGCGCATGTTCTGTCGAATTCCAGGAAAAAAATAGTACGCACTATTCTTCTGATTTGTCATATCTTCTTCCCCGCTTTTTGAGTCGAACACTAAAAGAATTCAAATTATTGATAGAGATGCAGGTTGTGTTCGCAACAATTCATAGCTGCTGTCAAAGTTTGCTTTCATGAAGGAATACACCACTCTGCTATCTTGTAGCAAGTAAGGATTGATGTGATGTCATGTTTCCTTGATGCAACGTTCATTGATTACGCGGGTGGCTACCGATTCGAGGCAAAGATACTAAGACAGCGCCCAGGAAAACTATCATTCAAGTTCAAAAAAAGATTAGCGAACTGATGTATAGCCTAGGTCGCTCATTTTGAGCCGGTCGAAGCAAGGCTTATCGGGCTTATCATATCAAAATCTTCATATCACTGTTGTACTTTGCCATGACCGACCGCTACGCTGCTTACTCTGCCCGGACTCATCCGAGCAGGCTAGGATTTATTTCGACAGTTTGAAAGTACAGATAGCACAGTCATCATCACAACTAGTCTACAGATTTTAATTCATGAGAATGTGACTCATGAAGAGAGCCAACTGTAAAAATTGAAGACTGCATGTCACTATGAAAGAAGCGAATGACCGTGTCGTCCTCATTGAGAAGTACCCTGTACATAAAAACCTGAGTTTTATCCACCTTGAATGCCGCAATCCCTCTCCGACACTGGCAGCGGAGTCCTACGGGAGAAAACTACGATCGCGGTCTCCTACAGGAGCTGTTTTGTCCTGTGGGAGACCGAACTAGAGCGAAGCGGTCTCCTACAGGACATGCTGCCGCATCGCTTCCACTGGGTCTCCTACAGGACAAAACAGCTCCGGTAGTTGTCCTAGAACGCGCACGTTGAACCATTGATCGAACCCGCGCGGTGTACGATACGCGTGTGCACGGGGTGGAAGCTGATTCGCCCATGCAGGTTCAGTGAAATTCGGCTAGCCGTGCTATATGGTGTTTGTCCGCAGCTGCACAGCGCGCACTGGAGTAGACGCGCACACAATAATAATTAAAAAATGTATTTTATTACAGAACGGGGCGGAGAAAATGATTGAAACTGGAGTAAATGGAAGGAGGCAGAAGTAGGATTCTTTCAATGTATCCAATATAGAAATTTAATGTAAACAAACTATGTTGGAGCGGAGTGATATTTTTGGACGTGATAAGGTTCATTCAAATGAACCTAGTTGATTAAAAACACCCATAAACATGAGAACTAAGAGCATTTCGAGAAAGATTAGAATCTGGCAAACATTTCAGTAGCAATAGGTTTGATATTCAATGTGATTTAAGGACCTTAAAACTCGTCCCGGTTTTGTCCCGGTTTTCGGGGTAAAACCGGGACGAGATTTAAGGTCCTTAAATCACATTAAAAACCGGTCCCATTGATGCTAAAATGTTTGCCAGATTCTCCTCTTTCTCACAATATCCTTTGCTCTCAGTTTTATCCTAGTTTTGATCAACTAGATTCGTTTGAATGAACCTTATCACGGCTAAATATTTACACCCGCTCTAACTTTGTTAATTTACATTAAATTTCTGAAATGGGTTCATCCAGAATAGACTACCTTTACCATCTTCCATTTCCTTCAGTTTCAATCCTTTTCTCCTCCCTATTCTGTAATAAAAATACATTTTTTATTAATATTGTGTGCGCGTCCATTCCCGTGTGCCCTGTGTAGCTGCGTACAAACACCTGCATCGCACGGCAAGCCGGTTTTTTAAGCGGTTGCGGCATTCTAGGAGGGTCAAACTTGGGTTTTCTACTCCCTACGAATCACATGAATCCTAACATTGTTCCACAACTTGAAATAGTTCTGATTTCCACATCAGAACAATCAAACACAGAATTAACTAATCCTTCATAGGTTTATGAAAACATTCGACAGGAAGCATTAATTATCGCAATAGTAGTAGTTCTGTTGTAGGTAATTGTTCAATTGTTTTGTATTGAAAAATGTTTTATCTTTTGTCATAACTTACCGTTTTACTAACAAATTTTTCCTCATGGGGTTGTTTTGAACTTCAAAAATTACACTACCCTTTTTGTTGCCATTTTCGGAATTTTCTCTATTCAGTGCTTTTTTTTATGTTCTTGTTTATCGAAATCAGGAATTCAAGATCATGCTGTCCAACTATTCGGAAAACAACCGATTTCGATTTCCCATAATGGGGTGCCTAAAAATTACCGAGCTAAGGGGGGTGCATATTCAGAATCGCCATGCCGGGACGTGTGCCCAGCCCTGGCTGCAGCCCTATCTTATAACGTACCGGACGGCGTCGTCCGGCAGACTGTGAAAGGCGCTTTACACATCAATGCACCCAAACTTTGACGGGATGCTAAACGCAGTTTTTCCCTATCAAACCCTCAGAAGCGAGATGTGAATGGAAAAATAAATAAGAAAGTGCTATTTGATGGGAGGGAACCGTGCGGTGAAAATTCAGATCGAAAATCACATTAAATAAATGAATTAAGAGACCACAATGCAATGATAAACACGGACCTTAACAAGGCTGGAGAGCATTCCGGAAGTGACAAAACCATCCAAACATAAAATTCAGGATAAGTAAGAGATTCTGCTTAAACTGCTTTGCTCCAAGCGATGATCAACTGGGGAACTCGCGCTCCACAGAATTTTGCAATGATTGCATTTTTTGGGTCCTGCAGCGGAGTGCATGAAAATGAGTGAGAACAACGATCGATACTCAGGCCAGCGGGGGACTGTCGTCGATACGCAATGAAATCAAGGCTCGATTTCTGTGTCATCACCGGCCACGAGGTTATAAACCCTTTCGCATTCTTTGAAATTGTTTTTTTTTTGTTTAAATTGTCGGAATCGCATCATTAGTTGTTTGGGCCAGGATTTGGGTGGAAATTTCCGCTATTTTTGACGTTTTCTCGTCCAGGGAAACTCTGTTGTTGGCGTGGTTTCATTATTCGCCGATCAGTGGAAGTCCTTTTTTTTCATTGGTGATTGAAGTGGCAAATTGTCCTCTTCCCCTTTTCAGTGGTATGGCAAACCGGTCCGCTCCTGCTCCTCGCGCTGGTGGTGCGAATAAAACCTGCCAGTTCAAGCTTGTTCTGTTGGGTGAGAGCGCAGTTGGTGAGTTGATTGTTTTTAATGTACTTTTCAAACATAGTTAGCTCTCTACAAGAATTTCAGGCCTTCGTCCACACAACCTTGAAGTGGTTAAGATTTTATGAACCGTTGCAATCCTCAAAATTCTTATGAAATCATGAAAACTAACATAGTTCAGGATTCATCGCTTTAGGTTAGAGGGGGGGGGGACTTCGGGAAATATCTTGCCTGATTTGCAGAAGAAGTGTCATACATATAAGATGCTGCGTGAGAACGCGGGTCCTTGTTGTCCGGTTACCCAATACCGGGCGAGTTTTCGCAGCTCGTGCGAATCGCCCGAAGTCGCGTAGTGGGTCTACCGCGGTTCCGGTGTAGTAAGCGGGCAGTGTGTATTGAAGTATTGAGTGAAGGCCAACTGAAGCGGCTGGCAGAACCTTGTCAGTTGGGTGACGCTCAGCAGTTTAGCCCCTTCTATGAGTGCGCGGATCGCCCGGAACGCAGTTTTTTGCACCGGGCAACGCGGAACAAAGCTTTGAGAACACATCTGGATCCGAGATGCTCAACCTACGCGTGGTGGATCTGTGGAGTCGACTACCAAGATCAAGGAGACTCATCAAACGAGCGTCAACAACTCCACGAGGAGTTTTTTCTGTGTGGGAGTGTAAAAGGCTGGCTGCTACACTCCTTGGTATTCTACTGTTACGAGCTGGCATTGAGAAGAACCCCGGACCGCGAAACAAGACTCCGCGATATCCGTGCCGTCATTGTGGATTGTCGGCACAACATGCGAGCATCCAGTGCAGTGGTTGCCTTGGCTGGGTACACCTCAAATGTTCGGGGTTAACTAGCTACAGTGATTATGTACACTGATGCCTATTGTTGTATATTTTGTATTAACTCCCTTTCTACGGTTCCTCTTCACAGTCTAAACATTTTTCAACTTAACATCAATGGCTTGCGTGCCAAACTTATGGAACTTACATTGTACATTGAGCGCTCAAAACCTGATGTCATCCTCCTACAGGAGACCAAACTTAGCGTGTCCTCCCCTTCTCAGGGCTCATGCCGTTTAGACAGGTGGAACAAAATGCACAGCCGTCAAATATATTGGGGCGTGTGCAACTGCACACCATGCTCACACTTTACGCGCAGATATGCAAAAATCGCTCCATTCATTGAAATGAGTTTTTGGCGAAAAGTTACGTTAACCAGCGGTATTTCGCCAGTAAAAGCGTAACAGGCTAGTTCTGCGACATTTAAAAGCGTTTAGCTTAATTTGGAAGCGAAAACTCCCAGTGGAAGACAGGATAGTCGATCTTGTTTCAAAATTAAGCCGCTGATGACGTTCATATTTCCAGCCTTGAGTCAATCGTTTTCGTTGTGTAAATTTTAGTTGTACATCTGAGAAGGTTGAAAAGGCAAGAATGGTTTTCGCAGTTTCGGCAGCCTTATTTGCACCAAACCTTTTCTATGGCGGTTTTTTCTACGTACATGTAGTCACATTTGCTACAGTCGCTAGCCAAAGCATGTAAATATAGTTGATGCATATATGGGATCGATTTCATTGGATTGTTGTCTTATTCCGACTAAAACAACATTGTGATAATTATACTGTAAAATATGACACCGATTTAAGGTGTTTCCGGCAATATCACGATCAATGAGAGCAATGGTAGCGCTTTACTAATATTTATAGTCAATATCAAAAATAAAAAGAACGCTGCTCTTATTTTTGCGCGATTGTGGATGATTACTCTTGCATTTTGAAAGCGTATGAAGAAGAAATATGAGATACTGCAGCTTACTAGCTATTCAAGTGACCTAACAAGGGGAATCCTTCTAGTCATGAAGTGCACTTTCTAGAACCATTTTCTTCTTCTTCTTTGCAGCCACAGAGAGGGGTTCTGTCATAGGTTCAGAAACTCGTCCACTAGCACTGGGTTCGTCCACAGATCCATTGTCGTCAATGTAGTCGGTCTTTTCGGGCAATTGAACAGGTGCGCAGTAGTATGCCCTTGACTACCGCAATCAGGACACTCGTCAGGTTTGCTGTTGTCAATCCTATGCAAGTATGACATAAGCATGGGGGAGTGTCCACAGCGTAACGATGCAAGGGTGCACCTGGCACGCCTGCCAAGTTCCATCTCTGTCTCGGAGACCTTTGGAGGTGCGACTCCCAGGATGGGGTTTATGGCAACTCTGCTCAAGTGTTCGTTCACGAATCGGGTATGCTCCGCGCGCAAGAGACGGAGGCGTTCTTGTTGTGCTTCAGTCCATCTCTGCACATCTACTTTCGACGGAGCATCAGCGAAAGGCTTTCTGATACATCTCTCTCTCACCGGGTTTAGTACTCTTCGCGAAGGATGATTCGGCTGCTTCACGATGTTAATGTACATTTGTTGCGCCTGGAGTTGGCAGTGGTCTCTAACTGGCAACATGCGAGCTTCGGCATGTAAGTGCTCTATTGGAGAGCTTTTGGAACAGCCTGTTGCAATTCGCAGAGCACAGATTTGGACGCGCTGCAGCTTGGACCAAGAAGGTGTCCGACACGATGTGCTGCCAGACTGGCGCAGCATACTCCAAGGCGGGTTGCACAATAGCCTTATACGTGGTCAGGATCGTTTCTTTATTGCATCCCCAGGACGTTCCACCGAGAGCACGCAGGACGTTGAGTCTTGTTTTCACTGTGGCTTGCTTCTGCTCAGTGTTCTTATGAAACTTCAACGAAGGATCCAACACGAGTCCAAGCAGCTTGGGGAATCGGGTGGCCTGCAATTGAGTTTCGTCCCATTTCACCATAGGATGGGCACTGTGCTCTGCATTATCAGTGGAAAAGACGGTGACGGACGATTTGGAGGCAGAGACTGTGAGCATTTTGCGATCGAAGAAACATTTCAACTCGATCAAGTAGTCATTGATCTTACTGGTGGCTACCTTAATGTCGCGATCTCGGCACAGAATAGTAATATCATCCGCGTATGCAACGACCTTGATGTCTTGAGGGGGAACGGGCAGATCTTCCAGATATAAACTGAAAAGTGCAGGCGATAAAACTCCTCCTTGAGGGACACCAGCGGCGATGGGGATGCTATTGGAAACATGTCCCTGGAATAGCACATTTGCCCGACGTCCTTTAGTGAAGGCAGTTATCCACCGCTTCTGCCATGGCTTGATGGTAGACTTCAACAGACTCTCTGATAGTAGGCCTAGATTGACAGTGTCAAATGCCTTTGTTAAGTCAAGGGCCACACCAACAGTACGTTGGGGTTTGATGGCATTGAAGCCGTCCAGCACATAGCTCACAATTTCCAACAAGGCCGTAGTGGTGGAATGTAATTTACGGAAACCATGTTGGTGCAGCTGTTGGCTGTTATGCTCGGCAAGCTCCTCCACAACCAGTTTTTCGGCAATTTTGGCGATGGGTGAGAGCAGACTGATCGGCCGGTACCCTTTAGCCGTGGATGGTGACTTTCCCGGCTTCGGCAGTGGAATAACACGAGCCACTTTCCAATTTTGGGGTAAAATACATGTACGAAACGATGTATTTATGACGTCAGCAATAAAGGGCAGTAGTTCACTGGGCAGTCTCTCCAGGACTGCAGGGCTCAAACCGTCTGGCCCTAATGCCTTCGAGTTGCTCATCTCCTTTATCGCCTTCTCGACCTGTGCAGGCGTGACTGCATCATCTACATCCATGAGAGGCAACTTACGGAGTTCCCGTACAGTTATTCTGTTCTGTTTCTCTCTTTTGGTTCTAGTGATGAAAAAATGCTTGCCAAGAGCATTTGCGGCCTCCTTCCCTGATTTGAAGACTCCATCTTCAAACTCAATCGTGGAATTGTCGGCGGAGGTGAACTTTCCGGAGATCCTTTTCAAGGCCTTCCACGTTGCTGCTGCATCATTTCTGAAGTTCATCTTCTCAGTGAACTTTTCCCAAGTTACCTTCTTGTTCCTGTCAAGGTCGTTCCTGATCTCATCATCCAGCGCAGCGATGTCTGGGTCAAGATGATTTGCGGCTCTCTTTGCGTCCCTTGTCCTTATCTTCTGCAGTGTTTCCCTGGTGACATTGGGAAAGAAGGTCTTAACGCGGCCTTCAGGGACTGCAGCTTTCATAGCCTTCCGGATAGCTTCAGATAGGTGGCGCTCCTTCTGGTGCATCGCCAGTCCACGGATAGCCGGCCGCTTTGCGGAGCGCAACCTCCCTGAACAGGCTCCAGTCTGCAAGGCCTAAATTAAGATAAGAACGATGATTAACACCTGTATAGGGAGCAAGAGAGTTAGAGAGATCAATATCGACAAAGACAGGGGATGTGATCGCTGGAAAGAGTTGTGGATGTCGACCAAGAGCAGGCATTAGAGAGATTGGAAGAGACGAGGGAGATGTCTGGGGCTAGATGATCGGCCGTTGGCAGGGAGACGAGTGGGCTGGGCCATCGTTTAAGATAACCAGATCGCACTCCTCCGCCCATTCTTCGACGTCACCTCCTCTAGCATCAGAATCAAGCGACGAGCAGAACGTGTGCGCATTGAAGTCACCCGCAAAGACAATTGAGGGAGAAAGAGAGCAGTCATACAGCTGCTTGAGAAGGGGATAGGATTGTATGTTGAGGGACAAGAGGAAGAAGGAGGGATATATTTATATTAAAAAGAGAAAGTGGTGTTTTAAGAGGTAGATGGATGGGGATGTACTCGAGAGTGCCATCCACTGGAGTGTTTGGAATAATGTGAGAGGGAAGAGAGGACAGAACAAAAGTAGAGACTCCGCCTCCTTGAGATGACCTGGGAGTATGATATGCAGTATAGCCCGGGATGTTTGGATGTCGAGAGGTAGCAGAGGGAGAGAGTTTGGTTTCCTGAACCATGATAACATCCGGGTGATGAGTACGTGAGAAGAGAGATAATTCAGAAAGCTTGGCGCGAAGGCCTTTGAGATTTATGTGTACAATAGAGAGGGGGCGGTTGGTAGATGAGGAATTAGGGTTACTGGAGGCGGAGCACACAATACAACGAAAGGAAGAATCGTGGTGCCTCACAGAACTGAGACCCGAACAAGAGAAGTGCACCCACCTTTCGCATCCAAAACATTGGACGCTGGTTCCATACCAATTGACATCTCTGCCGCATGTGGCACATGGGTACTTCTTCTTCTTCGCGGGTCCTGGATTCCTTTCGACGCCGGCCATTTGTAGAAGAATCCTCAGGAGAGCTGCAGCCAGCCAGCACCTCTCCCATGACAAAAACCCTCTCCGCGGAGGGATTGACGTCGGTTTGCACGGAGGTGATCTTCTTTCCTCCACACTGCCACGGCACGAACGTACGACATCTCGGCAGCAGAACCATTTTCGGACGTGGAGTAAGAATATTTCCTTCGCAGCTGCCTAGACTCACTCTGAAAAAGTTATGGGCGTTTTCGAAAGCCTCGCGGCGGGTAAGGGTACATCACGGATTTTTTTGGGTGTTTTGAAGAAAAATTTCGAATTTTGCTCCAAAATTGTATGCAGGGGTAATATAGGGTACCAAACACGATTCTTTGGTCCGTTTGTCGAAATTCTGAGGTTTAATGTAGGTTACGGTATGCGTGCGCCATGCTACACAGGGGGCGAAACGTACCTTAATAATCCGAAAATCGACAAATAAACATCAAATTAATATTCAGCACATCGAATAATCCCGGCATAGAACTTTTGAATTAAATCTGAGACTTTGACCAGCCTACCGTATACCCACCGTAACATACCGTATTCTGTCAAAAATCGATAAATGGACCTCAGATTCGTGTTCATCACTCCAAGAAACCCTCAGAGAAAGAGTTTGAGCCACATCAATAGTAGAATTCCGCAAATAGTCGGAAGTCGTGTGTTGCTCTTAATTTTCCCTCGATAGAGTGCTTTTAATATTCGTGATCAGCACACCAGATAACCCCCATTGAGTAGTATTAAGTCAAATCTGACACATTCGTGTTAAACGCTTCTTGAACCCTTTCATTGATATAAATGAACGCTCAGCCAACAATCGGCGCAGCTGGAAAACGCTATTACCTCTTTCAAAGAAACCCTTTTCACAAATGTTTTATTCTTCATACTTCTCCATCGTGTAAATCAGTTTCGCATTTAGTGATTGTAATTTCTTCTAGTTTTTCTTACTTTGTGCCTTGATCAACTATATTCACGTCCAGCCTTTCACTTTCCATGCTTGTCAGTTTGCTTACCCAATATAATTCTTTTGAACTCTCACAACCATTTGATATGGGATCCCGCACTGATAGGTCTAGCATAACTTTTTGATTTTTCAGAGATAGGTGACTAAATTTCGTAATGACGCAATCTAATAAAGTGTCTTGCAAGCTCGTTGTATTCTGAATCGTAACTGCTAGTACAAGAAGGGAGAAAAAATCCGCCATGAAGAAGGATTTGTGAAAACATGGACTCCAAGCCGGAAATATGAACTTCATCAACGATTGAGTAGGGAAATAAGATCGACTTTTCTGTCTTCCACTGGGAGTTTTCACTTCCAAAATTAGCTGAACGCTTTTAAATGTCGCCGAACCAGCCTGATATGCTTTTACAGGAGAAATACCGCTGATTAACATAACTTTTCGCCCAAAACTCTAACTTTAACTGATGGAGCGATTTTTGCATATTTGCGCGTAAAGTGTGAGCATAGTGTGCAGTTGCACACGACGCAATATATTTTACGGCTGTGCATTTTGTTCCACTCCGACACTGGCAGCGGACTCCTACAGGAGAAAACGACGATCGCGGTCTCCCACAGGAGCTGTTTTGTCCTGTAGGAGACCGAACTAGAACGAAGCGGTCTCCTACAGGACATGGTGCCGCATCGCTTCCACGGGGTCTCCTACAGGACTAAACAGCTCCGGTAGGTGACCTGGAACGCGCACGTTGAAGTATTTATCGAACCCGCGCGGTGTACGATACGCGTGTGCATGGTGTGGAGAGCAGGGGTGTGAGGAAATTTCTGATTTCTGTTTTCTGGCCATTTTGGCCTTTCTGTTTTCTGAAAAACTTGCAAAAATCAGAAAAAAAATCAGCAAAAATCAACGAAAACTAGGTCTGTTCGACAGCTCAGGAACAAAATATTGCTGGTTGTCACCTTGCCCACAATTAACTTAATTTCTATGTATGTTTGTTTTGTCGTCTTTCGACTTGCTGTTACACCGTATTCATACTTTCGCGGAGCGCTGGCAATGCTGCGGATTATCAATAGAAAAATGAGAAATCAGATGCTCGGTAGCGGTATCAAACATTTGATTTCTCATTTTTCTACTGATATTGCGCGGCAGTTGCCGCTTCCGCAAAAGCATGAATAGGTTGCTAAACGAAAAAACCAGCACTTATACGAATCTTGTTAGTTCGTGCGCACTCCCACCAATTATGTATCTGTTCTAAGCTATTTTTGTGCGTTTCTAGTGCAACTTTTCACTTTTCTTACTTTGTGATGGTGAAACCTGCATTCTCATGAAGAGAACTCAGCAACTGATTTTATCTCATACACTGCTCACCTACTCAGTACTTCGGCACAATAGGGGTAGCATCCTAGGGCAAAGTTCGAGTGCAAACCTTCGCTGTCAACAGCCGCTGTTGCAGACAGCGGTATATGATTCCAACACTTGCTGGGGTTGAACCCCTGGATACCAATGGCTAATGCTGCTGTTACCTGTCAGCAGCAGCTGCTGACAACGAGGGATGCAACCTCTACTGTGCTGACGCACTGGCGTTCTCTGAGAAATTCACCCGATCAATAGCTAATAAGTAGCCAAGAAATGCCTGCTTTCTGCTTGATAGCCGGAAAATGGTCGGAAAGTAGCTGGTTGCCGCGTGGTAGCCTAGAAATAACCGCCAAAAAATGTTCGTCGCAAAAGGGACGTCAAATAATGCTCTCCAAGGGATGTACAGTTCAACTCCGCATTGCCGTTCAGTCCGCAAAATGCACGCTGATTGCGAAAGCGTGCTGCGGCGCGGTTGCGAGTATCCTCAGACAGGGATGTGGGATCACCTGGGTACCAAAGATAAAAACCGCTTGGGTGACCCTAAATCCCTGTCTGAGGATAATCACAACCGCGGCGCAGCACTCTTCCGCAATCGGCGTGCACTTTGCGGACTGTACGGCATTGCGGAGTTGAACTGTACACGAGGCATTTCGGAGGCATGATTTGAATGTCAACACCGCGGTCGGTTCAACTACCCAAGTTTACGGTACTTGGGCCCGCCGAGCTGCAGGAGGCCAAGGCGGCTGCTCGGCGAGCCGGAAAAGGCCGCGTCGCGTGTTGGTGTGCCTGTCACGTCTTGGTTATTTCTCGGCTACTTCTAGACTATTTCGTGAACAACATGATCTTAGCCGCCTAATAATCGAGAGACAATCAAGAAAAATTCGAGAATTAACATATCAAGAACCGCTGTGGAGCCTGGTGGGCTATTTCTCGGCTAAAACTCTCAGAGTGAGTGCCTTCAAAGATGATCTACCTGTCATTGACGTGCCATCGCTACTATCAATGTCTTACTAATTATTTGTCCAGTCTCGTAGATCTTGTATTACATGTATAGGAAAGATGTTCAGAATTACACTCTTTCTCTTGAAAAAAATTAAAATGCAATGAGTATTTTTTCTGAGAATTTTCTGTTTTCTGATTCCTGTTTTCTGTTTTCTGGCCGTTTTGGCCTTTCTGTTTTCTGATTTCTGTTTTCTGACAAACTCGATTTTCTGTTTTCTGTTTTCCGCACACCCCTGGTGGAGAGCCGATTCGCCCATGCAGGTCCGCAGAGGCGCCCCCTTCATTGATTGATTGAGGTGCTTTGAGGCCGGAGTTCTACATTTCTTGGGGAATGGGGGAAGAATGCTATTGGGGCTTCATCCCCTATAGAAAAATTTTGCCGTTGACAAAGTTGTCAACGGGGAAGTGTGATAATCATGCTTCGATTTTAAAGAATTCGAAAGCGAGGCGGTTTTGGCTTGATACCAGCAAACGTTATTTGAAATTCCCTCCAAGCTACCGTACAAGTTCCGGTCTCCTACAGGAGAATCACAGGACTCTTACAGGAGAAAACCAGGACTCCTGTTGCAGGGGAGACTAGGACTCCCAGCGGACTCCTGTAGGAGTCCGCTGCCAGTGTCGGAGCACCTGTCTAAACGGCATGAGCCTCTTCTCAGCCCCGCCTTCCCGGCTATACATCCTATCATATTCCCCGTACATCACACGGCGGTGGCGTGTCAACTTTTGTTAAATTTTCAATTCCATCTCACCTTATTGACCTTCCCAATGACAATGTTGTTGATCGTATAGGAGTTCATATAGTATTGCAAAGCTGTCCTCTGGATATTGTCAATGTTTACACTCCCCCATCCACCTCTTGTACCAACTCATTTGATCCCACTCCATACTTACATGATGTATTTTCAATCCTCTCATCTTCATCTGTTGTCATGGCTGGTGACTTCAATGCTCATTCCCCTTCCTGGTTCTCCTCCTCAGATCCCGATGACAGAGGAGAACTACTTGAGCTTTTTGCGGATGATTGTGACCTAATTCCTATAAACGAGGACTCTCCTACTCGTCTCCCGTCGACGGGCAGACCCTCCTCACCTGATATCACGTTCGTTTCCTCTTCTCTTGCCATGTCTTGTAACTGGTTCACATCTGTGGCCATGGCCAGTGATCATGTACCCAACAGCACAACATTGGATCTGTCTCTTAATCGTCATCTCGCACCTTTTTGTGGCTCCCGTAGCAAATGTTACATTAACTACAATAAGGCTAACTGGGTCCTGTTTAAGGAGGTGCTACTCAGCCGGGTAGCCAACTATCCGCTAGCTGGCTCTGTTCATGACAAAGATAAGTTCGTCGTCGACACCATATGCGAAGCCTCCAGAATAGCCATTCCGACCGGTCGTGTAAGAACGTTCCACCCTAACGTACCAAAGGAAGCACTGGAGCTAATCACACAACGGGACGACAGACGCAGAACTGATCCTTCCGATCCGTGCATTTCACTACTATCAGAGGAGATCTCTAAAGTGCTGAACGACTACAAGCAGAAACGCTGGAGAGAGTACACCGAATCCATCAATTTTGCGACTGATAGCAAACAAGCGTGGACCATTCTAAAACGACTATCTGGGAAGAAGATGACACCTGCGCGCAATACGCTTGAGTTCCCCTCGGGCAGATTTGAATTCGGATACAAGGCTGCCTGTCAGCTTGGTAAACTCTATGCTTCTGCTTCATCTCGCCGCAACAAAGAGCACAGATGTACTTTACGTGCGATCAGAAAACTCAGTCGACATGACGTACCTGCCATAATTGCTTCTACCGTCTCTACCATCAAGTCGATGAAGAATTCGAGGGCAGAAGGACCAGACGGCATTTCAGCCGTTCATCTGAAGCATTTGCCGGAACAGTACGCAGAGGTACTCAGTGATCTTATCTATTCGTCGTTTACCACTGGTATTAATCCTGCTCGTTGGAAACAAGCGACTGTTCTCCCAGTTCCCAAGCCTGGCAAACCAGAAGATAAAGCAACGTCACACCGCCCCATATCCCTATTGTCCCCTATCGCTAAGTTGGCGGAAAAATCATAAACCCGCATCTCCAAGGCGCACTACAGCAGAACGTCCATCAGCATGGCTTCCAAAAGGCGCACTCCACCATCACCGCATTAACTTCAATATCTGAACACATCATTGCTGGTTTCAATAGAAAAGCTCCCGCCGGTAGAAGTCTAGTCGTCGCAATTGGTCTGACTGCCGCTTTTGACAATGTCAGCACTTCCTTGCTATAAAAATCGATTCTGGACTGTGAAATGCCCGACTGGTGCAAACGATGGACTAACAACTTCGTCAAAGATCGCTCCATACGTGTGAAATTTGACGGACACCTGTCGAAGTCTGTGCCCCTGAAGGCAGGCGTCCCACAAGGAGGAGTTTTATCTCCCAGCCTGTTTTCTTTGTATCTGTCGGATGTGCCGAAGCCGTCGTCAAACATCCACTTATGTCTATATGCTGATGACATCACTATTATTTGTACTGACCCTGTCATCGATCGAGCCACTGCTGAGATGAACAAATACCTCTGCAGCTTGGCCAAATTTCTCGAATCGAAGCAGCTAAAGGTCTCTCCTTCAAAGTATAGCGTCATTCTGTGCACTAATGCACCGGCTGAGCATCAGCTACATCCCAGGGTTCTCTGGGAAGGTAACCAGTTGCCCCTCTCTAAGCACCCTCGGCTACTTGGAAGCTTTCTGGATCCTTCACTGCGCTTTAATGAAAACGCGCGCATCCGAGCTGCAACTGCCAACACGCGAAATAAAATCCTCCGTACTCTGTCGGGTACTACCTGGGGTACCACAAAGGAAGTTTTACGCACAACATATAAGGCTATGATACAGCCTACTCTGGAGTATGGAGCCCCGATATGGACTAGACACCTGTCGGACGCCTCTTGGAGCAAGCTACAACGTGCACAAAACACTGCACTTCGTGTCATCACTGGCTGCCCAAAATCAACACCTATATCCCATCTTCAAGAATAAGCCCTACTTCCTGTCAAACAGCACTGCCAACTGCAGTCACAACAGTTCCACATTGGCATAGTCAAGAATGCCACACATCCCAACTACCCCCTCTTGTCATCAGATCCCCATCCCCGTAATATTCGCACACCGCTGCATGCTGCCATTTCTACAGTGGATCGTCAAAGATGGGCCACCTCTGAGCTCACAAGGAAGAGGCTGCAGCACATCGAGCACACCACATTCGTGTCTGAATACCTGTCCTGTTCCCCTCCTAAACCAGTCCTTGGTAGTGTGCCTCCTACGGTCGATGACAGTGAGAAGACTCTGCCCAGACGCTCCCGCGTCACTCTAGCGGGTCTATGTTGCGGTAATTCTTCGTACCTCAAAGCCTACGTACATAGGATCGACGAATCGGTCCCGGATAAATGTCCTGACTGTCAAAATACTGGTCATGATTCACTACATCTATTTTCATGCTCTGCCAGACATACTTCTCTGTCTGCTCGTGATATGCGGAACAAGCCGAGTGATGTTACCGCCTTTCTGAGCCTATGAGAATAAACTCCAATGTGGCTGATAAGAAGAAGAAGAGAAGAGAACACATCTAGAACAAGAGCTCAGTTGAACGAAGGAATGATACATAACCAAGAGACACTGATTCACGCAATACATTCCTAGACTCAGAACACATACAGTTCAACAGCGCATTGCCGTTCAGTCCGCAAAGTGCACGCTGATTGCGAGGGCGTGCTGCAGCGCGGTTGCGAGTATCCTCAGACAGGGATGCGCGATTACCCGGGCGTTGGGATCTCCCGGGCACCAAAGGCAAAAACCGCTCGGGTGACCCCACATCCCTGTCGGAGGATACTCGCAACCGCAGCACGCTTTCGCATTCAGCGTACACTTTGCGGACTGAACGACAATGCGCAGTTGAATTGTATATAGGCTCATTCCTTAGATGAGAAGAGTCCCGGCGCCCAGCTAGGTGCCCGAAATAGCCACGAGTGTGGTTTAAGGGTTCCTCCATAGCAGAGACCAACGGCAAAGCGTCGGAGCGTCATGCGCCAGCGCTGAAGCGCTGGCGCATGTCGCTCGACGGCTGGCGCATGCAACGTGTTAGAGTACGGCACAGGGTTATAATGATGATATCGATATTATTAGTGACAGCCGCTACTGCCGCTATACCTCCAACGTCAGCGATAGCCCGCTTTCAGAGTTCGATCGCCGCCCGACGCGATGGCTTGTTTTGAATACGGGTCGACGTTCGACGTGATCTCGATCGATGCTCATGGTTATCATCCCATCGCGTCGCACGACGATCAAACTCTGAAAGAGGCAAAGGGCCGGCTGCAGCGGTTGTTGGGGAGTCGCTGAGTAGCAAGATCAATAACAAATGTTAAAGATGCAAACCCCCATCGTCACTTGGAGCTAGGTCGTCTGCTATGGACGTAACCTAAAGATTACACGAAAACCGGTTCGCGATTTTCAGTGCAAGCGTAAATTAAGGGTACAGAGAGGGGTGGCCAATCGAGGGGGGGGGGTCTCTCCAGCACTAGGACGTCGATTGGTCGACGAAGAGGAAACCCCGCCCCGTGCTATATCCCTGTACCGGATTTTCTATCATCCTGTACCTGGGATAGGGATCAAATTGAAAAGCTAGTCTGTGTAGAAGATTCACATCCTAGGCTCCCTGGCTCTTCTGACTTTGAAAGGAGAGGGAAACCCCGGGCTGGTGCTGTTTTCGTGAAGAGAAACGAGGTGCAACCCAGTTCTCCTGCAGCTCTGCTTAAGGCCCCATGGTACACATTGGAGAAGTGAAAACGTCGACGCCATTGCCTGAAGATTCTGCGGTCTGACGTACACCCCATAGGGCCGACTTGAAAAATGGAGAACTTCAACATGTTAATCTCTTGACGGTCTATTCCTTTATCGTAGAACTATCGCAGAATTTTTTCCATTACTCTTTTCATTGTAAAGCTGCCTATGGTATTTTATCGTGTTTTTTTTCACAAATTGAACCTAGAATATAATCGGCTGATGGAAATCAGCAAAATTCCAAGCGGGTAGGTCCCGCAACGGCACAGTGCGCGGTGCGACTGCGTGCACAACCGCTAGGTGCACCTTTCGTCTGCGTTTTCCCTGTTCAACTGTTTGTTTTGGGACGGCTCAACATAAAGGAGGTGCCCAATTGTGGGAGTTGTCTTGTCATTTCCGCAGCTTGGTGCTATCTCAGCAGGGAGGGGGCACATGGCCACGCCCATTTTCCGTTCCAGAACGACTTGCGATTTTGGAAAGGGAGGAAAACCCCGGGTCGGTGTCCTAATTGCTCGGTGGCACGGAAAAATGGGCGCGGTCAGGTGGCTCCCCTTGTTGCGATAGCACCAGCAGCTTTCCGCCGGTGCGTAACTAGGGCCTTAGCGTTCCGTGAGACAAAGCGCCGGATCCGAGATGCTCAACCTACGCGTGGTGGATCTGTGGAGTCGACTACCAAGGTCAAGGAGACTCATCAAACGGGCATCAACAACTCCACGAGGAGTTTTTCTCTGTATGGGAGTGCAAATGGCTGGCTGCTGCACTCCTCCGCATACTACTGCTACGAGCCGGCATTGAGAGGAACCCAGGGCCACCCAGCAAGACTCCACGATATCCCTGCTGTCATTGTGGATTATCGGCTCAACATGCAAGCGTTCAGTGCGGTGGTTGCCTCGGCTGGGTACACCTCAAATGTTCGGGGTTAACCAGTTATAATGACTACACTGATGCTTATTGTTGTACTTCTTGCTCTAACTCTCCCCTAGTGTTCCTCTTCATAGTCTAGACATTTTTCAACTCAATATCAATGGCCTGCGTGCCAAACTTGCTGAGCTCACATTGTACATTGAACGCTTTCGTCCAGATGTCATTCTCCTTCAGGAGACTAAACTTAGCCCAACATCCTCCCTACCCCGCCTCCCCGGTTATACGTCTTACCACCTCCCTCGCACATCTCATGGTGGAGGCGTCTCTACGTTTGTAAAAACCTCTATACCATCTCATCTTATAGCTCTCCCTAATGATAATGTTGTAGAATGTATTGGTGTTCATGTTGTATTGCAAAGTTGCCCTATAGATATTGTTAATATTTATATCCCCCCAATCTCCTCATGTCCCAATTCGTTTAACCCCACTCCATTTTTGCAATCTGTGCACACTGCCCTTTCATCGTCTTCTGTTGTCATGGCTGGCGATTTCAATGCTCACTCCACATCCCGGTTCTCCTCTCTAGATCCCGATGACAGAGGGGAACTACTTGAGCTTTTTGCTGAGGATTGTGATCTTGTTGCCATTAACGAGGACGCCCCCACTCGCCTTCCTTCCACGGGCAGGCCGTCCTCTCCAGATGTCACTTTTGTATCATCTTCTCTTGCTGTTTCCTGTAACTGGTCCACTGCTATAGCTATGGCCAGCGATCATGTACTCATATGTGTTTCATTGGATTTGTCTCTCAACAGTCACCTGGCACCTTTCATAGGCTCTCGTAGCAAATTGTACACCAACTACCGTAAGGCCAACTGGGTCATGTTTAAAGAGGTGTTACTCAGTCGGGTAGCCTGCTATCCGCTAACCGGCTCCGTTCATGAGAAAGGACAAGTTCATTGTTGATGCCATATGCAACGCCTCCAGAACTGCAATTCCTACAGGGCGCGTTAGAACGTTTCACCCTAAACTTCCCAAAGACGTCCTGGAGCTGATCGAATTACGGGACGAGAAGCGCCGAGCTGGTCCTGCAGATCCCAGCATTCAACGACTGTCTGATGAGATCACCAAAATGCTTAATGATTACAAGCGGATGCGTTGGATGGAGTTCACAGAATCCTTGAACTTCTCCACTGACGCAAAGAAGACCTGGAGCATTCTTAAGCGGTTATTTGGGAAGAAAATGGCAGCGGATCGCAACATGCTTGAGTTCCCGTCAGGGAAATTCGAGTCCGGATTCAAGGCTGCATGACGACTTGGAAAACACTTTGCTTCAGCGACGTCCCGCCGTGATCGTTCCAACAGGCTCACTCTCCGGTCTATAAGAGAAACTCAGCCGAAAAGATGTACCTGCCATAACTGCCTCTGAGATGTCTTCCCTCATCAAGTCCATGAAGAAATTGCGAGCCGAGGGACCCGACGGTGTGTCAGCCGTCCATCTCAAGCACTTGCCGGAACAGTTCCTTGAATTACTTTGTGACCTAGTCTACTCGTCATTCAGCACAGGTGTCATCCCCGCTAGATGGAAGCAAGCAATTGTTCTTCCGATCCTCAAGCCTGGCAAACCAGAAGATCAAGCAACTTCGCATCGACCGATCTCCCTTTTGTCCCCTATTGCTAAGTTAGCGGAGAAATTCATCAACCCGCACCTCCAAGAAGCATTACGACATAACGTGCATCAACATGGCTTCAAGAACGCCCACTCTACCATTACGGCACTCACGTCCATCACAGAACACATAATTGCTGGCTTCAACATGAAACCTCCAGCTGGTAGAAGTATTGTCGTGGCGATTGACTTAACCGCTGCCTTCGATAACGTCAGTATTCCGCTGCTGTCCAAATCGATCCTGGACTCTACTATTCCTGACTGGTGCAAAAGATGGACAGATAACTTTGTCAAAAATCGTTCCATTCGTGTGAAATTTGATGGACACTTATCGAAGTCTGTGCCCCTGAAGGCAGGCGTTCCACAAGGAGGAGTTCTATCTCCCAGCCTGTTTTCTTTGTATCTATCTGATGTGCCGAAGCCGTCGTCAAACATCCACTTATGTCTATATGCGGATGACATCACTATTATTTGTACTGACCCTGTCATCGATCGAGCCACTGCTGAGATGAATAAATACCTCGTCAGTCTGGCCAAGTTCCTTGAATCGAAGTAGCTAAAGGTCTCTCCTACCAAGTCCAGCGTCACTTTGTGCACTACAGCGACTGCCGAACACAAGCTGCATCCCAAGATTCTTTGGGAAGGAAATATGCTGCCCTTATCAAAACACCCTCGTCTACTTGGTGTATTCCTGGACCCGTCACTGCGTTTTCACGAAAACACACGTATTCGAGCTGCTGCTGCCAACACACGTAACAACATTCTACGTTCGCTGGCAGGCACTACATGGGGCAGCTCTAAGGAAATTTTGCGAACCACCTACAGGGCTATGGTGCAGCCGGTGCTGGAATATGGAGCCCCAATATGGTCAAGACACCTGTCGGAAGCCTCTTGGAGCAAACTTCAGTGTGCACAGAACACTGCTCTACGCGTGATCACTGGATGCCCTAGATCCACACCGGTATCTCATCTACATCAAGAGTGTTCGCTGCTTCCTGTAAAGCAGCATTGTCAACTCCAGTCGCAACAGTTCCATGTTGGCATTGTAAGGAATTCCGCACACCCTAATTTCCCATTACTATCATCTGGTCCCCATTTCCGACATATTCGCTCGCCACTTCATGCTGCAGTCTCTGTCTTGGATCGCCCGATTCGTCAGAGAATACCTCTCCAGTGCTCCCCTAAATCCAATTCTTGGTGACGTGCCACCCCTGATCGATGACAGCGAAACGGACCTACCCAGACGTACACGCGTCATCCTGGCAGGTCTACGATGTGGACACTCCTCACACCTCAAGGCATTCGTCCATAAGATCGACTCGTCGATCCCCGACGAATGTCCTGACTGCCACAACCCAGGGCACGATTCATTTCATTTATTTTCATGTCCTGCAAGGCCGACTTCTCTAACAGCTATGGATATGTGGACGAACCCGTGCGATGTGGCTGCCTTTTTACACCTATAAGGAGAAGCTCTATGTGGCCGATAAGAAGAAGAAGACAATAGCGCCATCCGCGGCTAATCGGATGTTACGGTAGCACAGATCTTGACTGTTAAAATCCACGTTTTTGTTCCTGAAACTGGCCAGGGGCCTAACTGTTTGGCTTGGAGTTCAATTTTAGCATTTTCTCGACCTTGCAGTTGTTCTGCCATAGCTTTCTTCGTTTGAGCGTAGCAATCGAATGTTTTTCCGGACGCAATTTCCTAGCGACGAAAAGGCCAGAAGTTGGTCAAACGGCTGAAATTTTTTTATGCTCTGAGGGCGCACTGGTGCAGTCTATGGCACGAAAATTACTTCAGTAATATGAATGTCCTTATCTGAACGCAGTCAGACTTGTACGCAATCGCAAGTTGGCGAGCGCCACACCAAACGGGCGAAGCCTTTTTCGATGACTTGAGAGCACATAGGTGCAGTCTCGGGTACGAAAACTATTGCTTTGATGCATAATTATGGAGGGTTTTTATTAACGCGTTTTTCTTCAGTAAAATTTGGCGTTTCGTCCTCAATATTTATATATAAAAAAACCCCTGAATGTTTAGTTGGAAAAGCGTCTCGAAAATCACACTTATATTCGCCACATTATGCTCTACCACTACGAGAAAGGATGGACCGCAGCCCAGTCATTTCGCGATCTCAACCAACTTTTAGGCAAAGGAGCAATCAGTGAAAGTTAGTGTAGGGAGTGGTTTGCTCGTTTCAAATCAGGTTGTACCAGCCTGGAGGACAATCCAGGAGGAGGTTGGCCATCGGATTCAGAAGATCAGGCCCTTCTGGCAGTCGTGGAAGAGGGCAAAAGCCTGACAACACGAGTGCTGGCTGAAGACTTCAAGGCCAATCAATCCACGGTCGTTAACCTCGAAAAGCTTGGAAAAGTGTGGGAAATCGCTGGAGGGGTCCTCCACGAGCTTTCCGATAACAACCGTTTTGTTGAATAGAAATATTTTTAAAAAACGTTCCATAATTATGCATCAACCCAATATCTAGGATAGAGCTGTTCGATTCTGAAAATGTACACAGAATTTCATGCATGCAAGTGGAAGATGAAGAGCGCTACACTAGCTGGGGCCCTTGGAAAACTTCAATGGAAAGTTTTCAAGTATTTTTCGGAATCTTCAGTAGGGCAGCTAGCGTTGCAGCAACGTGCGGAAAAGTTAGTTCAGGACCCAAATAAGAAATCAAGTTTTGGAGACCGCTTGAAATGGGCTTCGGAAACCGATTTTCAGGTGTGATATATTCTTGTCCTATGGAAACTAGGCGCGGTACTGTTGAATGTATAATTCCTAAAAGTTTATCTCCTAAGGCCGTTCTGAGCGTTCTATAAAGACTTGTTCCCTTTATCTGGGTTATAATATACCTTGCACACGTTGCTGCAACGCTAGCTGCCCCTAGATTTTTCAATAAAAATTTTGGACTTTTGTACCTGAAATTTCGGGTACGTTTTCAGATACGGAGAGCCATATTGTAAAAATAGTTTTCGTACCCGAGACTGTACCTGTGTGTCCCCAGGGCATCGAAAATCATACAGATCGGGTGCGATTGCACCTTGTAAGTGGCCTTAAAATGCATAACCGTCTACGAAATTTTAAGAAATATCACAGTGAGTAGCGCTTTTCGAAAATAGTCAGCTATCCATCGTTCCCCTACTTCGCCAAATTTATTTCTTTGGCGGGTTAGAACCTGCGAAACCTAACTCGCATAATAATGCATCTAGTGTATGCATTTTTAAGCCTGTCGGAGTGAGTGGTGCTATTATTACCATCATTTCTATGGTTAGATCCGCGGCCTGTTTCCTCAAGAAAAATCGTGTAAATTCAAATCGCGGCTGGCGTGGCGGTTTAAATTCCAATCCCTGAGAATTAAACCGCCCCGCCAGCCGTGGTTTGAATTTAAACGTTTTTTCTTGAGGACACAGGCCACGGACCTAACTATACAACTATCACCGGTTACAGTGATTACATTAATGCCGTAGCCGCGTAGTAGAGCATGTCAACGAATATTCGGAAAACGGTTATTCGGCTGAATAAACGATTAGTCGGATATTCGAATAATTCGATTATTCGGAAAAGTCAGCTTTCCGAATAATTCGTCTATTCGACTATTTGGAAGTGTTTTATTCGATTTATTTATTTATTCGACTATTCGAAAAAGTCTATGTTGTGTACGGGACACAAACGGCGTGCAAAATTTTATTCAAAAGGTGCCACAACGCAGGTGGCTAGGCAAAAGTGTACAGCAAGAAGAACAGGGAGTAGGAGTGAGGCGAGTGGTTGGCTGCTCGGCATCGTCGTGGTGGCTTGGCGTCGAGGCGTCGTGTAGTGGTGGTGCAGGAACGGAGTGGCTGTGGTAGACGAATCCAATAGGAATCTGTAACAGTGCGGCGGCAGGGGTTTATATAGCGCGTTTGGTGGTCTGTGATTGGCCGGTTTTCGCGCCTAGATCAAAACCCACCCACATGATGATCAGCCGATAAATTAACTGATGTTTGATCTCCCATCACAACAGTCTATTTTTCGCATATTGGAAAATTGTTCGTTTGATATACTCCACTGAGTAGGAATTCCACAGAACACTTTTATATCTGAACTCGGTATCATTCATTCTGCACTTTAACTCTGGGTGGGCATCACCGCTCTGCTATGGCGGCGCCAATGGGCCATTCATAGTTCATTGAAGGAGCGGGAGGGCGGAAAAACTTTTCCACCTCTCTGCCAGAGCGGGGCGATTTGGCGGTAGGACAGTGAGGACGATCATTAGCCCCTTCTCAGAAAAATGAAAACAAGTTACTTGTAACATAAAAGGCCGAAGACAAGTTACTTGTAACATATCTGAGCCGATGTAAGTTACTTGCGGCTTATCTCAGGTCATTTAAGTCACATGTAACATATCGGTGGGATACTGCGTGCGCTGCGCCTCCGATATGTTACATGTATCTTAAATGGCCCGAGATAAGTCGCAAGTGACCTACATCGGCTCAGATATGTTACAAGTAACTTGTTTTCGATTTCTGAGAGGACACTGTGTGCTGTGCGCCTCTGATATGTTACATGTAACTTGAATGGTACAATATATGTCGCAAGTAACTTAAATCGGCCGAGAAGATATTCCCTAGGGGGATGTAAGACGCACTCATGGGGTCAGGCTTACGACTGGCGATGCTGTTGGTTCAATTACCCAAGTTTGAGGTACTTGACACCACACCAGCAGAGAAGGCCCCACACAGCGTTTTTTTTGCGTTTTGTGTGGTCTGGGATGCGCTCTCTGCGTCACGTGATTGCCACCCATAGTGAAAATTCAAATTTAAGTTACATGTAACATAAATGTAACTTACATGCAAAATAGATTTAAGTTACTTTCAATATAAATGTATGTTACATGTAATAAAAATGTAAGTTACTTGAGACATTCAAGTAAGTTACATTTATATTATAAGTAACTTGTTTTGATTTTTCTGACTTGGCGGGTAAGATTAAAAAAAACCAGTGAGAAATGTTTTAGGTAAAAAAAGATAATCTCGCGCCACTATAGAAATGCTTTTGTGGCGATTTTCAGCATTTCGAGACCATATAACAGAAATTTTAAGCGAAGAAAAGTGTAGAATGAAGTAAACCAATGTGTTTTTCAGGAAAATCATCGTTGGTTTTGCGTTTCGTCAAGGGTCAGTTTCACGAATATCAGGAGTCAACTATTGGTGCTGCTTTCTTAACGCAAACGGTGCGTTCCTCTGATTTTAAATCTTTTATTGCTGCTGTATATCCTTCGACAAAGGAAATTTCGTTGCTTTGGGCGTTGTCATTTGAAATTTAATTGAGGAAATGTGTCTTTCCTTATTCATATGCTTTATTCCGATCATTTTGTAATTTTAGTCGACTTCGAAGTTCCAATGGTTTTCTTGAGAGCATAGCTGGTCTTTTAATCTACAAATTTATGGGGATTCTATGAGAATTGGTGCCCACGTGACCTCAGGCATACATCTACCTGCCTATTTTGAAGTACGACTTCGAATGGGATGCACTTAGGCCAGTAACTCTCGAGATTTTGGAAGGGGGGGGGGACCACGGGTTGTTGTGAAGTGTAGGGTTCGTGAAACACCGGGTTATGACGTCATCGCGGCCTGGTGGGACTTGGTCTTTCGACAACCCTCCCGAACATATCTGTATATTTTTGTTTTCTTCTTCCTCTGGACTGCCTTCTCAGTGGAGAAGAGTTATCACACAGTCGACTCGGAAACCAATGTTTTCTGAATTGTTCTAAGGTGTTTACTTCAGAGAGTTACCTCTCCACCGGGTCATGCACGGTGTTGCCTCCTCTCGCCTAAAACCACGACCCTCTCGAAATCTGTAGTTTTTTTTACTGCCCAAAATGCTATCCTTCTACACTGCTGCGACTCGAATATTCGCGATCGACTTTTCAGAAATGTTCAATTTCTGCACAGTCATGGACAAAAAGGTCAAATTTCTAAATGTTCGAAAAGTCGAAAAAAAAGGAATTTTGAAGAAAAGTTGGAGAAAGGAATTCGGGCACATTCGAAAAAACAACTTCGTCGAAAATCCACCCTATCGAGAATAAAATTGAAGGGGCTATGCGTACCATCTACCCATCGAATAATACATTGTGCACGATCCGAATTCAGACAGTTTCTCTTTTTATGCCTAGAATACCCGTGGTCCATTGAAGTGTAGATTCTGTGGCAGTAATACGAAACTGCAGCTACTTCTTCACGCTTATAGAGCAACACGTTAAAAGAGCTGCTCCGAGGCAAAAAAATGTCATAGTCGGTTCTTTTTTTCGAGCGAAAAATTACGATCATTTCTCAGCACCACGCTGGTTGATCAACTACGTGAACTCGACCTTGTCCGCATCATAAATCAGAGGGACTGCTATACAATTGGGGAAATCATTTACAATCTACTATTCTTTCTTTACGTCTGTGCTGATTTCTCGATTTGAAGGTATGCCTGGATGATGCCACTGTGAAATTTGAAATCTGGGATACAGCCGGCCAAGAACGATATCATTCTCTTGCCCCAATGTACTATAGAGGCGCCCAAGCTGCAATTGTTGTTTACGATATCACGAATCAGGCAAGTTGAGTTTAAAAGTTTTGTTCCTGCTTTCAAGTTCTCAACATTTTATTAATGCGGCAGCGATCGTGTTTCGACAAGCGGCTATTATTGCGTATACTTTTACAAATGCTGTTTCCGCACCCGCTGTATGCTGTCCATTATCTTAGCATTTTTCAATCAAAGCATCCACTTCCATTGATTAATTTCTCTTTTTATTGCTCTATGTAAATACACTCTTTAGCTATTATTGTGTTCCGGAGGTGACTTTGGTCAGTCGTGTACAGAATACTACTAGCATGGTTACTGACGTCTAGTCTAGTATTACATTTGAGGACCAATTTTGAATATGTAGATTACAAACGTAAATAGGCGAACATTTTCATGGAGCATGTTTAGGTATACGGAGAATGGAAAAAAATCTGCTATGCGAATGCGCACATTAGTTGCTGGTTTCGCTAAACTGACCGGTCGCAAATGCGTGTGCTTTGTGTTGGGTTGTTGAAAAAATGATTGCGGTTCGTAAAAGCCTTCTTGTCGCACTGCTAGCTTTTTATTGCGTAGTGTGATATCGTATTCAAAAGCGCTTTTTTCAGTCTATCTAGTGCTTCCTACTGCTTTCTGTGAAACCCTAACTTTTTCAAATTTTCCGTTCAAATTTGTGTGTTCTGACTACTGCATAGAAATACATGCCACTATTTGTCCCATATCAGAGCATAATATCTGTCTCCGTAGTTGAATCGTCTATACCTTTCACAACTAGACGACGTTCGCCATCAATGTTGACAGATTTCGTACTTATAAAGAAGCGGTACAGATAGTTATACTTATTATTTAGTAATGTGTCCACACACTGAATTTGAGTTTTGAATTCGAAAATAGTGGAAATTCGCTGAAATCATCAGAGAAAGTTAGATGGAGAAAAAAGTATGCTTTGAACGCTATCATACATTTAGCCAAAAGAAGTCAGCAGGGTGGGAAAATTTTGATTCGAAAAAACCGTCATTATTTATCAATCGTCCGGAATAGATTGCTTCGGAACTTGTCTGCTTCACGATTCTCTAGGTCGGGTGCACAGCGTCAAACTTGTATTAAATATCTGAATTTGTGGACGCTACTCTCGCTACGCCCTCAAATTCTCTTAGTTGCTGAAGGGGAGGGAACAGGGTACTGCGCGAGGTGTGGAGAAGGCCAACTTTACTCAATACCTCCAGGAGCGTGAGTTGGCCAAGTTTGCAGCGATTCTCACAGATCTCTCTCCATGAACTTGTTAGTGTCGAATTTTCTGCGATTTCTTATATTCAACCTTATGAGGACATCTACTGTAATTGAAACCGTCACGGCTCAGTTAAAACAGCATTTCATGTAAATTAGAAAGTGTAATCGAATTCATCGTGAAAACTGGTTCTAAATAGTGTACACCCCTGTTCATATTGGTTCCTTCGTCTCGCGGCGGAGCTCGAGTTTCGACGTAGCCTGCTTTGCAGGGCTGATAGCATTTGTAGACTCCTTCTGAATCAGACTTTTGGAGCATAAGAGTCAGCGACCTTGTCGTGTTCCAATTTTCTTTTCTGATTTATATGGTTTGTGGGGTAATGGACGAAAAATACGCAAAATCGAATCGTTGGGCTCCCATACATTTCCAAGGCCGCTTCCGAAGCTTGTTGATGTTGGTCGCACACTCTGTCTTCATAATCTCGTTGCAGCCACGCACTACAGAAACGGCGCCAGCTGTTCAATAAGGGTCAGCAAAAGATCGTGGCATCAAAATTTATCGCCCAGGGTCATTTACCGGCGTTGGCTATTGTGTGTGTCGCCGCTGCGCCTCCGAAAAGGCGTCGCCGTCTTTTTAAGCGGAGCGTCGAAATCGACCGGCTATCAGCAGCGGTTTTATTTTTACTGAATCTGGTGGGGGGGGGGATGGGGAGCAGGGCTGTGCGTAATTACGAATTACGATTTACGATTTACGAATTACGGCCGTTTTTGGCGATTTTTTTACGATTTACGATTTACGAAATTTCGACCTAAAATCGTAACGAATCGTATCAAATCGTAACAAATCGTGAAAATGCGACTGGGGAGAACAACTCAGGCGATTCTCGGCCTCGAGACGACTGACAGTTCGGCTCGTTCTCTCAATCTGCGAATCGACTTCGGTTGCTGTCCGAGCCACTGTTGCTGCTTTCCGGGCCACTGTTGTTGTTGTCCGAGCACCTGTAGTTCGCCCGAACAGCAACAGCAGAAATTGAGAGCAAGAGCCAAACTGTCAAGCGGCCCCGATTCTGTTCGATGGGGCTCAGAGCCGAGAATCTTCAGAGAATATAAGGTTGCTGTCTACAGCATGGTTAAAATTAACTTTTTTGTATTTCCAGCATTTGATTGTTCTTTCCAATTTCAACATGCTGTGAAAGTTTTCTCTGGCATTTTCAGGCGGGCGCAGTTAACAGCAGAGAGGTCGGTTATGGAAAAATATAGTTGTTGATAATGAGATTCCCTAACGATCGACTGCTCCGCTTTTCACACCGACCGCCTCTAATTTGTTATTGGGTTCCAACCCTTCTTTGTTCCATAAACGAGCCAAGTCGGTGGAGCGGAGGAAAATATCTTCTTTGTTTTTTTCACCCATCTTGAAAGCCCATCTTGAAAACGGTCCCATTCTCATTCCAATGATGTCTCTGGAATTGTACAAGACCTTCTGGGAACGGATTTATGGTCCCTCAAAAATTGAGCTAGGGAAGCATTGTGGACGAGTTGTACGGGGCTTGTAACTCCCGTCTTTTGCAGCCAATGTATGCGAGCTGACCTGAGTAAAGAGATAAGTTCAGAATGAAGGACAGAACGGGGCTTTTTATCGGAAACCATCGCTCATCTCACGTTCTCGATTGTTCCATTGTTCACGTCGCGGGGCGGAAAGGGGCCGGACATGCCCAGAGCGGCGGGGTTTGCCCACTTTTCTAAGCCGTTTTGCGGCTCCTGGGTAGCTTTTCGTCCTGTTTCTTCGACGCTGTTCTGCTTCTGAGAGCCATGAGAAGCGTTTGCCTAGGGAAATTCGAGGATGAAGTTTATCGTGAACAGTGCCTTTAAAGGCAGCATACACGCTCGTAAACGTGGTTGGGATAACAATGTGGATCGAGCCGTATGGCTTACAACATAATGCCTACGCATTTTGAAGTGTCAAAAACGACCCAAAACGCCGCTACATGAGCTAGAAGTTGGCCCCGCCCTGTATTTCCACGCCCCCTGAATTTGCCATTTTCCTCCAACGCAGGGTTGCTGGGCCATCTTCGCCGTCAGTGACGTGTGTGGTTCACTTGTTAGGCAATCCACCAACAGTACTGACGGTGAATATGACCCAGCAACCTTGCGTTGTAGGAAAAGGCCAAATACAGGGGGCGTGAAAATACAGGGCGGGTCCAACTTCTAACTAATGGAGCGGCATTGTGGATCGTTTTTGACACTTCAAAATGCGTAGGCGTTGTAATCTAGGCCATACCATTCTATTTCCGTAGTTATCTCAATCACGTTTACGAGCGTGTATGCTGCCTTTAAACAAGTGTGTATCCTTCCCTAGACAGATATGGCCTTCAACTCTCGAACACCGCATTTTTTCCTTACACAGTTCCCCTCCTTGGCTTTCACCGAACTGTGTTTGATATAGCGATGATTCTTTATATTTCCATATTCAAGAGTAGGGCAAAACGTGGCACAGGTTCGGTACTTGGTCAAGCTTAAAATTTTACTGTTCTGTAAAGTTGTTTCTATCCCACGTACGTTCACTGAAATTTTTTTCAAGTACTGCTCAGAACCGTGTTATTTTCAAACCAAACCTCAAGCCCTACCTTTGATGTGAAAACACCTCATCACTAAAGTGTTTTTGTATTTTATATTTGTTTATTGCAGGTCACGCCTGCATAGTTAAGTTACATAGAAAAACAAGAGAAAACATTGAATATAAAAGGACAGGAAACAGATATAGTACCAATATGAATTGAAACAGGCTCTGTCATCCTCAGTCATCAAGTACTGATCCAAGCTACGTTTGAAAGCGGAAAGAGTTGTAGGGAGGTCGCCCCTCTTGAGTAACTTTTCAAACTCACTTCCTGCTCTATTAACAAAAAAGTGGTGCCTCAAACTTTTCCTGGCTCTGTTGCGGACAAGTTTGAAGCTGCTGCCTCTTGTGGTAGACGCCCTGAGCTGGAGGAAATCATTTGGTTTGAGTCCAACATACCCATACAATATCTTATAAACCATCAGAAGATCGGACCTTTTCCTTCTGCAAGCCAGCGATTCAAGTTGTAGTTCCTTATTCCTAGCAATGCTGCAGAGCATTTCATCATAGCTGAGACCCCTGACCCTGATCATCACCTTGCGTGTGAAGCTGTTTTGGAGTTTTTCCAACGCACCCCTGGTCGAGACCTTGTGAGGGTTGGAAATTACAGTCCCGTACTCAAGGTGTGGTCTAACATACGTTTTATAAGCATTAAGAAGCACCCTTTCGTCGTTGCTGGACAGGGCTCTGAACATGCTATACATAACTTTACTAGCTCTAGACACAGCCTTAGCACAATGAGCATCAAAGGTGAGATCGCTGCATACCTGGAAACCCAAATCCAATATCTCGTCGACAACCTCGAGCTGCTGGCCATCAATGGTATAAAAAGCAGCTGAACTATCGCTTCCTATGTGCAAGACTTTAGTTTTTTCCTTTGAGAGCAACATACTCCACTCTCTAGACCAGCTTACAACCTTATCCAAAGCCATTTGCAAGTACTCCTTGTCGCATGCCGTCTGGATAGGAGAGAAAATTTTAAAATCATCCGCAAAAGCACAGCCTTTAACCTTACCAAACGTAACTATTCATGGCAACTCAAGTAAATATATTGAATAAAATTGGAGAGAGAACTCCTCCCTGGGGTACTCCACTGCAAACGGGTCAGAAAAAAAAACAAACGGATCAGAAAAAGTTGAGTTGACTCGAACAACAAACGACCTATTGCTTAAAAAGGCTCTTATCCATGCTATAATTCTAGGATGAATGCCAACTAGGGCGAGTTTGGACATGAGTTTGGAATGAGAGACCCTGTCGAAAGCCTTGCAAAAGTCAACATAGATGACACCAACCCCTTTTCCTTCATCCACGTTTGAGGTCCATTCGTTAAGTGAATGCAACATGGCCGTAACCGTCGACTTTTTCTTTTGAAAACCATGCTGGGAATCCGAAATTATTGAGTGATCCTCCAAATGCTTGCATATTCTCACCTTGAGGATCTTCTCGAACAACCTACTGAAAATAGAGGTAATGCTTACTGGCCTAAAGTTTTCAGGGTTAGTATGAGGGGGCTTTTTGGAATAGGAGTTACAAAGGCTACACGCCACCTATCCGGAACCTCTGCTCGCATGAACGAAAGATTAAATATATATGTAAGCGGTCCAACTATGAGGTGGGCTACATGTTTAATGAATTTTAAAGGCAAATGGTCTGGTGTGTCGGAAAATGAATTAGGCCAGCTAGAAAGGAACTTGTGAACATCTTCTGGATAAAACCAAATAGAATCATCCATAGTATTGAATTCCTGGGCAGGATTCATAACGCCACTAGGCCCATCATCCTCGCAAAAAGGCTTTTCAAAAACAGATGCGAAGATTTCCGACCTCTCTTTATCGTCTGTTATTATGGACCCATCAAACTCAATAGGCCCTAACCGGGGTTTGTCCCTCAATCTAGCATTCAACAGCCCATAGAACGCATTTTTTTCACCTGATTCAATGATCCTCTTTTCAATATTTCTGTTGAATTTTTTCAATTGCTTGTCAAATCTGAAACATATAGCCCTATACATCTCCCAATCATTTGCTGCATTGGTAACTCTAGCCCGACTCCATGCCTGAGATTTTTTGAACGCCAAGCGCCGTAAATGCTCCAGAAGTGTTTCCACATCAAAGGTAGGGCTTGAGGTTTTGTCTGAAGATAACTCGGCACTTTAGTGATGAGGTGTTTCCATATCGAATGAGGTTTAAGCCATGTGTGTGATTATTCATTATCTGTTACGAATTACGATTTACGAATTACGAGGAATTTGAAAAATTACGATTTACGAAATAACAAAATTCAGTTACGCACAGCCCTGATGGGGAGCGATGGGACTCTGGCAGATGCGTTCCTCCAACGAGACATGGCGCCAGTGCATTAAGCTCGAACAGTAATTGCTCTGCGAAGAGTTGTTTCTTGATCCCCACACCAAACACATTTGGCCATAAAGCTCGCTGGGTTTGAAGCCGAAGGACTTCAAATTTTGGCACATGCTCGATAATATCTAGAGAAATTATGTGCAACCGCGAGTGCGCCTGAAACGGTTCGAGTGCGTGTCCGGGACAAGATTACGGTGGCATATTGTGCGACCAAAATCAGCAAGCTTCGAAAGCAACTCTGCTGAAGAATCGGAGCTCTGGGATTCAATTTTGAGCATTTTTTTGCAATTGTTTTTGTGATAATACGTTGTTATTGTTTTGCCACCGTTGTCTGATTCGAAAATGTGTTGGTCCGTTCACTTGTTGGTGGTTTTTACGACCTACTTCAACTCCCGAAAAAATTCCGCAAACTTAGCAGCAGACCTGTAGGTATAAACATGTAATCACGTCCACATCTAGCTTCGTGACTGCTGAGAACTTCTCTTAGTCGAGATACGCAGTGGTTCCATGCAGAGGGTTAACTCCGCATCGGAGTGTTTCTGAGGATTAGGTCTATACCGTAGAATTTCTCGGTTAATTTAGTGCTTTTGTTCTTCAAATAAAACAAAAGCCTTCTAGTGAAGACGATAAGACCCTTTAATTACTATGTGCAGAAAGGAGCAGCTGTCACTTTACATTACATCGTTGATGAATCCATTCCCGCAGAGGCCTTCAGCAGCTTCAAATTTTCATTTCAATTCCTCCTTACGTTTATCTGCTGTCATATGTTACGCGGCAAGCGACCAGTTTGACAGATAGTGCTTTTCTGCCTAGCAATTTATGGTCAGACCTTTTCGAGGTTGCAACTCCTTGGGAAAATAGGAGAGCGCTTTGCACTCTGTTGGGGACACTGTGAATTCCCTGGGTTCTCATTGTTTGTCCTGAAATAGTTATGACACAAGTGGTGCAAACCAGTGCCTACTGGAGACTATGGACTGCTTGAGCGTTGAGACAGGCAGTTGACGTCAGCGGGGAACACTGCAGGAGGTCGCCGATGCTGCTAAGCGTTTTGAGGACAGCTCCTGTTGCATCGCTCTCCCAATTCCTACTCCTTTGCCTCGACAGCGGGGGAATCGTGCGAAATATTAGGTCGTAGAATTAGTGCCCCAACAGTGCTACATTCGCAGTGGTTTTGGGATATAGGCTGATCTTCTAGTCAGAATAACCCCTTTCATAAGAAGAATATTTCATGATCGTCTTATGTGAGCTAGATGTCTAGGTGCTATGACGGCTGTTTCACCAATGGGACAGCGGGTGAGGCATTGAAGAGGACGTTCTGCTCTGGCCCGCGTGGTGTACCTTGTTCTTCCAGGATGAACCAACAGTTATGTTCAAAGCGAAAGTGGTTAGGTTCTTTTAAATCCATTGGTTCTTTGCAGCTCCGTCCTTGAGCATTAGCTTATATTGAGCACGAATGCGCTGACTGTTCATCCACAATTATCAGTGGGGGACGGATTTGTGAAACTCCATGAGTGGTACGAAGTGTAGAGATGGACCCGCTTTATTTCGTAAAGAATCCAGGGTCAAGCAGGTCGTTGTCTCGCACGTCGACGGAGCTCCCTCCCTTGGTGACCAATTTTTTAGAAAAGTTTCGACGATTTTTTCTTGTAAATTTCATTTTATTCTTGTAATTGACGTTAGTTTCTATACCGACAAGCCTCAGCGGGTGTCGAGCCAACTTTTACTATTAGAAACAGAGAATTAGAATTTTTCATTCCCAACATTTTCATGCCCTCCCCAAGAATTTCCAATTTTCAGCCATTATGATTCCTCCTTCGTTGACCCGCGGGACAGACACCGCATGAACCTGATGAAATCTCTCTTTAACTGCTTTCCTTACATTTCGTTTCATTTAGGAATCATTTCAAAAAGCCAAAAATTGGGTGAAGGAGCTCCAACGACAGGCTTCTCCCAATATCGTTATGGCTCTAGCGGGTAACAAGGCCGACATGGCTAATAGGGTATGCCAAAGATTTCTTGTTTTTCAGTTGTTTTTTCTCAATTTTTCTCATTTTGTCTTCAGAGAACTGTTGAGTACGAAGAAGCTCAAGCATATGCTGAAGACAATGCGCTACTGTTCATGGAAACCTCTGCAAAGGTACTCCTTATTGTGCTATTTTTCTTGAATATGATGCAAGAGTTACTCACTGTCGCAGGGCTTGTACAAAAGATGGGGAGTGCTACGTAGTACTGCGTAGCACTCGCCATCTTTTGAACAATCCGTGCGTCAGCGAATTTCGCAGCGAAGCCACTCTGGAAGTCCCTTAATGCTTTTTTACTCTTTAGGAGGTGCTCAGGAACTCGGTGATCGCGATCCGCGCGCATTTCGGGACATTCTCGCCACCCGCTCACCCCTAATTTCAAAGTGTTCGCCACCCGCTGCCCCCTCGTCTCAGTTCGCTACCCGCTGCGGGTATAGCGGGTCGCCAGAACGACTAGTAGTGGTATTGTTGCCGGAGAACTGGTCCGCGCGTAATTTTTCATCTGCAAAAAAATTTCGCACCAATGCGGGGTTTCCTTCCCCTTCCAAATTCGGGATAGTTTAGAGCCTTAAGAAGTGAAACATCCACAAAAGGTCGGATTTTCTATTAGAGTTTAATCCGACATCTGAAGACCTACGAAATCGCGGCGCGGACCAGTTCTCACGTTATCGTAATGGTATAGCGCGTCGCGAGCTCTTTGCGAGCCATTGGCCGCTATACTTCGAAAACACAGTTGGCGTCTTTTTCCTTTACGTCGTTTTCTCTTTTCTATGCTTTTGTTTCAATTTCTCTTTCCTTAACTCTTTTGATTTGTTGTGATTTAGAACTATGGTGACGTTTTCTGCTCATCATGCTATAATCACGGGTGACTGGTCGGTCACCCGGGGGGGGGGATGTCTAGGGTACGTGACCGAACTACTCCAGGCTAATCTTTATTCAATTGAGTGGTGAATTCTCACCAACTCTCTTTCCACAAGAAAAACGATCCGAAGCCGATATTGAGCTCTCGCTCTGCTTATAAAGGGAATGGGGCGGGGCCCCAATACATACGACGGCAAATCAATGACAACGGCGAGAGAGTGTGTGAGGGGAGGAGCGCGCAAGAGCGCATGACGAAACAAACAAGGCCAATCGGCCAGCTGGATCAACTAACAAGGATATCGATCGACAAAAACGATATGAAGGAGAAATAGCATATAAAAGGTTAGAATAGAGTATAAATACAAAACTATCAACCTAATATTAACAAGAGTAATTACAAAACTACTACACACATGCACTCTCACATACTACACTTCATAACATGCCCCCTCTTGGGGATGAGTCGTCCCGACTCATAAACAGCATTAAAAACAATGTATATACAGTGTGGGATCTTCTAGATCAATGGCAGCGAGGAGACTTCGAGCGGCAATCCATTGACGAGCGAACATCTCTTGATCGACAGTCCGTGTATTTGAGTTTCGGCTGTCGTCGGTGAACATATCGTGCATCGTCAGGATGGCGAAACCTCGTATCATCTGAACGTCCGTGCATCTTAATGTCCTTGATCACGGGATTCGGCTTGATGATGTCCTGTTCCCTCTTTACGTCGGTGATCACGTGCTGTTGACGCTGCTCCTTGCAGGTCTTCCATCCAGGGCAGACCTCAGGTACCGTTAGACGCGTTCTGCTCGCACGCCTTCGACGGTGCCTCCGCTTTCTCTTGCTCTGAGCAGGTCCTGGAGGTTGCTCTACCTCCTCACTGCGTTGCGGCAGGAACGGACCACCTATGCTGACCTTGCGGTCTACATGACTCAGAACACGGCGCTGACGTGCCACCCCCTCCTTTTCCCGATGCTTTGCTCCTGCAAATGCATGAGAAGTGGTAGGCTTGCTTTCACCATCCACGTCGCTAATCGCCTTGATTGCGACGTCAACCTCAGTCACGGAAGTTTCCTCAGTCTGAGAGCGTCCACGCCTAGCAGGTGCAGCCTTAGTTTCCTGCCTCTCCAGACATACCTTCTTCGCTACAATAGCGTCCGCTGCTTCTGGATCACAGTTCCAGTCGTTTAACCACGCCCTGAACGTGTTCTGCCCAGTCGTCTGTTTCCTGACTACTGCTTGCAGCTCCGTAGCCTTTGAATGTTTCCGTTCTCTACAGTTCTTCCGAACATGGCCGAGCTTGGAACAATTGAAACATCTGACAAACGACTTTCCCAGTCTCCCACTTGAGGTAGTACTGCGATGACCTTGGACGACTGCCTCCTCTTTGAGTGATTCTGCAGCAGATACTCTACCGTACGCCTTCTGACGGAAACTGAAGCCCAATTTCTTTAGTGCGTTGGTACCCAATACGAGTGTTCCGTCCCCTCCAGCCATGACGAACAATGAAACCCTTTGCCTGCTGATTTTGCCGACCTGCACCGTCAGCCGAACAGCTCCTTTGAACGTCATCTTGTTACCAGAGGCATCGTACACTGGCTTCTGCTGGTCGAGAGGAAGCTCCTCTATATCAGCGTTCAAGTCAAAGCCTGCATCTTGGGCAGCCAAGAACATGTCCAACGGGATTATGCTGACTTGCGATCCTGTATCCAGTAGCGCCTTACGGGACAGTCCAAGCAGATGGACGTCAACTAACATTTGCTCACCCACGAGCTCTGTTTGTCTCCTTCCCGTTCCTACTGCTCCACATATCCACTTGCTCAGAGACGAAGTGAATATCCTGGGTGCATCAGCTTCCACCGTTGTTTCCGTCGACTCCTGCATAGGGGCTTCCTGCTTCACAGCTCTGCAATCTCGTCTGAGATGGCCCGTCTTGATGCAGTTGAAGCACCTGATGCGGGGCTCACGCTTGTCAACGCTGGATTTTGCGTCTCCTTGGTGAACAACCGTTCTAGAGCTGGAAGTTTTCGCAGCCGCGGAATCTCCACTCCGAATCGGTGCACCTATTCTGCCGTCTGAAGGTGGGAGCACCGCAGCTGCAACTGCTCTGCTCCTCTCACAGCGTTGTGCTATGGCTTTGACCATCTCATACGCTGTACCCTTCGGGGCTATTTCCATTGTCGTGAAGAGTTGTAAATACTCTGGCCATTCTGAAAGCTGATTCACAAGCTCTGCCGCTCTCATACGAGACAACTCCTCTTCGCTTGCATCCGGATGCGCCTTCCTTGTGAGCTTCTCCAGCTCTAGGCAGTACCGAGTGACATCTGTCGACTTTGACAAGCGTTTCAGATCCATGTACGCCTTCATCTGAATTGCGGAATCATGCGTTTCAAGCTTGTTCCGGAGACAATCTACCAATGTCTCGAAATCCGCCTGTTTGACGTAATCCGGTAACGCCTCTGCTACCGCTTTTGGGTAACCACCCAGTTTCGAAATCAGGAGGTGCACCAGAAGATCATTCTTCAACCCCAGATGCTGGTATTTCATCCTGAATCGCAGAATGAAATCACCAAAGTTTATGCCTTCGGGGTCACGAAACACCTCTACGTCTGGCAAGGTCATTGCGGCGATCATAGCCCCAATGTTGTCTGACATAGACAACCTTCCTGGGGAGAGGCACCGGCTCGACCTCGATGAGCTCGGTTCCCTCATCTGCTGCCCGATGCCGGTTGACAACGGTACGGTTCTCCGGCAATAGTGCTCTGCGTTCAGAGGCTTACCCTGTGCCGCCTGCGCTGGATAGAGGGTTCCGTAGTAATCCTGCATCTCGACGTCTTCGAGATACGGTTGCTCAGACCTGATCTGTGCCTTCGCCTGCACATTACGGCCTGGAGGTTCGTTCTGAAATGAGTTCAACTCACTATAACTATGCGCTCCGAGTCGCTGTTGTATACTCTTTAGATCTCTCGTCCTTTTCGGCTCAACAGAGGCGCCTGCCCTTTCGAGAGTGTACGACACCTTGCTGGAACAAATGGCTGCGATTGCATCGCACACCTTTTTCTTGATCTTGTGCGAGTACTCCTCCACGGCCAGCAGCTTCTCGAGCTCATCCTCAATGATACTACAGTTCTCATTGACTATTGAACTCGCCACTTTCCTCACTTGCGTGGGAATCTTCCCGCCTTTGCTGCTTTTTTGCTGTGCTAGATCGGACGGTAACTCTCGTAGAGCACCCAGACAACTATTGATGGCTTCGGTCGCATCTCTCACCTGCTTCAAGGTCTTGCTCGCAGCAACATCAACCTTAGTGACGAGACGATCCAAAGTCGTCTGCATTGAGAGTATTTGGTTTGACGTGGACGACTCGTCCAGTATCAACCTCTCAAGTTCAGCTGGATCCATGTCGGAAGCCTCTGACGACATCGTTCTCTCTGGAAAACACACGTGAAGCCTATTGTATTGGCACTTGCCTCAGCAAACTAGTAACACAGCACTCAGACACACGGCTCGATACTCCCGCGACTCCTGGCCGCTGGCCAGCCGTGTACTCCGACAAGTATGTGGCTTTTACACCACAAATTACGGCACGCCGCGCGCACGCGCAACGCCACCCAATCAGCTGCTGCCTGCACGGACACGCCGAAGCTGTGTCGGAATACACTGCCGTAACCAACGACAGGAGTCGCGCCTTAGCCGCCCCGAACGGCCTAACGGCGGTACCGAAGATTAGCCCGGAGGTTTTGTTCGGCCCCCAAATCACGGGTGGGGGATGTCTAGGGTACGTCACCGAACTACTCCAGGCTAATCTTTATTGAGTTGAGAGTGGTGAATTCTCACCAACTCTCCTTCCACAAGAAAAACGATCCGAAGCCGATGAGCTCTCGCTCTGCTTATAAAGGGAATGGGGCGGGGCCCCAATACATACGACGGCAAATCAATGACAACGGCGAGAGAGTGTGTGAGGGGAGGAGCGCGCAAGAGCGCACGACGAAACAAACAAGGCCAATCGGCCAGCTGGATCAACTAACAAGGATATCGATCGACAAAAACGATATGAAGGAGAAATAGCATATAAAAGGTTAGAATAGAGTATAAATACAAAACTATCAACCTAATATTAGCAAGAGTAATTACAAAACTACTACACACATGCACTCTCACATACTACACTTCTTAACACTATATAGTTTACCTATTGTTCTCCGTGGTTACTCTGACCCGTTAGCCACACCATTGTGCGACCCCTTATTGTCATTTTACGAGGCAGCACATAAGAAATTGCCTTAGTTATACCCACGAGTATCCCAGATAGGTGCTAATTACTCGTACTGGGATCCTCGCGCCATAGCGCCTCCATTATCAACATTTTAATATCAGCACGTCGTAGAGTCATTCGATTCGCCTCCATTATCCGCATAAAATTCGTGTATGGTGACGAGTGAACCATTACTCTACGAACGCTTTCTTGAAAAATTCCTTCCAAACCCAACTAATCTACTTGAGCACTATTCCCCTGAGACATTTTTCATCTAAACATGGGCAATGAAGCATATTTCTGAACGATTGAATAAATCGAGTACATCCCTGTATTTAATTTAGAAATTCATTGGGGGAAATCTTTCTTCTTTTATTCGCGAATTCTGAATGACCTATGAATGCAAAAAATGGACAAATATTCGATGAAAGTATTTAATCGGAAAATATAAATAATTATAAGTAATGAGTGAATATAGGGTTTAATATATAGTAAAATAAAATAAAAATGTCATTCATTCATCCCTTTCCGAAAAATTTTGATCTGATATTTGCCCATTATTTGGAGTTTTCCTCATGCACATAATTCTTCACTTTTTATACCCTCATTCAGTGCATCTCAGTCAGTTTTCGGTAGTCATGGCGTTAGGCAACCCGGTGAGGAAAACCCGCACTCTCAACGGCATCGTCACCTAAGCGGTAACCGCCATGACCCCGTGAAGAGACGCGCAAATGACGTCCAATCAAACGTGACCCCTGAATATACTAGCGATCCCTTCCTTGATTAGTGCTGCTTTGGGATTAAACCTAAGACTCTTTCGCAGAACATCTGCCGGTTAGCTATTTTAGGTTAAAATTTAGCCCACACTCCGGGTTTTAAACTCCAGTGGAAATCGGAAAGCGTCCTGTTTTCCCACTGAAATCGTCTTCCATTTTCCCCTCAGGGGGCAAGAATCCCAACCGAGAATTGCTACCTAGCAGGTGTTCTGCGGAAGTGCTGTATTAATATAACTGCACAAATACCGGAAAATATAAATTTATCAGGGCAATATTTCTGTTATAAATGACATCTAACGCATGCAATGTAATTCGAGCTGTACACTGTTTCAAGTAGTGCAAAAACATGCAAACAATACCAAGTATAAAAAGGGAAACCGCATGCCTATGTAGCTTAGAAGAATACATTTGCACGTGGAAAATGTAAAAAAAATAGTGACAAATGTAACAGTGGAAAGCGTATAAAAATAGTAACACATAGAACTGTTGAATTTAGGAAACTACTTCACTCAGAGTCAAAATCTAAAAGTAGAAAAATAGACTGTATGACATAGAGAAAGATTGAAATCTTAGTGCGGATAGAATACCAAAGATGGTAAAGCAAAATCTTCAAGTCAGTCATCTAACGAAAAAATACAATGTGTAAGTGTGAAGCACTGAAAATCGAATTGAAGTGAATGGGCGAATCCATAGAAAATTCGCAGATCACAAAGTCTACCTCCAACGTTCGAGACGGCTTCGTCGGTCATCCAAATAAACACAGCGAAGATGCTGAAATGAGAGTAAATTTTAAAAAGAAATCAGTAATGCACGAGTGAAGAATTTTAAAAGACGAACTCAACTTGTTGAAATTAGCGGAAGCTTTTGTACTGATAAGACTTCGTAATGAACGGCGCTGATACTCAGTCTGAAAAAATAACCTATAAAGATTTAAATCAAAGACAGTGTTCAATAAACTCTACAAATACTAACAGTATTCTTTTGAGCAGGACGCCAGACACACGAAACACACACAACTATCGCAGATTGAGGAAATAATAGAGGACAGACTCCTAGAAAAATAATTTATGCATGGTACTTAGTCCACAAATAGGAAAATACGCGGAGAAAAACAGCGAACAATAAAACCTACTTAGAATACTAGACAACAAAGTGAAGAAAATAATAGTGAAGGAGAAATATAAAGAAACAAGGGTCGAAGCACGGAAGCGATACTCGTGGAAGAGGAGCGACGCGGAATGTTCGCGTGTAATTTACTGTCCCGTGCAACTGCGCAACACACACCTCCTTTGGCGTCGGATTTGTGACTACCGCCGTCTCCAAAACAAGGCCACGCCCTTCGACTCGGAAAACCAGCGGCCCTCCGACCCATCGTTGCACCCAATGCACCCAAACTTCTACGGGGTTGCAAAGCACTTTTCGTCAGAGATTCTAATACTTTTTTCAGATGAAAGAATTCTTCCAATGCTACACAATGTATCATTCTCAAACCTGCCCGCGCAGTGCACGAGGTGGTAGTTAGCGCCTATGGAGGTAAGATGCTGTTTTTAGTTGTTTGCAGTCCATGTTCTGGTGGTTTTTTTTGCAAAAAGTCAGCAGGTGTGGAAGGGGGCTTTAATGTGCTTTGAAAAGGTAGAGTTAAAGGGCTTCAAATGCATTTATTCCGCTAATGCAATACTGGTTGGGGGCACTCGAGATTCACCCATAGAAATGAAAAGATTCATCTATGAAAATGAAAATTTATTGGATAACTTTTCCACGAAAGCAGTAATACAGTTTCATTTCAGGAGGGATACTCGGAGCTACTAATTTCGAAAGGACAACGGCAAGTTTCAGTGGAATCCTGATATGGTAAGTGCACTGCTGCTACATTTATGTACCACTTAAACCTACAAAAATCTTTTTTTTCAGCGGCATGAAACCCCGAAAAGCAGCTAAGATGCAGGAACCGAAGAGCCGTGAACGGGAAGAAGCATGAAGCAAAGGTGTTATGTGGGTGACGTAATTGCTTGTCCATATGCTAAATTATTTTATTCGCTTGTCCTGAAATCTTTGCATCAAAAATATGAATTAATTCATTAATTAAGATGATGCGATATATATGTGAAATTTTTTTAACTTGTCGGGTAGTATGATATATAGAGTTAGAATCTATATTCATCTTTGAAGGAAAACTAATAATTTAGGAATGTCCGCAATTTTACTTCATGCGAGGATTTATTGCTGATCAATTATTGATATGGATGTGAGACGTTAAACCATGATTGTGAATATATCAATGATTGAACATCCACGATATGAATATATTGATTGCCGCAATAATAAAGGCATTTCAACTAACTGTGAATCATAAATCCGAGACAGGAAGATTGGATTCGATCGAGCATGAGAATTTAGTCATCGGGGCGGGAGCTAGTGTTAAGCAATCACGAAGGAATGCTCGCCAACCGCTACCATTTCACCGGAGGGCGGCGAACGGGTGGGTGTGATTTGGCGAGCGCGCCGCCGAATTAGTGGTGGCGGGCGGCGAGCCCAGGCCGGCCAGCGCTCGCCACACGCTGCCATCTCGCTCGCTGCCCGCGAAAAGGGTTGCTCACCACCGGACTCTCGCTTCGCGGGTGGCGACCCCCACCCTTCTGAGTGGCTTTGAAATAGCGGAAAGTTATAATCGTAGCATAACCACCACGGCGACAAACACGTCTACATCAGGGGCCGAATTGGTGAACGCGCGGGGTTGGGTAAGGGTAAAGGCGTCGGCACTTTTGATGATTACCCTGTGCGAGCGGAAGATCGCTAACCAGTCGTGCCCACGTCCTACCCAACTAAGGCCGCCGTCAGAGGTGGTCGATGAACTGAGTCCCACCCGGTCGATACGCACCGAAATAGTGACAGTCGGGTGCAGAAAAATCAACCCACTGAGTCCGACTGCGACCGACTCATTGCCACCGCAATCCACCCAGTCGATACGGGTGTTTCACGTTCGCAAACGGGCAGATCTATTGCACCGAGGTCGAGTTTTCTGCCCCGGACTCGGTCGGTTTTTCGACCAAGTCTGACGGGGGCCTAAGAGGCTGGGGCAAATGAGACACGGCTCGGCTACGAGACCGTTTGCCCTGGCGGGTATTCATCAAAGATGCCGACGCCTTAACCCCTACCCCAACCCCATGCCTTCATGAATTCGACCCCTGGTTGTATTTTCACTGCGGTGATGACGCCATCATGACCTTGGCAGCTATCAGTTAAATAGCGAAAATCGAGGGCGTAGCTTCAGCACCAAAACTGAAGTGTTGGTTCAGGAACATGAGCAAGCCACGCAATATTCCGCATCGGATGTAATAGTGCAGGACAGTTTTGGTCGTGCCTGTGGATTTCTGCGGATTGAAAAACGGCCAGGTTTTCCCGCCCTGGCCTTTTGCGGTCAGACCCTCTCAGATCCTCTCTTGGATGAGATAGGTTATATATCTCCTGTCGACATCTTGTTAAGCTTTGGAGTGATTTGGTTTCTGCGCACGCTTACTCACGCACCTCGGGCGTCGGTGGCCGGTTGAGAGGAGTTGAACGGGTAGGGTGCTCCGCTCGAAACGAAAAAAAAAAGGCGGGGAAACCCCGCAAACGCCTCCGCTCATGCAGAAAGCTGCGCGTGCCCGTCTCCCACCCAGCGCATGTTGCGACTTCGCAACCTGCTTGATCAACCCGAAAGCTCCGCGTCACCTTCGACACTGGGGCAACTATGACGTCATAGCCTGCCTCCATTGTCGGTCTAGAAACCTCTGTTTCGTGCCATCCAGTGACGTCATCACGTTCTCAAAGAAGGACGTCTACTAAATATGCATTCGAGGACACCCGTTGCAGGTTTAGAGGCGACAGGGTGGTGTCCTAACCCACTACGGATGCTGTCGAATGCTTCTGATATTTTTGAGGAATGCCAACGGGGATTAGCAAAAGACCAGATCTTTCAGTGCCGCGTGAACATTGTGAGCCGATATTTTCGCGTTGTACACGAGAGAGTTTTAGAGAAAAACAATAGGGACACCGTGGGATGTTGCCCAAAAACTCTGCCAGGTTTGAGGCCTCACCCCGAGCCTCACCTCACCCCAGGTTTAACCTTTGCCAGTTATGAATCAAGCCGGGCTCATCAACCAGATCGGATTGATTTAATTGGGGAAGAGGCGTTTCAAACGTTCACCGACGCCCGCCAGCGCGTGAGTAGATATAACACGAGATTTTTTAGAACTGAGGGAAGGCAGATTTAGCTATGATCTAGTTCCGCAATCGCGTTCAGTCCGCAGTCTCATTATCTAACTGTTTTGCTCCGCTACGGGAGGTTTATGATTTGGCATAGTAATATTCGTGAGAAACTCGTTAAAAAGAATTGATATACTCTATGCATTTGATTTGTCATGAGATCTAACACGGAAGAAACACTAAAAGCTCGATGACATGATGTGCCATTGATTTGGATGTGTTCTTTGTTACCAAAAATCCAAAAGTGAGTGTGGTTTTGAAAGGCCAAATCACGTGCTCTCTGAGAGCAAATGTTCGCTCGCGGTCAAAGTTTGCCAGTCTGATCGCCTTGAAACACTATTTTTTGACTCGCACCCTAATTTTCATTTCTTGACGATTACACGTATGTCTAGGCTCAGTAAAACGCACATGATTCGGCCTTTTAAAACCACACTCACTTTTCGATTTTTGGTAACAAAGAACACATCCAAATCAATGGCACATCATTTCATCGAGCTTTTAGTGTTTCTTCCATGTTAGATCTCATGACAAATCAAATGCATAGAGTATTTCACTTCTTTTAACGAGTTTCTCACAAATATTACTATGCCAAATCATAAACCTCCAGTAGCGAAGCAAAACAGTTGGATAATTTCATTTCATTTTAGCGAAGGTTTCCTTAAGAGATAAGACGAAGAAAACAAGCCGTTCATGGCCTTTCTGCCGATTGCACCTGCTCGGCACTTCAGGACACTCCAACTTGGGTCCCGACCACCTTCCCCGGCGCGCTGTAAACTCCTGGTTGGATTCCGGGCATTTGATGCGGCGCTCTGTGCACTCCCAGTTGGGTCCCGTTCACATTGCCCGGCGCTCTCTGCACTCCCACTTGGGTCCCGACTACTTTTTCCGGTGCTCTGTGCACTCCTACTTTGGTCCCGACTACTTTTTTCCGGCGCCCTAGGCACTCCCAGTTGGGTCCCGCCCACTTTTACCGCCGCGCTGTGCACTCCTACTTTGCCCCGACTACTTTTTTCCGGCGCTCTGTGCACTCCCACTTGGGTCCCGACTACTTTTTTCCGGCGCCCTAGGCACTCCCAGTTGGGTCCCGCCCACTTTTACTGGCGAGATGTGCTTTCCCACTTGGGTCCCGACTACTTTTTTCCGGCGCCCTAGGCACTCCCAGTTGGGTTCGGCCCACTTTTACTAGCGCGCTGTGCACTCCTATTTGGGTCCCGACCATTTTTACCGGCGCCCTAGGCACTCCCAGTTGGGTTCGGCCCACTTTTACCGGCGCGTTTTCACTTTTCCGACGCCCTGTGTTTTCCCACTTGGGTCCCGCTCACTTTTACTGGCGAGCAGTGCACTCCTACTTGGGTCCCGACCATTTTTTCCGGCGCCCTAGGCACTCTCAGTTGGGTCCCGCCCACTTTTGCCAGCGCGCTGTGCACTCCCCCTGGGTCCCGCCCACTTTTACTGGCGAGATGTGCCTCCTACTTGGGTCCCGACCATTTTTCCCGGCGCCCTAGGCACTCCCAGTTGGGTTCGGCCCACTTTTACCGGCGCGTTTTCACTTTTCCGACGCCCTATGTTTTCCCACTTGGGTCCCACTCACTTTTACTGGCGCGCTGTGCATTCCTACTTGGGTCCCGACCATTTTTTTCCGGCGCCCTAGGCACTCCCAGTTGGGTCCCGCCCACTTTTACCGGCGCGCTGTGTATTCCTACTTTGGTCCCCGACTACTTCCTCCGGCCCGCTGTGCACTCCCACTTGAGTCCCGGCTACTTTTTTCGGCGCTCTGTGCACTCCCACTTGGGTCCCGACCATTTTTTTCCGGCGCCCTAGGCGCTCCCAGTTGGGTCCCGCCCACTTTTACTGGCGAGCAGTGCACTCCTACTTCGGTCCCGACTACTTTTTCCGGCGCGCTGTGCACTTCCACTTGGGTCCCGCCCACTTTTACTGGCGAGCAGTGCACTCCTGCTTGGGTCCCGACCATTTTTTTCCGGCGCCCTAGGCACTCTCAGTTGGGTCCCGCGCAGTTTTGCCAGCGCGCTGTGCACTCCCCCTGGGTCCGGCCCCCTTTTACTGGCGAGCTGTGCACTCCTGCTTGGGTCCCGACCATTTTTTTCCGGCGCCCTAGGCACTCCCAGTTGGGTCCCGCCCACTTTTACCGCCGCGCATTGCACTCCTACTTTGGTCCCGTCCACTTTTACTGGCGAGCAGTGCACTCCTGCTTGGGTCCCGACCATTTTTTTCCGGCGCCCTAGGCACTCTCAGTTGGGTCCCGCCCACTTTTACTAGCGCGCTGTGCACTCCTATTTGGGTCCCGACCACTTTCTCCGGCGCCCTGCGCACTCCCAGTTAGGTCCCGTCCACAGTTCCCGGCGCCCTACGCACTCCCACTTCTGTTCCGTCCTCATTTCCTGGCGCGCTGTGCACTCCTACTTGGGTCCCGACCACTTTCTCCGGCGCCCTACGCACTCCCAGTTAGGTCCCGTCCACAGTTCCCGGCGCGCTACGCACTCTCATTTGGGTCCTGCCCACTTTAACCGCCGCGCTTCCACTTTTCCGGCGCCCTATGGAGTCCCGCTTGGGTCCCGCTCACTTTTACTGGCGCGGTGTGCACTCCTACATGGGTCCCGACCATTTTTTCTGGCGCACTACGCACTCCCAGTTGTGTCGCGCCCACTTTTTACGGCGCGCTGTGCACTTCTACTTGGACCCCGACCACGTTCTTCGGCGCCCTACCCACTCCCAGTTACGTCCCGTCCACAGTTCCCGGCGCCCTACGCACTCCCACTTCTGTTCCGTCCTCATTTCCTGGCGCGCTGTGCACTCCTACTTAGGTCCCGACCACTTTCTCCGGCGCCCTACGCACTCCCAGTTAGGTCCCGTCCACAGTTCCCGGCGCGCTACGCACTCTCATTTGGGTCCTGCCCACTTTAACCGCCGCGCTTCCACTTTTCCGGCGCCCTATGGAGTACCGCTTGGGTCCCGCTCACTTTTACTGGCGCGGTGTGCACTCCTACATGGGTCCCGACCATTTTTTCTGGCGCACTACGCACTCCCAGTTATGTCGCGCCCACTTTTTACGGCGCGCTGTGCAGGTCCCGTTGTGTCGCGCCCACTTTTTACGGCGCGCTGTGCACTTCTACTTGGACCCCGACCACGTTCTTCGGCGCCCTACCCACTCCCAGTTAAGTCCCGTCTACAGTTCCCGGCACCCTATGGACTCCCGCTTGGGTCCCTCCCACTTTTACTAGCGCGCTGTGCACTCCTACCTGGGTACGACCATTTTCCCGGCGCCTTACGCACTCCCAGTTGGGTCCCGTCCACTTTTACCGGCGCGCTTACACTTTTTCCAGCGCCCTACGCACTCCCACTTGGATCCCGCCCACTTTCACCGGCGCGCTGTGCACTCTTACTTGGGTCCCAACCACTTTTTCCGGCGTCCTGAGCACTCCCAGTCGGCTCCCGCCTACAGTTCCAGGCGCTCTGTGTACTCACATTTGGGTTCCGCCTACCATTACCAGCGCGCTGCGCACTCCTTGTGGGGTCCCGACCAGTTTTTCCAGTACCCTACGCATTCCCATTCGGGTCCCATCCACAGTTACCGGCGCTCTGTACACTCTTGATTGGGTCCCGCCCACTTCTACCAGCTCGCTGCGCACTCCTACTGGGGTCCTGACCACTTTTCCCGGCGCTCTACGCCTTCCCACTTGGGTCCCGTTCACTTTTCCTGGCGCTCTACGCTCACTCACTTGAGTCCCGTCCACTTATTACGGCGCTCTACGCACTCCCAGTTGGGCCCCGCCCACTTTATACAGTGCTTGGTGCACTTCAATTTGTGTTCCGCATCGCACGCGGGGCATATGGTCACTGATGGACCTGAGGCACAACGTCTCTCGAGCTCTATTAAGTCTTATCACGTTATTCACTCCACTTCTCTTGAAAGACCGAGCAAACTTCTTATCACTAAATTCCTTCAGACACACACACACACATACACATACACACACACACATACACACATACACATATACACATATAAACATATACACATATACTCATATTTATTTATTTATTGTTACGCTACATAACGTAGACGTGATAAACATTAAAGCATATACCCATACAAGCACCAGAATAAGCAAAGTGATGGAGTTACCATGTGAGCAGAATGTTCGAGGCTTTTCGTTTGAATGATAGGAAAGAGTAGGGCACGGGAAGAATCTCCAGATTCAAAGAAGCAAAAGCAGAACCAGCTCTACAGGTGAAGCTCTTTAATCTGTGATTAGTTTTTGGAGTTTTTTTTTTCATATACACATGTACACATATACACATATACACACATACATACACACATATACACATATGCACACATACACACATATGTATATGTATATGTTTATTACACTCACATAAGGCAAATGCGTGATAATAATACGAAGAGATGCACAGAAAAACTAACAAGACCGGGAGAAAGAAAAAAAACTTGAGCAAAAATACTGCTATTCTTCATACACACTACCAATCAAACAAACGAAGATCTATCTCTAGAAAAGAAGAAACAATCGAAAATGCTATTTTTTGTAGCTAAGAACTATTTGGGATACCCGTCGCCTAAACTGGCCCAAGGAAGCAGCGCCGGTGACTCTTCTAGCGATTTTCAGGTATGCGCTACCCGCCCTATGTGGAAAAGACCTAACCCTAACACTGGTAATTGGCCGACCGAGAAATAATTTCATTATTTCACCTCTAGTTCTCGATGTGACTAGTTTGAAATAGGGTGCAAGCCTGAAAATACTGCTGTTTTCCAGAAGTTTGCGGACCATGCAAAGGTCAAATACTCTGCGCCGAGAATCCAGCGTTGGCAACCCAAAATATTTGTTCCTTAAGTGGGCCCTGGGTATCTTGGAATTCAGGAAACCACCGATGCGAATCAACAGTTTGCGAGTGAAACTATTCTGGACCTTTTCGAGCTGCCAATATCCTTTTTCTTGTGCGGAGCGAATACTGCTGTTCCAGATTCCACAATGGGTCGTATATAAGCCTTATATGCCCATAGCAGAACCTGTTTGTTTCTAGTGGAGATACCCTTATATATCTGAAAAATCCGCCTGTGAGCCGATTGGCATTTGATTTTGACATGCTCAGAAAAATCCAACTTCCTATCGTAGTGAAAACCGAGGTCTCGAACCGAGTCTACCGCTCGCAGCGCGACACCAGCACATGTATATGAATGGGCCGTCGACGCCGGACTCAAATGAACCCGCATAAATACGGTTTTTTGCGGAGCCAGTGGCAGCTGCCATTCTCTCGCCCAGTCAACTATCAGGTCAAGCACCTCCTGCAGCACTTGGGTATCTAATGGATCAGAAATGACTTTGTAGAACTTTATATCATCCGCGTAAAATTTTACTGTAACACTTTTGTCATGAAAAATGATAGGAATGTCAGCTGTAAAAATACTAAACAATATTGGTGATAATACACCCCCTTGTGGGACCCCGCTCGCTATGTTTCTCACCTTGGAATAGCAATCCCCGACCCTCACCTGAAACGTTCTATCAGACAAAAATCGGGCGAGCCATTCTATCAATATCGGATGAAATCCCAGATCCCGTAGTTTTGATGGCAGTTTCAAATGTGAGACACAGAAGAGTGAGGTTATGCTAACTGGTCTATAACTTCCTGGATCAGTGGCCGGCTTTTTCTTCAAAATTGGTGTTACAAAAGAGTGCTTCCAGCTGATTGGAACTTCACCATAGATAAAAGACTGATTGAAGATATAGGCCAAGGGACCACAAATAACGGGTGCAATTTTCTGAATAAAAAACAGGAATGAAATACGGGGTGATCGAGGAAGATTTAGACCACTTTACTAACAAATCCTGCAACTTCATAGAATGAAACCACGGAAAATCAGTCTTAGGCTGAATACCTGAGAACGATGAAGACGGACAATTTCCGTCATCTTCTTGGAATTGATTCACGAAATGATCCGCCAACATGTTTGCCTTATCACTGGCCGATGTTGCAAGAAGGTCTCCGTTCTTAAGACAGCCAATACTACTCCTTTCCTGTAACTTAAGAATTCAGATAACGATAGAAGTTCTTATCTCCCGACTCTATCTTTTTCTTCTTCAAATAACTGTTATATTTACCCAGCTGAGAATGGAACTTTTTCGCGAATGCGTTATATGTTTCCTAATTTCCAGTGCGCCTTGCTTCATAAAATAGGCATTCACGATGTTCAGACATTTTTTGCAAGTGAGCAGGCAGGCGAATAGACTTAATAGAGGACACAAGCTTCCACGGCACATGCAGATCAATAGCTGCTTGGATAATTGACAAGAAAAGTTCATATTTCTCATTTACGCTGATGGTAGATTCTAACAGACCGACCCAGTGAATTTGGCTAAGATATCCATTGACGGCTGCATAGTCGCACTTGGCGTAAACCCTGCGATAGACCGGTGAAGAGCCCGTTTCACAACATTGAATATCAAATGCTTAACGGGGAAGAACTTCAGACGGTAGGGATTTCTCAACGCCTGTTTCTGATAAGAAGAACATGGCATGATAATCTTCAAAAGTCGATTTTTGCCTTGAAACGGCGAGCCTAAGCGATGAACATATACCGGAGAGCAATCCACATTTAAATGAGAAAGAACATCCATCACAAAATTGGCATCATGACTCGATCTTTGCCGTACAGGAAGATACTTCGACTCAGGAACACCACTAAGAACCAGGGAGCGAGCGCGCTCCTTCTCTTTCTCACTATCACGAGTGGTAACAAGAGGCGATGAGACTTGAGAAGAAGATGGTAATGCAATGGAATACGTCTGAGAAGGTATTCTATTTCCATTCACAAGCTCAGGATTAACAGAATGACTTTGGAGAGAACTTCTCAACTTGGTGTTTTCCTTGTTGAGGTTTTCCAGCCTGTCCAGAAGTTCGGCGTTCAGACGTAAAGCAGCATCCGTGTGACGTCGCCCCTCCAGCAGGAGCGCCAGAATTACCCGAGCGTAGTGAGGCACTGCATCATCTTCCATAAGTTCTTTGACGGCCCGCTCGACATCCGAACCATTAGCTACGTTCAAAATGTCGTCCTTGCCCATTGCCATTTGAGACTGACCAACCACAGACACCAGATACCTCAAACCTGGGTAATTAAACCGATCGTTACACATACACATATACGCATACATATACACATACACATACACATACACGCACACACATATTAGAATTCGCAATTTTTAAATATTTCGAGACCCACTAAGGAATTTATAGAAATTTGGGCAGTGTTGAGAACCCTTACTGCTCTATCTTTTGTGAAAGTCCCTTGTTTCAAGATTCCTCCCGAACCAAGAATCTGGATTGAGGGGTGTGCGCAGAAGCAATGCATTTCCAAATCAGGTGCGCGCTTCGCGCGCACAACAGATATCAATTGTACACCAGAAGGAAGCGGTTGTTTTGAGAATGATTTCTTCATTTTCATAGTAGAATTTTTCAATAATAACCGCTTTATTTCTACGATTGTGATAATGAGGACTGAACGCGATTGCGGAACTGAACTGTGTATAATCTGGTTGCCGAATCTTCCATGTGAAAGAGTGGATCTGGCAGTGCTTCTAGTACTGAATAATTTGCATGTTCGTGTTCGACTAGGAGCAGAGTATCTGTCAACGGTGATATTCATCTTGGCCTTTTGAGGGCATGAAAACAGATGGGTCCCGTATGAGTAAGGCAATTTCTTTAATCAGCTCTGGTGTGTTGGTCCTTGATTTTTTTTTGTAGTTTTTTACGGCTTCTCATAAATTTATCATAAAAGAAAGGACAGCGGCGTTAAGAAGCGAACACACATCTTCTATGTACTGTAAAGCGCAAATTACCTGATTCAAGTTGAGTTTGAATGCACGATGATGTGCGTTGCAACGCGGTTCCGTGACGCGTGCACACGACTCCTCAAATTCTGGGGCGCCGCAGCTTCACGTAACATCGCGAATTTCGTGTCAGTCAGTGTCATGAATACGTAAAATTATTCGCACTATAACTGAAGTATTTAAGACGTCAATGAATGTGAATGATATCTTCATGGCGATTGCTAAGAAGCTACCGATTTAGTCCACCAGCCGGCGAGCCAAGTGGAACAGTGGATATGAACCAACCACAACAGGCACAGAAGGGTAATTGCTGCAAGTAAGGTGGTCCCAGAATGAGCTTGGAAATCGCCTCGCTTCCTCACTGCCGACATACGCACGGAAGCCGCCGTTTTATCGCTTCTCGCTTGCGAATCTGGCCATGCGTGAGAGTTCTGATTGTCGAATCTTTCGAATGTTCTTGTGAGACTTCTTTGCCATCACGTATATGCTGTGTGTTTGTCGTTGGCGCTGGATGTGAGGTGTTGTGATGTCAGAAATTCCCAGACTTCTGGGCCATTTTTATTCCTTTTTTCATATTTGCTTACACTCTCGAGAATGTATATGATTTTGTTTTTGACGATGAACGCCTTTTCTATTCACCGTCCAGTGCTCTACATATGTGTTCATTTTGCCGTCATCCCCTCACGTTTTTTATATGTTGTCCGGCGATTTTCTGTACACAACATTTTTAATTTTTCTTCTTGGAAGATAAAAAGTGTAATGTTTTTTTCAAAATAACGGTTCATTGAGAATCTACTGTTAGTTTTTTCTCATTCGTTAGCTTCACTTGTTTTCGATTTTCTTCTTATGAAATTTGTCACGCTAAGTAGTCGTCTCATCCTAAGTCCATACATATATTTATGCCGCGAAAACTGCTGTACGCTGTATGCTTGAGTTTTCCATCAGTGGTGTTTGGTCGTCAATTTGTGAAGTATTTCTGCATGTCTTATTATCATAAAGCTATTCTTCTGAGAATGTTGTCGGAATTTTTCTGAAGAACCAAGTCATGAACCTACGTACATCTATTTTGTGTTCCCGCGATATTATCATTTGACAACGACTTTTCAACGTTTGTTCAGTAGGTGAGAGGACTCATTATTGTGAAAGAGACCCAGAGATGAGGGGTGATTCTCGTCAGGCATCTTTCAGAGGCCCCACCGCAAGCGCGGGACGAGCGGTGGACTATGAAACTTTCCACCGCGCGCGCACGAGCGGAAGCCACTATGAAATATTTAGCACCGCCATGGCGGTGCGGGTAAAAGTCGGGCCTCAACTGGGACTTGTCCACAAATTCGTGGCTTGAGTCAGCGAGAGCGGTGGCGCAGGATAGTGCCAGAATTATTTATGTTGGAGTGGACTCAAATTGAGAAGCATTTATTGATTGAAACGGTAAAACCGCCACGGCGGTTTGGAGGGCGCCGCTATGGCGGTGCTGATGGTCTATGAAAGTTCTTACCGCGTGTCCCGCGCGTGCCGCTCGGTAAGAACTTTTATAGTCCACCGCCTTTCCCGCGCGTGCCGCGCTTGCGGTGAGGACTATGAAAGGTGCCTTAGGCGACTTGAGTGGAGGCGGCTGGAAGAACTAGGAGTTTCCGCGACGCTATTGAACGCCTCTGCAATGCTCGTGACACTCTCGCTCCTTCGCCACCTTAAAGGCAGTGTTCACGATGATTTTCGTCCCCGAGTTTTTCACATAAAACAATGCGTTGGCCCTCAAGTATTCGCAAAATTACGAAGAAACGGCGAGAAACGCATTAAAACGTCGTATTTCAATGACATCATTTCAAAGCATGGACTAGTTGTCCGATTGGATGAACATGTTCACGGTGGTTGTCACCGGTAAAAAATGGAGCTAATCAAAAATGGAAGACTATATCAGGCAAAACAGGATTAGTTAGGGCCCTAAGGAAAGAACGGAGCAATAGATAGTAGAGAATTGCAGAAGGCGGGTCCACAAAACATTTCATTGTCGCAACAAATACACTTCCTGTGATACTCGCTTAAGAGGCGGGGTGATACTTAGGGATCTCGAGCACTTCTGGTGCGTTTTTCTTAGTTTCAACGTCATTTTAGTTCTACCCGGGGGCCACTTAATTAATATAGCGAATAATCTCAAAATTGAAGATTATCGTGAACACTGCCTTTAAAGGCAAAGTGCTTCCAAAATTTGAGTCGTTTGCAAAAACGGGAGAACCCCCCATGGGTGTATAGAGCCCCTATTCCGCGGAACACCATTTAGAAGTTTCGTAACTTATAATTGGTCACTTTTCATGAAAATAGCCTGGAAGTCAAGGATTACGGTTTTCACAGCAGTTATGACCATGCAGATATTTCCACGGCATGCAGTGTTTCTAAGGCCCCCGTCAGGCGTCGAAAAACCTGCTGAGTCCGCGGCGGAAACAAAAGCTGAGGAACAAAATGCACAGCCGTCAAATATGTTGTGGCCTGCAACTGCACCCTGTGCTCACATTACGCTTGAATGCTCGATGGGGCGAGCCTCACTTCCACGGGGACGCCAGCCTTCCTTCCATGACAAGGCTGGCGTGCCAGTGGAACGAGGCTGGCGCCCCCAACGTCTCTTCATGACGCGGACGATCCGTCCTACCCGGTTCTCACCGCACTGGTTACGCGGGTCATCCCAAAGCCAATAATTTTGGTACCCTGAGGATTTGCCCTGTTCTCGCCGTTTCGCCATTCGGATGATTTTCAACCCTATTTATATACTTATGAAACACTGGAGAACCATGAAAAATTTATAACAGTATCAGAATCTACTCTTCATTTTAATGGTAGTCTACCCGAATGTTCACAGATCTGTACATACAAAGCGAGGCGGCTTCCTCAATCTTCTTCGTTTTTTCTCATTTCACTGTAATACCTTTGCTAACACACAGTCTTTGTTTATGAAAATCGCCGAATCTGAAGATACAGTGATCTGTGAAACCACCTCACATAGAAAAAAACACAAAAATCGCAACTTTCACGGGTTCAGATGTCCACACAATGGGATACTAATAAAGTGGCTGATATATAGGAAGGAAAAATAAAGATGTTACAGCATAACGATGCGAGTAAGATGCCAAAGTTCCGCAGGTTCAACATTGCCTTTGCATTCCAATCGTTCCTCGTGCGGTCCCGAAGTTACGTAATCCTGCAATGGATACAATCTTCATCAGAAAGACTGCATAACAAACTTCACTGCAAAAGGAACTACCTCCTGAGCTGCCTAATTACATCCACCATCAACGAAGGCGCACTTATAATCGCGCACATCGTTTGCCTGAAAATAGAAGTTTTAACTGTAGTTAGGTGCTGCGAAGGAACGGTAAAAATACCTATTTGATGAGCTGATAGCTTCGAACCCGTCTTCCATGAATTCAATCAGATCATTTTGAGGAGTTGCCTTCTTTCATCTCGGCAAGACGACGAAGATCCCACAAACAAAAACATCAGACGGTGGAATAGTGCCTGAACCAACAATGTAAATGAATAGATAACTTCTCATCTACGAGAGGAAGAAACGGAATTCTGAGTCAGGAGTTGTGAAAGCAGAAGTAATAATAATTAAGTGGTGAAATCCAATGACGAAAATGAGTGTTGAGAGATTTGTGTGCTCCACCGCTGAAAACCTGCCGATTTGCAAATCATGCAAGTGCAGAGGGCTGGCTCAACGGTGGTCGGAGCGCCCGTCCCCTCGAATCTCCGCCCACAATGCCACGGTCTTCAAGGCTGGCCCCTGAGCTGGCGCTTTGAATGCGTCACCCTCAGGTGCCTGAGCTCGAGCGCAAATGTGCAAAAACTGTCATCCATTGAAATGGGTGTTGGGCGAAAAGTTGCGTTAACCAGCGGTATTTCGCATGTAAAAAGAGAACAGGCTGGTTGGGCGACATTTACAAGCGTTGAAGCTTGATTTGGAAGGAAAAACTCCAAGTGGAAGACAGGATAGTCGATCTTATTTCCCTATTCAGCCGCTGATGACGTTCACATTTCCAGCCTTGAGTCAATCGTTTTGTTGTGTAACTTTTAGTTGTTCATCTGAGAAGGTTGAAAAGGCAAGAATGGTTTTCGCAGAGTTTCGGCAGCCTTATTTGCACCAAACCTTTTCTATGCCGTATTCTGTCAAAAATCGATAAATGGACCTCAGATTCGTGTTCAGCACTCCGAGAAACCCCCAGAGAAAGATGTTGAGCCACATCAATAGTAGAATTCCGCAAATAGTCGGAAGTCGTGTGTTGCTCTTAATTTTCCCTCGATAGAGTGCTTTTAATATTCGTGATCAGCACACCAGATAACCCCCATTGAGTAGTATTAAGTCAAATCTGACATTCGTGTTAAACGCTTCTTGAACCCTTCATTGATATAAATGAACGCTCAGCCAACAATCGGCGCAGCTGGAAAACGCTATTTCTTTCAAAGAAACCCTTTTCACAAATGTTTTATTCTTCATACTTCCATCGTGTAAATCAGTTTCGCATTTAGTGATTGTAATTTCTTCTAGTTTTTCTTACTTTGTGCCTTGATCAACTATATTCACGTCCAGCCTATCACTTGGCGTGCTTGTCAGTTTGCTTTACCCAATATAATTCTTGAACTCACAACCATTTGATATGGGATCCTGCACTGATGGTCTAGCATAACTTTATTCTTTCAGAGATAGGTGACTAAATTTCGTAATGACGCAATCTAATAAAGTGTCTTGCAAGCTCGTTGTATTCTGAATCGTAAACTGCTAGTACAAGAAGGAGAAAAAATCCGCCATGAAGAAGGATTTGTGAAAACATGGACTCAAGCCGGAAATAATGAACTTCATCAACGATTGAGTTGGGAAATAAGATCGACTTTTCTGTCTTCCACTGGGAGTTTTCACTTCCAAAATTAGCTGAACGCTTTAAATGTCGAACCAGCCTGATATGCTTTTACAGGAGAAATACCGCTGATTAACATAACTTTTCGCCCAAAACACTAACTAACTGATGGAGCGATTTTTGCATATTTGTGCTGTGAAGTGTGAGCGTGCAGTGTGCAGTTGCACACAACGCAATATATTTGACGGCTGTGCATTTTGTTCTTCCACGGTGGCAGTCACACTGTCGCACCTCTCGATAAAAAGTGGGAGAACGGGGAGCGAGCGTCCTGACGGATGAAGGCTAGCAAAGCTTAGCCCCGGCTGGCCTGCCAGGTCCAATCAGGAACTCGTTCTCCCGTTTTCCTACCAGGAAAGATACACGATGGCCACCAACCCTCCTGACACTCGGCAGCGGAGTCCGCTGGAAAACGATGATCGCAAACGTCTTGACAGGAGCTGTTTCGGTCCTGTGGGAGACCGGAACTAGGTTGTGAAGCGGTCTCCTACAGGACATGCCGCCATCGCCACTGGGTCTCCTACAGGACAAAACAGCTCCAGAAGTTGTCCTGGAACGCGCATCGTTGAACCATTGATCGAACCCGCGCGGTGTACGATACGCGTGCACGTGAGAGCTGATTCGCCCATGCAGGTTCAGAGAAGGCGCCCCTCTCATTGATTGATTGGGGTGCTTAAAAGGAGCCGAATTTCTCCTGATGAAAAGTGAGGGAGGAATGTAATGGGGCTTAATGCCCGGTGTTTTGATTTTGCTGTTGACAAAATCGTCAACGAAGAAGAGTGAAAAACCATGCTTCAGATTTAAAGAAATTGAGAACGAGGCGGGCGTTTTGGCTTGATTCCAGCAAACGTTATTTTTGAAATTCCTCCAAGCTACCGTGTACAAGTTCTCGGTCTCCTACAGGAGTATCACAGATCTCCTACAGGGGAAAATCAGTGACTCCTGTTCCCGCAGGGGAGACTAGGACTCCCAGCAGACTCCTGCAGGAGTGCGCTGCCAGTGTCGGAGTGCCTCCGGCACTGACAGCGGACTCCAACAGGAGAAAACGACGATCGCGGTCTCCCACAAGAGCGGTTTTGTCCTGTAGGAGACCGAACTAAAGCGAAGCGGTCTCCTACAGGACATGGTGCCGCATCGCTTCCACGGGGTCTCCTATAGGACTAAACAGCTCCGGTAGGTGACCTGGAACGCGCACGTTGAAGTATTTATCGAACCCGCGCGGTGTACGATACGCGTGTGCATGGTGTGGAGAGCAGGGTGTGAGGAAATTTCTGATTTCTGTTTTCTGGCCATTTTGGCCTTTCTGTTTTCTGAAAAACTTGCAAAAATCAGAAAAAAATCAGCAAAAATCAACGAAAACCAGGTCTGTTCGACAGCTCAGAACAAAATATTGCTGGTTGTCACCTTGCCCACAATTAACTTAATTTCTATGTATGTTTGTTTTGTCGTCTTTCGACTTGCTGTTACACCGTATTCATACTTTCGCGGAGCGGCAATGCTGCGGATTATCACAGAAAATGAGAAATCAGATGCTCGGTAGCGGTATCAAACATTTGATTTCTCATTTTTCTACTGATATTCGCGGCAGTTGCCGCTTCCGCAGCATTAATAGGTTGCTAAACGAAAAAACCAGCACTTATACGAATCGTGCTTTGTTCGTGCGCACTCCCACCAATTAGCTGTTCTAAGCTATTTTTGTGCGTTTCTAGTGCAAATTTTCACTTTTCTCACTTTGTGATGGTGAAACCTGCATTCTCATGAAGAGAACTCAGCAACTGATTTTATCTCATACACTGCTCACCTACTCAGTACTTCGGCACAATAGGGTAGCATCCTAGGGCAAAGTTCGAGTGCAAACCTTCGTTGTCAACAGCCGCTGCTGCAGACAGCGGTATATGATTCCAACACTTGCTGGGGTTGAACCCTGGATACCAATGGCTAATGCTGTTGTTACCTGGTCAGCAGCAGCTGCTGACAACGAGGGATGCAACCTCTACTGTGCTGACGCACTGGCGTTCTCTGAGAAATTCACCCGATCAATAGCCAATAAGTAGCCAAGAAATGCCTGCTTTCTGCTTGATAGCCGGAAAATGGTCGGAAAGTAGCTGGTTGCCGCGTGGTAGCCTAGAAATAACCGCCAAAAAATGTTCGTCGCAAAAGGGACGTCAAATAATGCTCTCAAGGGATGTACAGTTCAACTCCACATTGCCGTTCAGTCCGCAATGCACGCTGATTGCGAAAGCGTGCAGCGGCGCGGTTAGGAGTATTCTCAGACAGGGATGTGGGATCACCTGGGTACCAAAGGTAAAAACCGCTTGGGTGACCCTAAATCCCTCGTCTGAGGATAATCACAACCGCGGCGCAGCACTCTTCCGCAATCGGCGTGCACTTTGCGGACTGTACGGCATTGCGGAGTTGAAACTTTGTACACGAGGCAATTCGGAGGCATGATTTGAATGTCAACACCGCGGTCGGTCTCAACTACCCAAGTTTACGGTACTTGGGTCCGCCGAGCTGGCAGGAGGCCAAGGCGGCTGCTCGCGAGCCGGAAAAGGCCGCGTCGCGTGTTGGTGTGCCTGTCACGTCTTGGTTATTTCTCGGCTACTTCTAGACTATTTCGTGAACAACATGATCTTAGCCGCCTAATAATCGAGAGACAATCAAGAAAAATTCGAGAATTAACATATCAAGAACCGCTGTGGAGCCTGGTGGGCTATTTCTCGGCTAAAACTCTCAGAGTGAGTGCCTTCAAAGATGATCTATAGTGAAGTCCACCAAGAGTGTCTCATTTACTTATCAATGAGAAGCGGTCGATTGGAGATCAATGAACATGAAACTCGTTGCAGCACAACCGCTCTCGCTCAATCGGTATCGAGCGTGCTGGTATGGGATTCATGCACATTGATCCCCAGCCGACCGCTTTCCATTGATAAGTTTATGAGACACATTTGGTGGACTCCACTATACCTGTCATTGACGTGCCATCGCTACTATCAATGTCTTACTAATTATTTGTCCAGTCTCGTAGATCTTGTATTACATGTATAGGAAAGATGTTCAGAATTACACTCTTTCTCTTGAAAAAAATTAAAATGCAATGAGTATTTTTTCTGAGAATTTTCTGTTTTCTGATTCCTGTTTTCTGGCCGTTTTGGCCTTTCTGTTTTCTGATTTCTGTTTTCTGACAAGCTCGATTTTCTGTTTTCCGCACACCCCTGGTGGAGAGCCGATTCGCCCATGCAGGTCCGCAGAGGCGCCCCCTTCATTGATTGATTGGGGTGCTTTGAGGCCGGAGTTCCACATTTCTTGGGGAATGGGGGAAGAATGCTATTGGGGCTTCATCCCCTATAGAAAAATTTTGCCGTTGACAAAGTTGTCAACGGGGAAGTGTGATAATCATGCTTCGATTTTAAAGAATTCGAAAGCGAGGCGGTTTTGGCTTGATACCAGCAAACGTTATTTGAAATTCCCTCCAAGCTACCGTACAAGTTCCGGTCTCCTACAGGAGAATCACAGGACTCTTACAGGAGAAAACCAGGACTCCTGTTGCAGGGGAGACTAGGACTCCCAGCGGACTCCTGTAGGAGTCCGCTGCCAGTGTCGGAGCACCTGTCTAAACGGCATGAGCCTCTTCTCAGCCCTGCCTTCCCGGCCAGGCCATAAAACGGCCAATGTCTCCGTCGTGCGTACCACGCGCTGCGCGACGCACGCGCGTCGGAAGCAGGCGGGTTTTGGCCGCCGCGCGACGAGTTTTGGCCGCCGCGCGACGTTTCGGCCTCCGCGCGGCGGCCGAAACTCGTCGCGCGGCGGCCAAAACTCGTCTGCTTCCGACGCACGTGCGGTCGCGCAGCGCGTGGTACGCAGTCGACGGTGAGACATTGGCCGTTTTATGACCTGTACATCCTATCATATTCCCCGTACATCACACGGCGGTGGCGTGTCAACTTTTGTTAAATTTTCAATTCCATCTCACCTTATCTTGCTGACAGCCGCTGGCAGGTGTACTCAAAGTCTCTCGTCCGGAAATAAGATCGACTATCCTGTCTTCCACTGGGAGTTTTCGCTTCCAAATCAAGCTAAACGCATGTAAATGTCGCCGAACCAGCCTGATATTCTTTTACAGGCGAAATACCGCTGATTAACATAACTTTTCGCCCCAAACTCTCATTTCAACTGATGGAGAGATTTTTGCATATTTGCGCGTAACGTGTGTGTGAGCACAGTGTGCAGTTGGACACGACGCAATATATTTGACGGCTGTGCATTTTGTTCCACCTGTCTAAACGGCATGAGCCCCAGTTGTGCTATGCCATACATCACGCCAAATTACGTCTCACTCGCGCTCTAGCCCGCGCAATCGCAGACAAATTAATAACCCGGAATCGACAGCGAATCAGTTTAGTTTCAGCTCTATAAAGAGGCAGGCTTCAAGATTCATTCATTTATGATGAGGTGAAGACCCCAGGAGAGAAAAGAAGGAAGGAAGTACAAAAAGAAAGATGGAAAGTAGAGGAAACCCACACTAAATCAATTACTCTGTCGTTGTCGCAGTGCGCCACACTGCTACCGATGCTTGCGACCGATTGCGGCACGGTTTTAACATTTGAATGTATAACACCCATCTGCGACCCTGAGACGCGACCGGCGCATGCAGTGTTCCTGCGACAGCTTTTTCCATGGTGAGAGTGTGGGTCCCGACACGATTCGTAAGAGATGAGCGAACCTGTCGCGGTCGCAGACTGGAGGTATAACAATGGCTTGAGTCCGGTTGCCCCCAGCGCCACCCAGTTCCTCTGCGAAACACGCAATCGATAGTCAGCGGCAGCAGTAGGTGGGGCAGAGCGCAGACGACGTGAGTCGGAATACGGCGGGTCTCGGCAGGTCGCTGTCGGTCGAAGAAAACACCCAAATCACGTGAGAAACTCCTATATCGACTGGGTGGGGCGAGGATGGTTTCGGTTGGGACCATGGATGAGCGGAGTCCCGCGTTCCGCATTCCGAAAACCGTAAAAAACGCCGCGGAATGCAAAAATATCGGGTCATCTGGGACGTAAGAAAACACTAGATGATCTCTGAATTTTTCCGCGTTCCGAAAACCGCATTTCCGCGCATTTTCAGGCGTTTCGCGCCCGATTTTCGAAACCCGAGAAAAATTTTCGTTCCGAAACCCGAAAACCGATTTCCGAAATTTCATATTTTTATTCCGCTTATCCCTGGTTGTGACGCAGCGGGACTCAGTCATTGAATTCGCCCCGCCCTTGTACGCATGAGAACCATCAGTATCGACCGGGGGGATTGCGTTGGGCACCAGACGGTCGCAGTCGGACTCAGTGGGTTGATTCTTTTTGCACCCGTCTCCCACGATTTCGGTGCGTATCGGCCCGGTGGGACTCAGTAAATCCAACGGCTATGACGGGGGTCTAAGGCGGTTGCGGCGTCTTCAGGACACTAGCGCCGGTCACCGTGAGATAATCTACAAGGCGCGCCGAGTAGGAAACGTGGACAATGGCTAAAAACGTGGACGGCGGTGACGTTGCTATCGGTTGAAACAACTCAACGAACTCCGTAATTCCTGTGGTTTTTGTACGTTTCCCGTGACTAAATAGGATTCGCCAACCGAATTCGGTTTTTGGATAGTGCAGATCCCCTCCCCTAAGAAAATATCTCCCCGCTGCGCTTCCCCTTATCATACCCCGAAACATCATTTCTGCCTGCGGCTGGTACTCCGCTCATAGAAGGGTTAGGATTCTCAAACTGACTTTGAAGACTGTTAGTGAAAACCGTCAAAATAAACCGCCTGGACCGAATCTGCGGAAAGGTTTCTTCATATTTCACTACTACTAGTCCACTGGAAATTTTCTTCAGTCTTGGGGCCGGTAAAGACACATTCGCCTGCTTCCTCCCGTGTGATTTCGCGTGGCAAGTTGTTTTGACAAAAAGTTGCTCCAAAAAATGTCACGCAATTCTTCTCAGAAGGGTGTTTCTGAAAAATTTCCTCACTAGGACAGTACGCGTTTTGAGGGCCCAAATCCCAGTTGACGATTTTGGAGATCCCACTGAGTTGTTTTCGGCTTCCCTTGTTTTCACTGCTTCCACAGTATAGTTGTAGAATTTCGAGAAAATGTCGCACGAACGAAAACCGAAAAAGTTTCGTCCGAAACAATTTCGAGCGAACGAAAATGAAAAAAATTCATTCGAAAAAAAATGGAACAAAAAATTCAAAAAACTTTCGAAAATTCGGAGGGCGAACGAACGAAATTCGGAACTAATCTAAATTTTAGCTTTTTTTTTGAACGGCGTTCAAAATGTTTTATTTTTTCGATATTCCGAAATTTCGGATCTTTTTTTCCGAAACTGTACTCAACGCTTTATTTACAACGCTTAGTCAGAGAATGAAAATGACAGCCTTTCTTCCTTAATTCAAGCAGTTCCAAGTGATGTTTGTCGGGCCTATAATGTCGAAGTCTCCTGATCAGTATTATATTTTGCCATTACCGATCGCTCCACAGCTTGCTCCGCCCGAAATCATTACAGCAAGAAAGACTTTATACTCCCCGGTCCCAAGCACAACTTATTCGAGCAGGCGAGTTGTTCGCTCACGCCTACGACAACTCGGCCCGAGGAATAAAGAAACAGTGTAATCTTGGGTCCGAGGTTTTTAAAATCGAACGAATTTTCGAAAAAAAAATTTCGAAAAATCAGATCTCGAAAGATCGAAAAAAATTCGTTCGACGAAATTTCGAACGAACGAAATTAAAAAAAAATCGTTCGACAAGATTCTGAGCGAATGAAAACGAACGAAAAAAATTTCGAAAAATCTTTCGAAAATTTCGTTCGTGTACAACTATATTCCACTGCTGTAGTCGTATCGGTGGAAGCGAAAACTTACCGATTAACCACATCTGTCTGGCAAAAATGATTGATGCGACAAAAAGAGTACAGTATATTAGGATGAGCCCGCAACCGCACCACCGCCTCATTCCGTCCACGTAGACTATATATTTAGGGTGGAACAACATTCGTGGACGATGCGTTCAATTTCAGATTCCTGCTGATTTCACTGTAGGTGTATCTTTAATGAAACATGTGTATTTTACAGAAATACATATATTTGATGCCTCGCTCAAATGAATCTCGTGCTTCACCATATTCACTGGTGCGCTCAACAAGTGATTCACTGCAAGCAGCTGCATCTTTGCTGCGATTTGTTGATGAAACCGCCGCTCGAACTGTTCAACCTGGACAAGGTCTGTGCAATCGCATCTGAAATGCCCCACTTTGTTCGTGTGCTTTTCACGTTTTTTTTTTCGGGCTCAACAATAGGATAGTGTGTGTGCAGTATCTCTCGGGAAGGGTTAAAACACAGGATGATAACGGTATTCTCACTTTTTGGAATTTTCTGGTGCAGTGAGAGTCTGAATCCGAATAGAGGTGATCAACGTTCGTGTAATCAAAGCAAATGCTTCTTGTAAAGTGTAGTTCATCAGAATTTGCATAACGGCTTATCAAAGGAAAGCGGTCGGCAGGAGATCAATATGCTTTAATGATTTCTTTGGCAACACGCTCGCCACCGGTTGAGCTGGAGCGGCTGTGCTGCAATGAGTTTCATGCACATTGATCTCCGACCAACCGCTTCTGATTGATAAGCAGATGCGCAACTCTTGTTGGACTACAATATACCATTTCGGAGTCTGTGATTGTGTCTCGGTTGAGTGAGAAGATAAATTTTGTAGTGAAACATGATCTTGACATCGTGGACAGTTTTGTCAAAACGGACTTCCCCAGGTCCCTCCGCCCACTCTGCCCTGCCTCAAGGGCGAGGAAAGGCCTAGAATTCGACAACAGAGTGAAGCATCAATTTCACGTGTTCTTGAGCAACAGTCTGGTCCGTGAAGTTGCCCATACCTTTATGTATTGTCGTTATCGGATAGGAGTTTCGGTCCACACTATACTTAATCCGAATCGAGTAAGCGGATGAGTTTCCGACTGTTTTAGTCGGTTAAAAAAGACTTTTTATTTGAAAATTCGAATATTTGAAAAAAAGATATCTGATTATTCCAATGGTATACTTTTGCGACATGCCGTCGGCGACCGCCTGTCGCGGAGCTCCCGCCCTTTAAATCTGTCGCTGTCGCAGTGCGCTGCACAGTGACAGTGGCAACGACAGGCATCAGCACAGGTGCAGTATGTCAGCCCTCCGCGACACGTCGCTGCGACAGACACGCGGCAACTGTTCCTACGACGGCCCGCCGCGATTTGTGCTTAATGTGGTGACGGTCGCTCATGACAACGACAAAGTATTCCATTGACCTTACAGTCGAATATTCGAAAAGTGCGATATCCGACTGTAGTCGAAAAGTCGGATATTCGAAATAAACTTGATTTGGAACAAGTATTTATTTATTTATTGTTACGCTACATAACGTAGACGTGATAAACATAAAAGCATATACCCATACAAGCACCAGAATAAGCAAAGTGATGGAGTTACCATGTGAGCAGAATGTTCGAGGCTTTTCGTTTGAATGATAGGAAAGAGTAGGGCACGGGAAGAATGTCCAGATTCAAAGAAGCAAAAGCAGAACCAGCTCTACAGGTGAAGCTGTTTAATCTGTGATTAGTTTTTGGAACTCCGTAAGAGATTTTTTCCGAGTTTCCCGTGTTCTGGAAGCAACGAATCTATAGAACTTCAATTTGCCTGTTTTCATCATCTCACTCAATTCTTGATTCCTCCTTATGGGACCAGGCACTCCAGCATAAGAGAAGCCATTTCGTCTCAAATAAACTTTGCGAGTAAAGTTATTTTGTACTCTTTCTAAAAGTCGGATATCTTTCTTTTTATGAGGGCAGAATACTGCAGTTCCTGATTCCATTATAGGTCTAACATAAACTTTATACGCACGCGACAACACGTTTTCATCACAGGTCGATAAGGCTTTGAAAAGATGGAAAGTGCGGAATGAAGCTTGCTGTGGATAGCCTGATAATGAGCTGAGAAATCAAGTTCCTCGTTATACCGGAAACCTAAATCCTTCACTTCCGCAACAGTAGAAAGTGCATGCCCATCTCTCATGTGAAGTGTTTTATCGGGAGATAGTGGCAAACTCCAAGCTACAGACCATTCATGTATTCTGTGAAGAGCAGCCTGCAATCTCTGCACGTCCCCAGATGACTCAATCACATTATAAATTTTTGCATCATCAGCAAACTGCTTACAAGTGACACCAGTACTTTCCAATAGCCTGGGAAGTTCGGCTGTGAAAATGGTGAATAAAATGGGCGACAAAACACCACCTTGAGGGACTCCGCTCTTGACCAACCGGCTGGAGGAAAAGCTGGACCCAACTTTAACCTGGAAACTACGACCTCTAAGGTAATTCTCTATCCACCCACACACTGCCGGATGAAACCTCAACTTCTCGAGCTTCAGCATAAGCATAGCATGATTTACCCTATCGAAGGCCTTTGAAAAATCAAAATAGATGATATCACAAGCGTTCTTTTTTTCCAAGTAATCGCTCCAATCATTGATACACTCAAGCAAATTAGTCTCAACCGACTTCCCTGCCACAAAACCATGTTGATTACTAGGAATGATTGAATTTTTCTCTAGGTGACCTACGATGTGTTTCTTTAGAATTTTTTCAAATGTTCTGCAAAAAATCGAGGTGATACTCACTGGCCTGTAGTTATCCACAACTTGCGAAGGTTCTTTTTTCAGCAAAGGGGTCACAAAAGACTGCTTCCACCTTTCCGGCACTTCCGAATACCAGAAGGCCTGATTGAACAGATAAGACAGAGGGCCAGCAATTACGTGAGCAACATTTCTTACAAAAATTGTCGGTATGAAATCGGGAGTTAATGATGTAGACATAGGCAGCTTTCGAAGAATGTCAAATATAACGTCACCTTCAAAGAAAGGGAAACTATCCATTGGAAACTCGACTTTTGGGCAAAAAGATGGAAGAGAATCCCTGATCCCACCATAAACCTCGCAGAACTTGTCAGCTAACAATTCAGCTTTGTCCGAGTCCGTAATTGCCAGACCATCATCCTTCTTTAGGCAGGGAATCTTGCATGATTTTCCAAGTTTCTTATTCAAAAATCTGTAGAAACCTTGCGGACTACTGTTGATGGCTTTTTTCTCTAAATTTCTGTTATATTTGGAAAGGCACCGCTCGAAGCGCGAAGAAAAGTTGCGAAATTTACACCAATCCAGATGGGTCTGCGAATTCAACGCTAATTTGAAGAGAAAACTTCTGTGTTCTAACATATTTTGGAGATAAGTGGGAAGCACTAAACGTGTTGCACATACTCGTTTTAGGGGCGCAAAAAGGTCTATAACGTGTTTTAAAATCACCAAAAACAACTCATATTTTTCATTGAAGGAACCCACTTGTTCAAGAGAACCTCTCCAATTATTGTTAGAAAGGTAGATACGAAGACTATCGTAATCACATCGGGCGAAATCGCGAACAAGCGTAGATTGAGGAACTGCATATGTAAATTTGAGATGAAAACTAGTACTGTTATGATCACTGGAGCCTACCGGTGGTCCGACTGATATATTTCTGCACAAGCGCATCATCATTTGATAAGACAAGGTCAAGGTAGTTTTCCCCTCTATTTGGTTCTCTTACCAGTTGACAAAAGTCATGACTAGTTAGCATATTCACGAACACCGAGACACTTGGTGGCAATGATTTACCAAGGTCACTCCAGTCTATTTCAGGATAGTTGAAATCCCTGACAATTATTGACGGAAACTCGCAGCAAACCACATCACTAAGGGTCTTCGAAAGAAGTTCATTAGAAGAAGCAGGACAAGATGGAGCTCTATAGACCACCACAAACCTAAATCTATGGCACTCTAAAATAACATCGAAAGCAAGGATTTCGAGAGCTTCTGGTATTGACTCGGAAAGAACCTCTATAAGACAAAAGTTGCTTCTCAAAAGACAGACAATCCCACCCCCCTGTTTTCTTTTCATATCACAACGCAAAGCCTGATACTCATTAGACATATTGCATAGTAACGACGAAAGCAAATGACCGGATTTGAGCCACGTTTCAGAGAAGACATACAAATCGAAGTTATTGCCAAGTACAAAACTTATGTAATTCGCATTTTTCGGCAATGATCTCACATGAGCACAAAAACAAGTAATGTCTCCTTGAACCGGCCTCAAATCCGATCTTACAAGTTTAAAGGCAACTGACTTTGAGACTGCGAAGAGCTCCCAGAAGCAGAGGCACCAGAACGTGGGCTTCCCGGGCCAACGCCACCCCAATAAGAGGGCAAAGGCCCAGTTGTCCCACCCAGACCCGAGCTCCGAGAAGCCTTGTAGGCCTCCTTCCTTCGATTCCTCTCTGCGTACTAAAGAGACTCTCTTATAGAGACTCCTTTCTCAGGGAAAAACCGCAGGCGGTCAGCATTTTGCAACGCCAATCTCTGTAACGCTGAACAAGGTAAGATCACTTTAAGCTTACGATTATACCCCTGTTTGGGCTTGCCAAGGCGGTATACACTTACAGGTGCACATTCTACTTTCAAAAAATGAAGAACATTACACGCGCTCGCGAAATCATAGTGAACACGTGACTTTACAGGCCATGATTTACGCTCCGGTACGCCACTCAAAACCAATGACCTACGACGTTCCGCAATGATTACAGGATTAGATTCATCATCATCATAAACTATTTTCCCTACAGAAGAATTCAACGGCTGAGAAACAGGCGTAGATATAGAATGAGGCGAAATAGCTGATGAAGAGACTAACGAAAGCTTATGCTTCAAATCCGCGTTTTCGTTAGACAGAAGCTCAAATTTAGTCTCAAGTTCCAAATTTCTCTTGACTAAAGATTCCAGATCCTGACGAGAGTCCAGTAAGTGGAGCAGAATTTCTCTGACATAACAAGGGAGTGAGTCGTCCTGCCTTAATCGATCTATGGCACCATCGATTCCATCATTATCGAACACCATAACACAACACTTGGAACCATTCTTCTTTGAACCGGCTCGAGTGACAACCATTATTGCACGGAACAGCAGAAGAAGATGATGAGAAGTCACAAGTAAATAGTTGTGATGATGTGAGGCGAAATTGGCAGCAGAATCAACTATGGTAAGTGAATGAAACTGACGACAGAAGTTTATGTGCAGAGCTCAGATACACCGACCGCTCACGGCGCACTCAGACGAGGAGGATCCAGTATAGTCCACAGTCGCCGACATCTGTTGCAGCGCGCGGCTCGAAGTAATGGGGCTCGGGCAAAGATCAATCGGCGCGGAACTTGTCCCAGCACGATCAATACGAGGTGTGTGCTGCAAAACGGTTGTCTGCGACTACGGACCGGAATTTTGTCCCGATCAGGAGAGCATGAAAAAAGGGTACACAAAATTTGACATTTGACCATCTAAGCGAAAGAGACCATTTGACCATCTGAGCGAAGTTTCGAAAAAGAAAAAGTGAATGTCAATAGTTCTATAGTTCCAAATCTATAAGATTTGGAGCAAATTTGCACCGTTATGACGTTGTTTTTATCGCGAGAGGTCGCACCGTGGCAATTACTCACCAGTAGCAGAGGTCCTGCTCGCTAGCGGTTAACAACTTTCGCGAAGCGATCACCAGGAGCGAATCAGAGTGTTTGTTTACTGGTCAGCTGCAGTTCAGCCATTTCCGATGTGAACAGTACACTGCATATGGAGTGTTTTGTGAATTTTTCCGGAAAGTATAATACAGTGCAGTCCACCAAATTCGCTTATCTACATATCAGTGAGAAGCAGTCGACAGGAGATCCATGCCACTACTGCGCATCAACATAGATGTGCGCGCTCTGTTTTCGACGATGTGCAAAACTTGACGAGTGGAGTTGTTGTTTTTGTTGGAGCGAAATCGCGGTTCGCAGTTGCTAACGACCGCTTCTGCAGCGCGTAGCTCTGGTGGGTGTAGCCGCGAGAGGGATAGCTGCGGATAACTCAGCAGTCTGTGCGTCTGTCGCGTGCGCCGATTGATCACCACATTTCTCATGGGCGCATACGACGCAGCACAGGCTGCTGATGTGTCCGCAGCTATCACTTTCGTTGTTACCCCAACAATAGTTGATAATCGTTCGCCAACTTGTGGTCCCAGCACGATTACCCATCTCCCGGCACGATCTGCGTGCGCATCGCACAATGGTTGCCCGCAGCTGCGGGCTGGAATGTTTCATCGATAATGACAGTACTACGGACGTGTGTGGGTACCATGGGATTGACCGTATTCAAATTTTGTGACACAAAACGCTGTAAGCATGGTCGAAGAAACGAAATTTCCCAAAAGTTCATATTTTCCGATTTTTCTCACCAAAAAAGAGCTGAAAGCGAAAAAACTGGGGAGCGAAAAATGCTTATCACTGGTTCGGATTTTTTTTGTTTCTAAAAAGGTTCTGGTGTTGTTACGCTTTTAACTAACATCCTGCATTGTATTCTCAGGCCGTCGAGGCGAACATGGAGTTATTGCAAGTGGACGCGTGATTCCTACCGTTGAGGAGGACCTAAGCGTGTCTCAACCATCATCCAGTTTCAATGCTGACGTCAGTGTGCCGAATGCTGCAAGCACATCTGTATCTCCTCCTCGAACTTCGCCTCGTCCTCCAACGCAGGTAGGGTTGATTAGTTACGACTAGAGGCTCCTATTTGTATTTAGTTGTTTGTTTGTCTTGTTTATTGCGACTTTTTCAACATACACAAACTTCTTTTCGAAACATATCGCGTAGTCTAGTGCTGGCCGTGGCGTATTCTCAGGAGAGACAGAGAAAGAGTTCGGGCGAGAGCAGAAATGTGCCTCGCCCCCAGTCCTCACTGCGTCGCTAGGTTTTGCTCCGAGAGGGTGGACTTCTCAAAATTCCTAGGACAACTGCGGACACTCGCAATAGCTATCAACTTCAGGTTCGGCGTATCCTGCACCGTAAAATGGGAGTGGTGCCTGACACGAGCGATGAAGGCATCTGGGCTAGGAAGACTGGAGGATCGCCCGGAAGCCATCACATTGCTGCTTAAGGAGTTTCGCCTAATAAGGAAAGATGTTCCAGTCGGTTGTCACGTTTCTCCAAGGGTAAGCTGTTTTTCAGTATGCTCTCATAACTCGATAGCCCGTAAATTGCTGAAAATGCTTTCCGATTCGTAATCTTAGCGGTCTGAGAACTCTGCGAGTCTCCCACAAGAAACATCTTTAAAGAATCGTTGAAAATTTCCTTTCCAGAGGGATGATATCTTACACTGGACGGCTGTGCTGGAAGGGCCAGCAGATTCCGTTTATGCTGGTGGTATATTCTTCTGCAATATTTATTTCTCTCTCAATTATCCAACACTGTCTCCCAAGGTAAAAATTTTCTGCTGCGAAACTTCTGCTCTTCACTGAATACATCCTTCCAGGTGGAGTTTTGACGAGGATATACCACTGCAATGTCAACGCGCAGGGGGAGGTGCGTTTAACAGTTAGATGTTTTTCAAACAGTCTTTCCTAATGTGTTTCAGTTCAGCTCAGGGAAACAACAATGCATGCAGGAAGACCTATTCTTCAAATGCATTTTCAGGTCTATATCGATCTTTTGAATGAAAAGTGGAAGCCGACTATGTCAGTCCGGACAGTTATGAGGGCCCTTGTGTCACTTATGTACAGCTGCAATACAGGTTTCTACTTAATGGGACATTTTATCTCTGTAGTGTTAGCCTCGTCTTGAGTTGCGGTTGAAACACTGCAGTCACGATATAGTGTATACCAGGGCTGTGCGTAACTGGAATTTGTAATTTCGTAAATCGTAAATCGTAATTTTTCAAACTCCTCGTAATTCGTAAATCGTAATTCGTGACTGCTAATTGGTAGTAAGCCCACACATAACCCAAACCTCATTCGATGTGGAAACACCTGAGCATTCCAGATGATGTGTTTCCATATCGGAAAAGGTTTGAGATTGTGTTTCAAAATAACACTGTTTTGAGCAGTACATAAAAAATCAGTATAAATACATGCGTGGGATACAAACGACTTTAATAGTCAAAATTGAAACGTCAGGCCTAGTCAACAAGCAAAACCTGAGCCATGTTTTGCAGAACTTTAAAAAACGAAAACATAGAGAATCACCGCTTTCCCATACACTGCTCAATGAGAGCCAAGGAGGGCGACACTGTGATGTGAGAAAATTGCGTTTCGATAGTTTTAGACTCAATCTTTCAAGGAAAGGATAATTGGGCAAGGTGGCCATACCAAAGGGTTATACATGCTACTGCAAAACCACTGTTTGAAGCAAAATCAAGTCTGCCCTCCGGATTTGTGAAGCGTCACTCTAAACGGAGTTATATGCGTTCCTCCTCATAAACATAGGTTTGTGGTGGTGAAAACAACAGTTCGAGAGGTGAGGGTTTTTCAGAAATCTGGATTGCAAAAAGGTGAAGGTTCTCTATAAATCAGTGATTTCGAAAATAAACTATTTAGCAAATTTCTTTTTGCTTTTAGAATTTGCTTGAATTCTCAATTTCAAAAACATTTAATAATCTTCTTGAAGAGTCAAAACTTTGCTGTCATACTTTTTTGTTAAATTGTTTCGAGCTGATACTGTTGACGTTGACCGCAACTTTGCACGAGATGGTATCAGGCTTTATTCGACTGACGTTTCGACGAATTCGCCATCTTCATATTCTGAAAGAGCCAAGCCTAGTTATGAAATACACTATCAAACACCGTAGCGGTTGACTCTCTTCAGAAATTCGACTCCTAAATTTCCAAACTCGTATTATATCAGTTTGGAAATTTTGGATTGGAGCTCCCGCAGAGAGTTTATCTTTACGACGTTTGGTCGTATCTTTTCACAGCGCTTTGGCTCTTTCAGATTCTGAAGAAGGCGAAACCGTCGAAACTTCAGTCGAATAAAGCCTGATACCATCTCGTGCAAAGCTGCAGTTAACGTCAACAATATTGTCCTAATGCCGAGGTTCAACGAGAGTCGGTAATTGTTTGGATCTGACTCTTGAACTGCTTGCAACTTTTGAACCGCTGAAGATGGATGCGTGGTGATGGCTGTTTTCGAAATTTTCGAAGTTGTGCAATGAAGTGTATATTGGGTTTCAAACTTTAATTTTTTGTTTAAGCCAGCCGAGTATTTAGAGCCGAACCTCATATTTTATTTCTATATCGGAGTGGAATTTCTTTCCGCAGTTGCAGACCACTGCTTCTGCAGTCTGCAGTTTAAGCGTTATCGTGCTTGGACCTCGTGGTCCCAGCATGATTCTGCTTGCGCTACGTGTTGCAACAGCGCTTGTCTCCGACAGCGCACCGAAATTTCGCTCTGATATACAGTAGCTCCACCAAATATCTGGGCTTCCCGTGTCAACGAGATTCAAGTGTGACCTACCGCTCCCCTTCTGTCAGGCTCCTTCCATACGTGGCGAGAGCGTGCGATTACGCAAAATCGATGGTCATCGTGGGCACACGATTCGCTACCCGCTCGCAGGCGCTCCTCGCGCGGCCTCGCTCGCTCGCTCTCGCACGCTTGCGCCAGCACCACGAAGCAAGCAACAAGTTTCAAGCTTACTGCTCCATCACCAAAACAAATGGCAAAACCTGTATCAAAACTACTGCCCTTGTTTTTCATAATCCCATCACGGAAGTCGAAAACCGTGGGAAATCATCAGCCGTTGCGCCGACTCGAGCGATTGATCACCCGATCAAACGTTTTCAATCGAATCAACACGAGGTAGGGGGTGTTTGCCTGTGTTAATTTCGTGGCAGCGTTGAATAGCGTCGAGAGGCGCACAACAGAGGGAACGCCCGCTTTCGCCACGTATGGATCGCTGTTTCAGTGACCAACCCATGAGGGTGGTCACTGACAGAAGGGGAGCGGTAGGTCACACTTGAATCTCGTTCTAAGCATTTATATTTCGCCATGTCCGACCTACATCTGACTACGTCCGGCTGGTAATGCGAGGTTAAGGTTGCATCGAAAATTGAAATCTGGAAGAATAAACAAATATCAGGAATGTGAAAGAAGTGGTAAATTCATCTATACCCTAGACAACAAACTTACATTTTTCCCTCAACCACATTTTCACGATTTCTTAATATTTGTTACGACTTTGAACCAAAATTTCGTAAATTGTAAATCGTAAAAAAATTGCCGAAAACGCCCGTAATTCGTAAATCGTAATTCGTAATTCGTAATTACGCACAGCCCTGGTGTATACCATTTTGAGCGAAAGATGAGAATGGCTTTCCTAGTTCAGATGGAGCTTTGGTCCCATCTATCGCAAAGCAATATGTGGAGAATCGTGCTGAATTCGATAAGATGGCAAAGATATGGACTTCTCGCTATGCCACATAATTTAGATTTCAAATGAATTTAAATTTCAACGGATTGTGTGCATTAAAGAGAGTATATTGCTTGTAATGATTAATAAAACGGGTTATTGGCTGTTTCCACGTGTTCCTTCTACTCTCCTCATCTCATAAACTCAAGGCACGGGACACCCAAAGAATATTCTTCAGATTTAATGCCCGTATTGGAGGAATCGCACGTTGATCACAATGGTATCCCTGAAATCGCTCAATGCGCCCTATAAACAGAGTTGTGGCTCCTTAGGATGCTTACATCTTGAGTGCGAAATTTTGGTGGAGGGAATATCTCAGGTCTGTATTTTCGCTTCATTGGCAGTCCAAAGTGAACTAGGATGAGGAGACAGACCGGTATGGAAGTGAAAATCGAAAACGCCGTCGAAATTCGTCTATCCATGTAGTCGATATTGAGCCTCGAAAGTCAAGACGGTTGGGAAGTGTGTTGCCTAGGGTTGTTGCTTATATCTCGCGTATTTGCAAGAACTGCAATCTCGTACTTGAAGCGCTATACAAAAGGGGTATACTACACAACACTTGAAAATCACAAAATTTATGTCTGATGGTGTACTTTCTCTTTAGGATGTTCAACCAATTTAATAGGTCAAGGTTCTGGGAAAAGTCACCTCTGCTGGTTATGCTGTGCAGATATTTTGTGTGCGCTACATATTATGCTTGTTGTGAACACATCGTCAAACCTTGAGGAGTGGACTTGCTCGTTTTCAAAATGAATAGGGGGAGCCATTCCAGTTACGCATTTACTGTTGTTCTCCGAGTCAAATTCCGGTCCGCGATTGCGGACTACGGCTGTTGCATCATGCGGAACGTGACAGCCGTGCTGGGAGAACGGAGAATTTTCCCAGAACCTTGACCCTTTTTAAACATAATCCATCTGTGCTTATAAGAGCCTACACCACTTACGTGAGGCCAATTCTTGAATATGGTATTGATCCCCTACAAACTGATGGACATAAACTGTTTTGGAGAAAGGCCAAAGCAGTTTCACAAGGAAACTGTTCATTAGGATGCATGGTTTTGTTTATGGCCGCGTACCAGATTCCGTGCAGAGAAATGAGCCATTTTATTTGAAACCGTTATCCCTCAGAAGAGTAAGAGAATGACTTACTTCTTCTCCACAAGATCTTGTTTGGCGTAGATTTCGGTCTTAAACCTGAGGAACTTGTGAAAACGAGAGAGTCAACCAACAGGGGTGGCCCCTTCAAACTCCACCGTTACACATCTAACCTCAACTGCAGCCGTCACTTTTTCATCAACAGAACTATACCGATTTTTGAGAACCTCGGTAGAAATCATTCCATTCCTCCCAACTACACATCATTCAAAATTTCATTCGAGCGAAAAATTGAGTTGGGTGACCGCTCAAGTAGCCCTTCCTGACTGGCTGGATACCTTGTGATTCCTTCCGTTAGGTTGATTAGTGCAGCAATGCGCATTTTTCTGTTACCGTTATGTTGTTTTTCCTGTTTCAGTGCTTTAGGATCACAGAACGACAGTACAATCATTTTTTTAATCGGGATGACGGCTATGTCAGATTGTTTTTAGAACCCCATAGAAGTGAGTACATGGCCTAAGTGATAAGGAGCATTGCTTCTGCCGCGCATGGTCCAGTGATCGATCTCCGCTCAGGGTGGTGGTCCTAATGTGTCAAAGCTGCGAAAAGGACGAGAAGGAGCTAAGGGCCATGATTGGAGGACCCACCGCCTACCGCCAATCGCAGCCATTCGCTCCTACCACGCCATTTTCGCGGTGTGGACACATTACGACCACCGCTCTCTCCTGTGTCAACTCGGACTCCAAAGGTCAATCTTTCTTGCGCGCAAAATTCGGCCAGGTGGGTCATCTGAGGTGCAACGCAGGTATATTTCTGAGGTCACGGTACGTGTACCCTATATTTCGAGTGCAAATTGATTTTGTTCCTTGCGTGTGAGGAGCGAGGATAGAGACAGAGATTGTAGGGGAGAAGGAGAAGCAACATAGGCGCGCACAAACACGCGATGGAATCGAGTATATTTCCTTCACCCCGAGTATATCGAAATATAGTGTATCGTAGTAGACCAGCCTCTCGAATTTCGGTGAGACTGCTAAGTGGGCGGGCTCTTGAGGGGCTGATCACTTGACTTGACTTAATCGGTTGGCTTTCGCCTGACGCGGTCATTCCGCATCTGCACCGAGGTGTGCCGTCCTAGTAGTCAGCCGTGTCCATTTTTCACGGTCTTCAGCCACAATTTGAACACATTCCATCCAGCTGTCACTATTCCATTTCCTGCGAAACGAAACCGCGCCTGAACTGTCTTTCGATGCCGAGTGACTTTAAATCCTCTTTAACCACATCCGTCCAGAACTTTCGCCTACGCCCAGGTGGCCGTTTCCAGACAGGATTTGGAAGCATTCTTAAAGCGTGTTGTAGGAGACGATCCGGCGTTCTTCTTAGTATATGCCCGAGCAGTCAAGTCGACTTCCTTCCATTGCTGCTTGAGATGGCGTTAGGAGATGCTGGCACCTCCCTCGTGTCAAGCGTTGATGTACTGCGTCGATTTCCTTGTAAAGGCCTTCGTTATGGCATACACTTCTTCAGCTCCATTCATGAGGAGTACAGCAGACAAATTTCGGAATTTTTTCGAAAGTCCTCTTTCTCTGCAACCGTTCGAATTCCCTTTCGTTCGTTCCTTTAAGATTTTCTCTAAAGTAGCTATTGTACGATACATGAGCTGTTTCACTACTAATTGTTTATTACATCTACTGTCACCTACTTTTATTTTTACCAGCAATTAGTTGTTATACATTAAATTCCCTGTTGTTGTTTTTTTCTCCTTCCTTTTTCTAGTCAAGTGCTTGACTTTGATGTTTTTGGTGTATTTTTTTTGTATCGTGGTCAACTTATGAAAACAAGCCGACAGCTGTGGTCAAACGGAAGCTTCGGTGGGGTTGGCGGACCAACTAAGCCGGTATCCGAAGTCGCCTCTCTCCCGACTTGCAGTGCTGCCTCCCCACAGCCCTTCTCCACCGATCGACGCACTTCCAACTTTGGCCTGGCTTTTTTTTCGTTCCGCTATCTTGGTTTCCTTAGGACTAGTTATTATTCTATTGAAATTGCTTTTCCATGATATTATTTCCATTTCTGGTGTCATTGTCTCAATAGTAAATAAAATATGAAATATGAAATGCACGCGGCCAGAAATATCCAAGCAAACGCCTAAAAAGCTTCCTCTCCGTGCAATCCAACCTTTCCATCTGCGTCTTCGGTGCTGCCCACGTCTCCGATCCGTACATCATGAAAGGGCCAATAGCGGATAGGTAGACGCGCAACTGACTTCCTTCGCAATGGTGGTGGAATACAAACACTTTGTTAGAGAGTTGAATGCAGATGTAGCTTTCGCACATCGTTGTTGAATATCCGCTACATAACTACCATCGTTCTTCGGCAAACAGTCCAAGTAACAGAAATCGTCCACCAGTTCGATACGTTGTCCGTCCACACAAACTCCCTTTGAAGGCCTCTGAGAGACCCACATCTGCTTGCATTTGTCGGGACGAAGACGAAGTCCATAGGCTGCGGCATACTTCGAAACGAGGTTCACAATGCTTTGCAGTTTTGCGTTGTTTTCAGCGAATAACACGATGTCGTCGGTGTATCTCCAGGTCGACAAGGGAGCGTCCTTGATGGTGTTAGGATCACATCCGCAGGAAACTGTTCTGCAACTCTACACATTATGTCATCAACGGCGAAGTTGAAAAGAAAAGGTCCTGCAACGGCTCCTTGCCTTACTCCTGTTTTCACCTCTGAAAGCTGACGTAAACCCGACAGGTGTGCGAACTGCTGCTGTTGTTCCTTTGTTCTTGTCCTCGATTAACTGAAATATGCTTTTCCGGGACTCCATCTGCTCGCAGGGCATTGAGCAATTGATCACGATGAGGAGGAGTCGAACGCGGCTTCAAAGTCTAAAAAGCAAGCTGTAATGGCTTCGGAATACCGCTGCCACGATTCAATTACTCTTCCTCACGACGAACACTTGGTCGATGGTCGATCTTCCAGGTCGAAAATCAGCTTGCTTATCTCTGGTCGTTCTTTCACGATGTTTGATAAGTCGCTCGAGAATGATACGTTCTAAAACCTTGTACATGACACGAAGTAGAGAGATTCCTCTGTAGTTCTTAGGATCCGTGTCGGATAGCTTCTTGTGAAGAGGTACGATGATCGCATGTCTCCAACGAATCAGGTATCCTTTCGCTCATTCATATAGCACGGATGGTGTTGGTCATTTCCACGAATCCCAGACGGAGGAAGAGCTTTCAGCATTTCAGCAGGGATGTTGTCATCTCCACCAGCCTTTCCATTCTTCATTTTCCGGACACAATCCAAAATTTCAGACTCAGTCGGCGGTTCCTCACTGACATCGTAATGTGCTCTCTGAACATGCGGGAGCTCAGGTACTGATGGCGTTGGACGATTCAGTAGTGAACTGAAGTAACCCTTCCATATTGGCAGCGTCGCATCACCAACTGCAACTCCATTGGTAGTGTTCAAGACAGGAGAACATCTCTTCATCTTCCCGCTATACTGTCGCAGCAACGTGGTAGGCTTTCCTCGGATTCTTTCTCCTCCCAAGCCTTCTCCGAACGCCTTAGCTCTACAAGTCCACTCTCGCTCGCGGTCACTTCAAAGCTGCCGACGCAACTTCCTCCTCAGACGCTTCTCCTCCACGAAGTTTCCTACAGTTCGGAGAGCACATACTCTGTTGTAGGTAGATGTTGTTTCTTCTGAGACGTAAGGCGAACTTCTTCTTAGGCTGTACAACCGGGAGTGCCTCTTTCGAAGCGTCCTGGATGCATTTGACAAAGAATCCGCCTCGCAAAGTTTCTTCTTAGTCCGTACTCCGATGTGAATAGAAACGCGTTGTCGAAAATTCCTTCTGCACTCTTCATCTCTGAGACTTGTCATGCCAATCCTCTGGAGAGGCTGAGCCCTCGCTTCCTCTTATGAATCCTCGCAGTGAAGTTCAACAGAACAGGACGGTGATCCGAATCGAATGCGACATCCCACACAGCTCTAGATCTTCGAATGTCCGATACTGTAATATTCCTCGTCAGGACATAGTCAATCTGCAGTTTCAAAGTTGTCATCTTCCGCTTCCGCTGCTCTTCTGGAGATAGCTGGGTTGGTCCCTGCCACGTAAGCTGATGGCGGCGATGATTCCTCTTGAATGTCGATGCAATAATCAGACCACTGCGTTCACAAAAGTCGACAAGGCGGTAGCCATTGTCCGATGTTTGCTCCACTGGGCAGAACCATTTACCGAGTACTTCGGATTCCTGATCAACTCCCATCTTCACATTTGCGTCAGTCCCCACGACAACAGCATGTTGACAAGGTATCCTGGCCAGAAACGTATTGAGTTCCTCATAAAACGCATCCTTCGAATTGTCTTCGGCGGTTTCAGTGGGCGCATGAGCACTCACTATCCACAGATTGAATCCTCTGTGATCCCGCAGGTCGTACGAATGCATTTTGGCAATGACGTTGAACCAAACTCCTTGACCATACCATTGAAATCCTTCCTTACAGCTATTGCACAGCCTCCCACTCTCCTATCGTCAGTGTTACCGCAGTAGATGGTGTACTCTCCGACGCTGATGACGGGTCTATCTCGAGGCGGGTTTCCTGCAAAGCAGCAAACGGTGAATGGAAATAGCTCAGAAGTCTGGATAGCGCAGTTTTTGGATATCACTCGACAGCGATCGACAGTTTAGGGTGGCGAAACTGTGGCTTGTGACCAAAGACTCCATGAACTCCCTAGGTACGGATCCTAAGGTGTTATGGACCAGAGGCCTTGGTGTGCCGGACGACGACACCTTTATGCAATGTGCGGGATACTTTCGCGATATAGTTGTGCACGCTATATTGCTCGAACGTTCCCTGTGTACACTCAAACGTCTGCTGGGTTTAGTAGAAGCAGGGGCACCAACGAGCAGGTACCAACAGACTTGTATACACACCCCCGATCACAAATCTGATAATAATTTTCCTATCGATTTTGACTAATCGCGGCACATTCAGCGTCATTCGACTACCATGACCTACCGCAATCCTCCAAAAATCGATAAACAAATCCGTAATCAGCTCTAGAACCTCTATAGGCAAAGGCTCAATGAAGCCACAGACTGACCAATCTACTATATACATACCGTGATCCTCCGCAGAACTGAAAATGAACCTCTCAATTGTGGCCAGTACTCCAAATAGCTGCACAAGACAGAGTTTGAGAGGAACTATTTTTCGACTTCTGGAGTACGAAGATAGGCATAATGTCACACATTTAAAGCCTGGGATTCCAAATGGAGGTCGGAAGTGTGGCGCACCTGCGGGAAACATTGACTAACGCGGAGAACGTCGTCTTTATAGGAAATGCAGACGTTCGACATGTCGAGGTATGAGAAAACGAATTTCAAGACAAGGTCATTGGGCGACAAGAGAATCCAAAAGGGCCTCCAGAGTCACAAGCCATATTTATACTCCGTTGACACTCGATCGCTGGCGACTGTCGTCGCGGCATCGTGTCCGAACTTTCTTAGAAAGCATAAATTCCAGTTCCACAGAAAAAAAAAAAACTCGAAAATGCGTAGAAAACATTGAATGTTTACTATTTTAAGGCATCTGTCAGTCTGTCCTCAGTGCATCGTATGTCAACCGAAATCAGCCGTATTTTAATAGAATTTAGCCTCCACCAAGGGTGGTATACGACGCATTTCTCAGGCATAATTCAAATAACAGTGGTGTCGTCGGTTCTATTTCCAAAAGTTAAGGTACGTTGGCCACACCCATGCATCTGGAGGTCCTGCCCAGCCAAGTGCCAATTTTCGAATATTTTGAAAGACCGAGTATTCGGAACGTGCCAAGTTCCGATTTGTTTGAAAAACCGAATTTCGAAAAATGCCAATTTCCGAATTATTCGAAAAGCCGAATATCCGAAAAAAATCCTGAAAATGGAAAAGTATAGTATACGGTGGTTTGCTCGAAATCTCATATTCGGCTCGAATTTCTCTGTGGGTGTTATTTGTGATGCCATTATACATTGGATCCGACTCACTCATTTTCGGATATGCATCAGAATGAACCGAAAACGATTCACTGAGGATCGAATCCCGTGGAAGGGTGCGCCATTATGCAGAGGCTGGTCCTGACACAATAAGTGGTAGATTGCAAAACCTGTCGCTACGGCGGGTATGGGGATACTATTCTGTTAGAACCGAAAAAGGGCGGGGGAGTAGCGAAGGGCAGTGATTGAGGGCATACCGTTTACCACCAATCACAGCTCTTCCTCTTCATTTGCGGTTGGGGCTATTTCGAACACGACTCTCTACAGCGGCGACGAAGCATATTTCAATTGTATACTTCGGACCGAATTATATTATTCGAAAAATATTCGAATTATTTTTCGAATTTCGAATCATTCTGAAATTCGAAAATTCTGATTTTCGAATAATATTTCCGTGCCGCAACGACTCTCCTGATTTTGGCAGGGGAGGAAAAACCCCGGTATGTGCTCAAATTCAGTGCGGCACGGTAAAATGGGCATGGCCTGTTGCATAGCGCCATAGTACCCTCCTCCCGCTTAGATAGCACCTGTTCCGAAACACTATTCAATCTCCATGCCGGCAACCACAATACTACTGTCATCTAAATAGCCAAGTGTCTACAACGCCGAAGAAAAACGGCGTATTAGGCGTGTAATGTGAAGTTTGGTGTAACCACACACAAAACTTTCAGTTTACGGCTTGGTTGGATTGACGGTGCTCAAACGATTTTTCTCTGGGTCTCGATTCTTATTAATCAGAGGGATCCTCTCCCTACTATTCCTTCATATATCTCCATTCACATTGCTTGCCATTATTTGCCGCTATCACTAAAGGGGTCAAAACTAACATCCTAAAACCATCATTAGAACCTTACATGGGGCAAAGGCTACCACCGACTAACCAGTGTTATAACAGTTGGAAGAAAAGTTTTCGATTTTTCTCGATCGCTAGTAGATCGAGGAACGGAAACGAACGTTTGGAGTTCAAACCATTGCTGGCTAGTCGCGAAAGAGGTGCCATTGGAGCCACCAGTGACGTACTTTGATCGGTTGAACTGATCAATAGTTCGAACTACTCACGTCGCATTGCAACAGAGGTTGCATAGTGAGGCACGGATAGATCAATTGATTTTTCCCGTTTACAGAAGCCCGCGGAAAACATGGACCCTAAAGAGGCCGAAGTTGCGGAACAAATCGGTTGACTCAACCTTGTCTCAATGGAGGACAATTCAAAGAGAAGCCCTCTCAGTTGAGTGACCATAAAAATCATTAGCAGCATTGCGAAAAATGGTTAAGAGAGTGGCCACCGCAGCCGATATCAGTTTAGCACAGTTCATCACCACGTCGGATGAGAAAAGGGTCGCCGTTTTGGAGGCGATCAATGGGCAAATTGAAGCGGTGTTGGACGTTATAGACGACTTGGAAAATTCACCTGCTCCATCAAAGATGGGGAAATCCATTAAAGACAAGGGAATCATCGATATCTTGTGTAACATGTTCGAATGCAAACCAAATAAGTTGGTAGACACATTGATCGAGTTCTACGAAAAAAATGAATGATTTGCAATTGGAGACGGCTCGTTTGCGAAAGAAGCTGCTGGAAAAGCGTCGGGAGGTGCTGATGGGCCCGACTCGGTCGAAAAACCTCATGGAAGGTGAGTCGTGACTGAAAAGAAATTTGGATGGCAATAAATGCTTTTCAGTCGACGAGATCAATCAATTCATCAACATGAAGGAGGATGAAACATCCATCGACTGGCAGACAAGGTGCGTTGAGTGAAAGCGAGCCTGAAAGTGATGATAGTTGCGCACGTAGTTCGGTGAAAATGAGCAATGAAAATGCGACCATGAGTGAGTATTTCCGCTCGCTAAGCATGCCGAGCGTTCGACCCTTTAGTAATGGTCGTGGTCAAACGTTTAGCGATTTCATACGGTCGTTCGAACTGAAGTACTCTGATAGGGCATATGATGACAGGGATCGTAAAGAGATCTTCATAGGCTATCTAGAGGACGAAGCAAAATTACATTATAAAACCCTTCCAAAATTCATTAAGAATGGTAGTTTTAGGGCGGTTGTTCGAGAGCTCAAAAATCGCATGCGACTCGAGAATCAAGAATCTCGAGCAGAAGCGCTGAGGTCGCTGCGGTTGCTCAGGAAAAGGGATACCCAATAAGTGGTCCAATTCTGTTTAGAGCTAGAGACCATCTCGTACAAGGCGCACCCAGATTGGGATGAAACAGCATTAGCGCTGATATGGGCGGAGATCTTGCACGAACAGTTGCGCGATTGGCCAGAAGCTTACGATTTGATGGAGATATTAGGCAGTGAGAATTATACAAAGTTTATGAGCGAATGAAAGTGCTGCTATGCGCATTCACCGTATGCGTAAACAGCGGCGTGACGTTCATGACAAAAAGCCGGAGAGGTTTGAGAGGCAAAGGGGTTCATCGAAACAGTCAGTTATTCCAACTAAACCGTTTAAACCTCGTGAGGCTAGTGCTAGAGAAAAATCTGGCGAACCGCAGGGAGGGCGAGGAGCGAAAGCGAAAAGCAGCTACTCAAAAACCGTCTGAAACCAGACCGAGCTCTAGCAAGTGCTCCAATTGTGGTAAATTGGGTCTAATTACAGAAGAAAGTTGGTCGAAAAAGGCTTCTTCTTCATTCAGCGCTACAATAGAGGGACGGACTTGCATCGCTAGCATTTCACACACCCCGATATGCGAGCTGATAGGTCCAAACACATGGTCAAAGACAAGTGGTTGGGAAAAGAGATCACGGCTATGGTAGACACCGGATCCCAGCTAACAATCACGCCGTTAAATGTCGTTCTTAGTGCCAAAAGAGCCGGCGCAGATGTGGATACACCCTGTAAGCAGGTGGAGGCAGATGAGCGTGACGTGTATGACGCGTCGGGAAACAGAATGGATTTCCTGGGCTGCATGGAAACTGAGGTAGAGTTGGTAGGCGGAAATAAGAGAAGAATACAGATGCACGTCAAGAAACGGAAAGACGATGTGATGCTGTTGGGCACAAATTATTTGGAAAGTCGGGATATTGATGGTTTTCGAGCCACAGCAAAGCCCTAGTCCGCACACATCTGACGATTCAACGACAGTACGTGCTACGGTTGCCAGTAGGTAATTGATTGCACCAGGGCAGTTTAACATGATCCAAGTTCGCTGTGAGCAAAAGTCAGTGGATGCTGTTTCATGGTCACAGAATGACATAGTGCAGAGTAGAGTTTGTATTGTATCAGAAGAGGGTGTGACTGAGGTGCCAGTTATTAACAGGTCCTATGAGCCGGTAGTTTTCAAAGCGGGAGAGATCATAGGGGAGTGGTCACAAAACAGTTGGTGTGACACACGATTAGCGGACGCAGAGACAGATCTGCTGGAACTCCCAGAAAGGGAAATATGCCTGGCAGGGTCGACACTTTGTTGTCCCACCTATGTGAAAACCGAAGTACGGCGTCATTAAGCCGGCTAAATGAAGCACTGGTTAGGGAATTTTCAGACGTGTTTGCGATCAGCGACCACGAGCTGACTGAGACAGCCCTAGTACAGCACGAAATCGAAACGGGGGACACAAAGCCCATCAAGCAGAAAGTCCGACCCGTTTCTCGAGGAGGCAAACATGAGTTCAAAGCCAAATTGCGTGACTTGGAAACTCGTGGCATAATTGAGAAATCGTCGTCGGATTGGGCGTGCGTCGCCAGTAGTGTTGGTACAAAAAGGATAAGACCTTGAGGCTGTGTATTGACTACAGGGTTCTTAACAAGCATACGCGCCAGGACTCGTATCCACTGCCTACTATTGACACCGTGTTGCAAAGCTTGGGAGGCAGAAAGTATTTTACCACCCAGCTACTGCAGCTGGATATTGACAAGTGAGGTTGTCCAAAGACGCGCAAAGAAAAAGTGCGTTCACAAAGCCGGAGGGCTTGTTCGAATTTAAGGTGTTACCTTCGGACTACACTTCCCCGCTGTGTTCCAGCGTTTAATGGACATGGTGTTAGCGGAGCTCAAAGGAGATGACGTCTTCGTGTATATAGATGACATTCTGGTAGCGACAAAACGGAGGAGAAGCATTATGAAGAGCTGCGAATAGTGTTCCTGGCGTTCCGGGAGGCTAACCTGAAGCTGAAGTTCAAAAAGTGCAAATTGCTGGAGAATAAGGTGGCATTCCTTGGTCACGTGCTGGATTAATCAGGCGTGAGAACGGGTCCCGATAAGATTGATAAGGTAGTGAATTACCCTAAGCCGCGTAACATTTCTGAGCTTCGTTCATTCCTGGGAATTTGCGGTTATTACAGAAAATTTGTGTTGAACTGTGACAAAGCATCTGTATGACCTAACTAGCTCACGAGCTCCGTTTCTATGGGATGCCGAGCACGACAGAGCGTTTGAAAACTTGAAAAACGCCATAACGAAAGCTCCGGTACTTGGGCAGCCAAATGTAGAATCAGCGCAAACGAGTAATAAACCATATATAATCCGTGCACGGATGCTAGTACAAAGGAGTTGGAGCCGTTCTCTGTCAAGAGGGCGAGGACAACATGATTCACCCGCTGTACTTCGCATCCAAAAGATTGTCAAGGGTCAAAGAAAGGTACCATCTCAAACTTGGAGGCACTTGCCATTGTTTTCGCCTTGAGAAAATTTAACGTTTCTATTTTCGGGGCAAAAACGATAGTACGTACCGACCACCAACCATTGATGTCATTATTCAAGCGGTCTAACGTATCGCAGCGAGTGACACGGTGGGCGTTGGAACTCCAGTCCTACAACCTCGAAATAGAGTACGTCAAAGGGAGCGCCAACAAGGTTGCAGATGCACTATCAAGAGGGATAATTGAGGAGGTCCCACCGGACCAAGACAACGTAGAGAGCGTTAAAGTGGTCAATTCTGTGGTTGTTGAACGAGAGTGGATAGAAGAGCTTTGTGAAGATCCGGATTATAGTCCTGTGATTAAGAAACTGGAGGAAGAAAGGGATCTGGATGAGGTGAAACTACCCAGGCATGATAAGCATTTGCGGGTGGCTGATTTTTGTGTCGAAGACGGCCAGCTGTGTCTGATTCGCGAGGATGGATCAGTAGCGAAAATAGTGCCGCGATCCCGAAGACGAGCAGTGTTTGATGAAGCACACTCGGGGGTGTTCGCAGGACACTTCAATGCCCGCAAAATATATCAGAAGCTGAGGAAAATGGTTTTTTGGGAGGGAATGCGACAGGACATCACCGTGTGGTGCAAGCAGTGTCGAGAGTGTTTCCTCACTAACAACCATGGAAATTGCAGCCCGCCTCTCAAACCAATTCGAGTAGGAAGTCCGTTTGAGATTATTGGAGTGGATGTACTGGAAGTAGGCATGTCCTCAAGCGGCATGAGATACCTAGTAGTAGTGATCGACCATTTTTCGAAATGGCTAGCGGCGTATCCAACGACCACCAAATCCGCAGAGGACATCGCTAGGATGGTTTTTGGCAGGTGGATCTGCGAGGGCGGTAGGTGGCCCAAAACCATACTCTCAGACAAGGGAAGAGAGTTCGAAAACAATGTAATGGACGAGCTCTGCAAGGTGGCTGGCGTAGCCCAAGTTTTCACTAAGGGTTACAAGCCTCGGGAAAACGGGGTTACCGAACGAGCGAATCAGACTTTACTGCGTATGCTCAAGAAAAGAGGTGGCATTACGGCGGAATGGGATAAGCTGGTTCCTAATGTCACCTACGCGTACAATGTGAGTCCCCACTCTGCTACGGGAGAGAGCCCATTTTTCATACTCTTTGGGTTTGATCCTGTATACCCTTCGAGCGTTATTCCGACGAATTAGATTTTGCCGTACAGAATCGATATGGGATGACCATAGAACAGAGCTGATGTCAGGACTCAAGGTAACCCAGGAACCAATTTGAGAGAACATGCGTAGTTATACGGAGAAAATGAAACAACGTTACGACAAAGACCACAGCGTTGACATAGGAAAACTTCCCAAGAAAGGTGGAGGAGTGTTTCTGAAGTTACCGGTCGAAAAAGCGGTGTCCGAGAATCCCAAACTTGTAAATGATTGGGCTGGGCCGTATCGAGTAATCTGATGTTAGCGAAAACTCTGCCGTAGTCACCGAAATTGAGGGAAAGGGTGAGGCGTTATGCGTGCCACATGATCAGCTAAGAGTAATTCCAGCATGCATTGATGATATCCCCTCAAAACCAAAACTAAAAAGAAGAGGGACGCGTGAAAAGGAGAGCAAATTACAGTAGGTAGTATAACTGTATCTGAATCAACTTCTTTCATGCCGTGCCCGGAAACAACTCATCATGACGGAGGACGTTTCGCATCCGCTGCATATTCAACTTCGTATGCCAGGAACGTGCCTTTGCGAAGCCTCTAGAAGACTACCACGGTTACAAGCTCAGTGTTCCGTGCCCGTTGATGATAGATCGCGATGCGAATTTGTCTGGACCGTGTGCTCAAAGGCCTCCCGAAGAATATGGCAGCCATACGATTCGACAGTGTATGTCGACTAGCCCCACATATGGCTGCAGGAAGGTCTATCCGAGAGAGATAAGCTGGTCGAAATGGCTAAAAGAGGACACGAGTTTTCAGCTGAAGCGCTGTCAGTGGCTCTCCTCTACTACCGTGAACATTGTCTTCATTTCAAGCTGAGTGAAGAAAATATGGAGCCCGCTGACATATACCACGAATACGTGAGAATCGGAGCCTGCAGAAAGAAGATCAGCACGATCTATCAAGCGGCGATGAATTCCATCCAGGACAAGACATGGGAAGGTCCCTGGAAGAAGCTCAGGCGCACACAGATTCTAGTGGTGCCGAAGAGTTTAGAGAGCGTGCTGAAATGGCTGCCGGATGAAGTTAAAGGATTAACCTATGATGAGAAATCGATGCCAACACCTGAAAAGTGCTCAGACGTCCTCATGATCGTGGATAAGATGATCGCAGACAACCAGAGGGCGCTCAGTTTACTGGACCCATGGATGGGAAGTCTACGTCCACTTGACATCAAACTTTCGATAGCTGTGGCGCCAAGAGAGCACAAGTCAGAGAGCAGCATTAGCCTTTGGAATAATGTGGCCAGACACGTGGTCGTGATACGCGAGGCTCATCCGCAGTACATGGAAGTGAAATGGGTGGGCGGTGATTCAGCAGGGCAATGGGAACACCCAATACGTTGCCTAGGAAGCTGATCCATCTGATGAAAGCGGAAGCATTTGAAGATTCCGCATGAAGATATGGTATGAAAAAGTGAGGAAGCATTGGATGCCCACTTGGCCCGAGTCATCACTAATCCCCAACGACGAGCAAAACGGCAGGAAGCGTCAACGCCCTGAGGATGATGGATATGGCAGACCAGGTGATGCAGAAGACGCGAGATGGAACCCGATGCGTGGACGTTATGGAAGAGGCGGATACAGAAGAAACCGTCGACCGTTCTCAAGTGAGTTTTGAAAACTTGAAAAATCTGAGAGCGAGAGGCAGGGTGTGAGCGCGAGTGAAGGGACCACTCTTTTCAGCAGGGGGGAGTTGTGAGGATAGGATGAGAAATAAAGGGGTGAAAAGGCGTGACGATCAGGGTCACAAATTGTTGATTACCGATCAAATCGATCACCACGGGAACGCGCGGCATGATGAGGCCGCAGGTGCGTCGCGGCTCTGAGAGTTCTTCACTTGGCCTCACGACCACCACCACCACCACTGTCGTCGTCGTCCGCCGCACCCCGTCATCGTCGTCGCCGTCTTCATCTTCTATTATTCCTGGTCTTCAACACTGCTCATCGTCCGCCGCCTCGTCGTCACCATCCTCGTCAAGATAATGGTTCGTAGTTGCCATTGTTGAAGCTGTTTTATTGTTTTCTTTTGTGATGGTGTTACAAGTTATTATTTTTGCATAAATCTTTTTTCACTAGTTTTTCTGGTACCGTAATCAAAGGGACTTCCTCCTCTCCCTACTATTCTTTCATATATCTTAATTCACATTGCTTGCCATTATTTGCCACTATCACTAAAAGGGCTCAACACTAACATCCTAAAACCATAATTAAAATCTTACAACCGCACAAGGTGCTAGATCGGTGGGATAGGCTGGCTTGAACGGCCAGCCAATGTAAACCATTTTCTCTCGTTTTCGCATTTATTATGTACCTGTCAGGCAGATATGACAGTACCAGGTTTTAGCTTCCTACACCCTCCCGTTCCAGAGATTACTTGAAATACGGACGGGAGCGATTGAGCTCACTGATCTACAATGACTACTCTAAAAACATCAGCCAGTAGTGGTCTTTTGCTGCTGGAGAGGTTTGGTTGTGCTCAGGCATTGTGAATTACGATTTGCGAATTACGATGAATTTGAAAATTTACGAAATTACAAAATTCAGTTACGCACAGCCATGCTCGGCGTGGCACGATCGATATTATAGATTCGCGCTACGCTGCGCCTCTCGGCGGCGGGAGTATAAACGCCGCCTAAGGTCAATAGCGTACATTGTCGCTGCCAAGAGCGCCAGTCATGGCATTTAGCACAAATGCGGGACCAGCATAGGAGCAATGGCACTGGCCGTCGTAGGAACAGTTGTCACGTGTCCATCGCAGCGACGTGTCGTGGAGGGCTGACATACTGAAAATGTACCGATGCCTGTCGTTGCCGCTGTCGCTGTGGAATAGCGGGACAGAGCTTTGGGGAACCGATCGGCTTCTAACGTTAAAACATGCCTATCGAAGTGACAGAACATGTTTACCTGCAATTACCTGTCTGAACATGTTTGATCGATGTGTATGATTTGTTAAGGAGCAGAGCGGTTCCCCGGAGCTCCATAATCGTCGCTGTGCTGCGCACTGCGACAGATGTGAAGGGCGGGAGGCGGTCGCTGTCGCTGTGTAGAGCGACGCGACCTTGTGTCGCAAAAGAATACCATTGACCTGAAGTCCTTTTCCTACCTTTGCTGCCGCGTCAAATGCCGCTCCTGTGGAAAACAATAAAACGCAGCGGTGGCGGAGAAAAGTTCTCGATCGTTATTACCGCTATAGCGGCGTTCGCCGCTCTTTACTTTCTCGTTACCAGTTCGCCAGCATTCTCATATGGAAAGAAGCTCCTTGCCAACTTCCGGCTCACTTTCTAGAAATCCGAAACACTGGCTTCATTGTACTCTGGCAAACTGATATTAGCAAGGGACTACCAAAAGTCCAGTCTCCGCCCCATTCTCTACGATGCAGGCTCAAGGCCGATCAAGGGAGCACTGCTGCTAGTGGGGTCGCACGTGATTGGTCGGGGGCGTGTCTGTCCATAAGAGATTTAGACTCCCTTGCTGATTCGGAATGACCACCGCTCGACATCTACTCCCTTGCTCTTGCAACGCCAGACGAGGCATCGCGATGATGTCGTAACCCCACCCACTCTGCGCTGTGATTGGTCCAATGAGCACACTTCCCTTGCTGCTGTCACAGTTCAGCCCCTTGCTGATTCCGATTTGGAGAGGTATCCCCCTGCTAATATTGTTTTCGGAACAGCCAATAGGAAGAGTTCACCTCCCTTGATGCTGTTGTTTCTACTATTCCCTTGAACTTGCAACGCTCTCCCTCTCATAACTTCTGGCCCCTTGATGTTGGTAGAAGGGTCCCGCAGCGAATTCGACTTTGCGATCCCCTCGCTGCTGAGTAAAAACCAAAAAAATAGGTGATATGCACCATTGATCAGCGTCGTGTGATGTCATCCGGTCATCCTGCTGTAATCGACCTTCTTCCGTTCTAATTTCTAATCGTCTTTATTATGTCTGGGCAAATATGTAAAATACTCAGTTTGTGTACATCCGTATCGCTCCTATCCCCATTTAGTCTACAGCAAAAAAGTTTGATCTTAATGAATTCAGATGAATATGCTTTGGACACAACTTTATCTTGCGAAGTCTCATCAATTTTCACATCACTTTATCAGAAACGGCCTGCGCGGAACATACGGTACTGAAAAATCACGGAAACTTCTCCTCTATGCAAGGAATACTAATTTATGGCCGATAGCTCAGAAGCTCGTTCCAATACCAAAATGGTGCTCCAACCCACCCGGACGCGCTCCGTCTTCGCGGCGAGCGTTTTCGGCGGCAATAATTAATTTGAACTCGTGAGCAGCGGCGTCTCGCGCGCACGCGGAGGGCTGCGGTGCGTGTGGCCGGCGTTCATATACTCAGCCAAACTCAAATGTCGACCGCAGGTTTCTGAGGTGTCGCCACAGAGCACATCAGCTGAGGACACCAAAGAGAGGGTGATTTCGGCGCGAGAGAACCTGGTATCACGCCGAAAGGTCCAGGTGTAGACCTCCTAGCGCCGGATTAGGAGACGGCAGTATGACCTAACTGAAGTCCCGGAAAGGTTCAGCTGTCGACCTGCTACCGCCGGATTTATGAATTTCGCTGTAGACACCTTTGTCGCCGGATTTTAATGTGTGGCCACCTTCAAAATTCGGAGCGGTTAAAACGAGCTGAACCATCGCAGGATTCAGAAACTATTGCTGTATTTTTACTTTACCTAGCTGTAATTGTAGCCGTCCCCATACTCAACTGCCCTTAAAAGCAGCTCAGAACCTTTGACACAAGCTGTTAACACGCAATCCGCTAGTAACGGATTGTCCCCGTACTGAACGCGAAGCAAGCAGAAGCTAACACACGAAGCAAGCAGAAGCTAACGCCAAGCAAGCAGAAGCTTACGTTAGCTAGGGGAACGAGTGGAACCATGCACCGAAGCGAGCGGAAGCAAACGCGAAGCAAGTAGAAACTAACACTGAGCGAGCGGAAGTTAACGGGAAGCAAGCACAAGCTAACACTAAGCAAGAGGAGGTTAATACCAAGCAAGCAGAACCTTACGATAGGCGGAAGGGGTAGAATGAGAACCATACGCCAAAGCAAGCGGAATCATGAGCGAAGCAAGCGGAATCTCACGTGTGTTTGCAACCAAGTGTTGCCAAAATTACGAAGAAACAGCGGAAAACGCACTAAAACGCCTTATTTCAGTGTCATTATTTTCTGGACCGGGCTAGCTGTCCGACTGGAAGAACATGTTCACGGTGGTTGTCACCGGTGAAAAATGGGGCTAATCGGAAGTGGAAGAATATTTCAGACAAAACAGTATTAGTTAGGCTCCGAATGAAGGAATGGAGCAACAGAGAGTAGAGAATTGCAAAACACGGATTCACAAAAGATTTTATTGTCACAACGAACACTTCCTGTGATACTTAAGAGGCGGGATGATACCTAAAGTTTCATGTACTTCTATTGTGTTTTTCTCAATTTTTACGTCATTTGGTTCTACCCGGGGGTCACTTAATAAATATAGCGAAAGTTATAGAAAAAATTGATATTGTGGTCCAGCCAGTGTGTGTAGCAACCCTGCAAAAGTCTGAGTCTCAACTCTTCCTCATAAGCGAAAAAATCGAGCACCCATTCCCTCCCCTGAATCAGCATTCGCCCACTTCAGGGGTTTCGGTCTCAATAGGGACAAGACGCGCCATGGATTTGATCATAATATACGTTCTTCCATTTGTTATCGGTCTATTTTTATAGTGTGGTCTGCTCCGTTGCGATGACTGGTGAGCGACGAGGGAAAACAGGACCGAGAAAAACTCGTCCACGAAATTCTCACCGTTCCAATTTACAATCTTTGAGGGACCATAACTCGGTTCGTAGTGGGTTCTGAGCGAATCTAGAAACAATAATGTGATCAGCGCGGAATTTCTAAACTGAGCAGGAAAACGGGATAACGATTCTGAGCTTGGACTGTGCCTTTAAAGGCAGTCTTCACGAGATTTTCGTTCCCGAGTGTTGCACTCAATACAATACGTTGGCCACCAAGTGTTACCGAAATTTCGAAGAAACGGCTTGAAACGCACCAAAACGTCTTATTTCAGTGACATTTTTCTCTGGCCTGGACTAGTTGTCCGATTTTATGAACATGTTCACGATGGTTGTCACCAGTGAAAAAAAGGGATTAATCAAAAATGGGGAATAATTCAGGCAAAGCAGTATTAGTTGGGGTCCGAAGGAAACAACGGAGCAACAGGAAACGAATAATTGCAAGACGGGACAACAAAGATTTCATTGTCACAACGAACAGTTCCAGTGAGAGTGAAAAGGTGGTGTGAGAGTAAAGGATTTGGTGCGCTTCTGGGGCGTTTTTCTCGATTTCTTCGTCATTTAGTTCTACCCGGTGACCAAACAATCGATTTAGCGATTAACATCAAAATCGAAGATGATCGTGAACACTGCCTTTAAGCTGAGGCCTTGGAAGATGTAATTTTGATGTTTTAGAATGTTTAGAGCTGGACATCTGAGTTTTGTGTTCAACTCGCCTATCTCGCTATATCTTATGCTATATCAGGCCAAAAAATGGCATTAAACATTCAAAACATCAACATCAAAGAGAGAGAGAAATGAAAAGGGAACTTCACGACTGCTAATGAACGAAGCGAAAAAGACGAATCGATGAGCAGGCATTGCTTTAGGCCGAGTCGCACCTGCAAGATAGCGTGTCAACTCCGTGCGAAGCTGCTGGAACGATTCGGCAACTCCCATAAGCTGCTTGCACGGTGCTTTACGTGCCAAAGGCTGATTGCACGGAACCGAAGCAGGTTCGCACCCTACCGATTCACGATAAGGAGGCTTGCAAGGAACGAAGTGTCAGTGAGCTGGTTAACACCGCACAATAAGCCGCTGGAACGCTTCGAAAACCCCAGTAAATCTGCTTGCTCGGTGCTTCCTATATCGTCTACACTGAGAAAGCTCGCTTGCACCATCCCAAGACGCGGATAACGTGTTTGCACCGAACGAAGTGGCTTTTAGCGTGTTAACAACCTGTTTCAAAAGTTCTGAGAGCATACACGCTCGCAAGCATAGTCGAGATAACAGCATAGATAGGTCCGCACGGCCCGTACTATGTCGTCAACGACGTTTGAAGCGCTGAAATCTGTCCAGAATGACAATAATTGGCAAATGTTTGAGCAATCCTGTCTCGCACGCCCGTATTTTCACTCCCATTCGAGTACGAGAATGAGAATCGAAACTTGAGAAAACATGTGATAACTTAGAATGATAGCACTACAAAAAAGGAGAAAAGTAGAGAAAAACCTGATTTACCTCAATATAACATGTTTGTGCACTGATAAAATCCTCCATTTCAAGAGGTCAGCCAAAGTAGAGCGGCATTCTCGAAAGCGGACGAGAGTCAATAGGTATGCAGACATGTTATACTCAAGGAACCAAGCTATTTCTCTCGTGCACTCCCATTTGATAGTGCTATCACTCTCAATTATCACACGTTTTCACAAATATCGATAATCATTCTGTTACTCGAAGGGGTGTGAAAATACGGGCGTGGAAGGCGAGATTGCTCAAACATTGTCAAATATTGTCATCCTGGATAGTTTTCAGCGCTTCAAACGTCGTTGACGACATAGTACGGGCCGTGCGGACCTATCTATGCTGTTATCGCGACTGTTTTCGAGCGTGTATGCTGCCTTTAAACATGGGCAGTTCGGTTTTTCTGCCGTAATTATTATCGAGATGTAACTCTTACTGACCAGGGGTGTGCGTAATTACGGTTTACGATTTACGATTTGGCGATTTACTGTGTTTTTGGTTTCAGATAATTACGGTTTACGATTTACGACATTTTGGACCGTAAATCGTAAATTTTCGTAAATAAAAATACATGCAATGGAAGTAAATCACAAGACGTCTCCAATTGACCTGCTCTAATCCCATTTTGCGTATACTAATGTTTTTGGTCAGGAGATGGGGCCAACCCAGGCATGTTACTACAGCTTGATCCCTTTATCATTCTTTGACGTGATTCTATCATTGTAAGGCGGGACGCACGGTCGGAGCTGGAGGCGCTGGCTAACACATCCGCGTTGCTCGCCGCACGCCTCACTAGCTGCCGCCTACGACGCAATGCAATCTAAAATCACTTTTCATGAGAACTTCGTCTTCAAGTTTTTCATGAAGATCAACTTTCCTGATTCCCATAACTAGATTAGCGTCAAAACATCGAGCGAAGCAGTCTAATTAATCAAAAAATTGCCTCAAATAGTAATAGTACTCCTGGCCCGCCTTTTGATTAGATCACGGCTACTCAGAGTTCACGAATATCATCGCGAGGATTCTTTTTTCATCCCAAAAGTTTGAAGCTAAAAACCGTTTCCTCTAGTTGATTTTTCTTCATTCGCAGCAAAGGGACACTCAGAAAAGGCGCGAGTGCTAGTTTAAACGCCCATCTTAGCCCTTTTTCTAAAACCGTTATCTATCACTAATGCCAGCGTCCGGTGGGGCGCATTGGCTACATTCTTTCCTAACCTGTGGGGACTAAACTACACAAAGCGGCAAAATTAGAAAGCGTTTTTTTTGCTTACGTTTCTTCTGAGAATCTACCGTATCGTCACCATAAAGCTACGATTCTGCAAGTGATTTAGTGGATATACGAAAAAATAGCCTGTGCTGGGCGACCGATACTGTGCTCTAGATAATATAGAGTTGGCATGGATCGGACTGATACTTTGCGATCTCTATTGAAGGTTGGTGCAAGCTCGGTGCCATATTTTTTTAACGTACGTGCCCCGAGTTTGAGCCAACCTTCAGTAGGGAACTCGAAGTACATAATGTACAGCATATGAGTGCGATCCCTACCGACTGTATGTATAATCGGTGTTGCGGTTCCGCTAGCAAATGGGAGGAGTTCTCAAGCTCGGCTGTTGAGAATCGCTTAGATACGGTGATTTTGGCTTAACGCTTACAAAGGCTTTAGCGTTTCAGAAGAGGCTTTTTGAGTGTAATTGTGTCTCTGTTGCCCAGCAGATACGCGGACAGCTGAGTCGGACTTGCGGATTTCTCAAGATCTGGGAAGGAGTTGTGGAATGAGTGGTAAAGCAAAGCAGAGAAATACGGGTAAGACGGTCCCATTGAGGGTATGGTATACTATTACGAGACACGGTCGCGTCGCTCTGCACAGCGACAGCGACCGGCTGTCGTGGATCTCCCGCTCTTTAAACCTGTCGCATTCACAGTGCGCTGCACAGCGACAGGCTCCGGCACATCTGAAGCATTTCAGCATTCCGCGACACGTCGCTGCGGCTGAAGCGCCATAATTGTTCCTACGGCAACACATGCCGCTGCTCCGATGCAGGTCCCGCGCGATTGGTGCTAGATTCCATGCCTGTCGCTTATGACGGCGATAAGGTGTACCATACACCTTAAACATGGTTAGCGGTCAAATACTGAATGCATTTAAATATAAACTTAGTGCGTGAAACAGTGGACAGTGCGTAGTTTCACTTGTTTCACCACAATCATATTTTTAGTGGTTATTGTTATTGATTGCCGGTTACGATTTACGATTTACGGTTTACGATTTACGGTAGTTTTGTCATAATTACGTTTCACGATTTAGGAAATTTGAAATTTCATTTACGCACACCCCTGTTACTGACTCAATATTTGAGCTATTTCGCAGCTTCCAGTGGCCGGCAGAAGAAAAAAATACTGATTGATTTTCTTTCGGACCAATTGATTTGTTTGTTTGTTCACGATAAGAATCGTTTTTCTGCTTTTCCGCCTATCTTGAAGACGATCCCATGCTGATTCCAATTATGCTTTGGAATCGTACAAGACCTTCTGGGAACGGAGTTATGGTCCTCAAGAATTGTTTAGGGAAGCATGGTGGACAGAGTTGTCCGAGACTTGTAACTTCCGTCTTTCGCAGCCGATGTATGCGTAGCTGACTGAGTAAAGAGAGAAGTTGAGAATGAAGGGAAGAACGGGGCTATTAATCGGAAACCATCGCTCATTTCACAATCTCGAGCATTCATTTGTTCACGTCGGTGGGCGTGGAAACTGCATCTCGATGTGACGAGCTGACGGGTGTCCAACTTTGGGGCCGTAGGAACCGTTCCGAGCTCATTTTTCTTAGTTTTTTTCACGTTAGGGTTGCGCTAGGTCCCGCAGCTGCCGATCTCCATCAGAAAATCAGACATGGTTTTTATCGTGGACACTGCCTTCAACGGGTTTTCGAAACTCTAAGCAAGACATATGCAGCAAAGATACAAAAAATAAGAGAATTAGGCAAAACATTTCTATATAAAGAACTTTTGAATATGTAAGGGCAGGATTATGCGATTGTCCATGTCTATTATTTAATCACATCATCAAAACTAGATCTAATGAGAAATGAGGAGAGTTTCTCGATTGTGACCTTCATAAAGTCTGTAATTGATTTGAAAACCTGGTGTGAGTTCTTTAGTATTTCTTAAATAAGGAGTAAGTTTAAAAATAGATCACATACTCAATTCAATTGTTTTACGTGTGAACATTTGTACAAAAATTGAAGCAAGTAATCGATTTTGACGCACAAATGGTTTTCAGAAAATATACTTGTACAAATGAACAACGTTTTTGAAGGTTAATTAAGATGTAAGCTGAAATGAGACAAATTTTCGAAAAACGGACACTTGGCCTAAACGAAAGCAAAGAATTTTTCGATTTCCCGGATTAACGGAATACACGAGAGGCGAAAACATGAAACCTCCAAAGAAGCGAGAAGCAAAACAATAAAAATAACGACGAAATCTAATATTCAAAAAAGGATGTTTCAAGACTCCAAATATACCCGGTGTTCGAAAAAATACTCAATAGTAAAATCCCAAGAGACGATAGAATAGTTGAATACTACAAAAATCTCTAGAACACTATTTGAGTAATAATTCCAGTCAATACAAGGCCTGATTTGCGCGTTATCACACAAAAACAGGTGTGCTTCTACGAAAGACGAAAAAAAGAAAAAGCAGGTTCTTCAATTGCGCAACTGACTGAATATTTGGTTGAGCATTCTGAGATTTGACGATCAATCGTCACCGGCGGTAAGATGTGTTGCCTTGTAAACCTGTTGTGAACTTGCTATCGACAGGTCGATAGCAGGTCGATAACAGGTCCATGTTATTCTCCCGAAAGAACCTGCTATCGCCGGTTGCTCGAGAAACAGGTGCTTCAACCTGCTGTCGACATTTGAGTTTGCCTGAGTAAATCGCCATGAATCGTTCATATCGATTCGCTTCGTTCTGATCGTTCTTGATCGCGGTTGTAAAGTAGGACTATGCCTTCAAAAATGTATTGGCTTGGCTCTCTCATCCACCATTGTTGCTATTAGTACCTCAGTTCAGCTCACCCAGTGGTTCGAAGAAAATTCTTTTTTTCCTAAAAAATTTGGCGAGCCCCCCTCTCAACCTTCATTTTTCGAAAGTTATCTAAATATTTTAAGACCCCCCGTTGCGCCGGGTTGCAACCCTGCTCAACCCTATACAAAAGCAACCTATAATTTCTTTATTTCCATCGCATTTTAGTCGGTTTCTTCGTCAGTCTCCCATACTACCAGCTACAAACTTCTGATTCAGATATTATTTCTGAGCACGTATGCCGTCTGTTAATTCAGAATGGCCAAATACTTTTTTGAAAGAAAGTCAGGATACTGCCGGTCCGAAGGCACTTTTTTCTTGAAGAAATTTCGGTCTGCAGCTGCGGACACATGCCCGGCAAAGTCGTGCTGGGACCGCTGGTATCTGTGCTGGAATAACGACGTCTCGGCACGGTTATCTTATAGCAGCTTGGTGCAATAGCCGCTGTCCCTAGTTTCGACCGGAATTTTATCCCCATAACGACAGTATATCTTCAGAGTGTGCAAATTTTCGAAATCGTGGGTTGCGAATTGGTTGGGGGTGGGGTCCGAACGAACGAATCGTAGCATGGTTGCTGCTGCGGTCTTACTACACAAAAGGAGGAGGTACTGTGCTTATCTGGGCCGAATTCCGGTCCGCGATTGCGTCTCGACACGCTCTTGCGGCCGCACGCGCTCGAGTCAATCGAGTTTCCAGCTCCAAAGCTGACACGATATGGCTTTTTATACAGTTTTCTTAAATTTTGTTTAGTTTCCAGCTTCTAAACCCACCTAGAGTCAATAGATCGGCAGCTGCGGCGCTGGAAACTCTTCCGACTCGAAAGCGCGCGGTCCGCAAAGCGTGTCGAGACGCAATCGTGGACCGGAATTCGGCCCAGAAAAGCACAGTAACTCGTCTTTCCAGTTCGAAACTTCGGCTATTCCGTTTAGGCGAAGTCGTCCTGAGTGGGATTCCAACTCCAAAGGACGGATATCTCCTCCATTTCTGTGTACCATGACCATAACCCGAGCGTGATGCCTCGTTGATTCTTTACTTGGGCAATTAGCACTTATGCATTTGACCTACGCAGTTCAGGACTCGGTAGGATCTACGGAATGGGGATCCTCGTTCGCTATCAATAATAGTGATGGCACGCATTCGCTGGGAGAATCCTCGTTCAACTTGTCCCAGTCAACGGCTAATCTTATGCAGGTGTGTTTCATTTCCCTTCAGGGAGTGCGTTTAATTTGTTAGGATTGTTTTCAGGCCACCATCAGCGAACATCGTGTACCCGTGGCGATGGCGATCAATGAGTATTCCCATGTGTGGTTCAAAAGCGCGATTCTTGAAAAGTGACTACTTCATTTTATATTCAGTTGTGTCCAACGATGATCACTTAACTGCGCAGAGCGCGGGCATCGCGGCATGAGTCGTGTGATATATTAGGCAGAGGCTGGGCATGTCAGCCAATCGTCTTCGTCCTTCTTCTTTCATATGGCTCCATGCAAGACACAGCCGCTCTGCTCACTATGGTGACTGAAACGATTGTTGGTAAGTCTTTCTATATGCGTACGGTTGACAAACTGCAAAGTATAAACTAACATCAAACTTCAGGCTGTTGTCTTGATGGTCTCCGTCCGGGGAATTGGGAGTTGAACGCGAGCGCAGAGCACCTCATGCAAACAGCACCAACGCAGGCTTTTATTTGTACCTCCTAACTTATCACCCGCCTTAATCATACCAGTTTTGTTCAGACTATGGCATGAGTTCGGGAACAATCAAGACGCTCGTCAACAGCAGTTCCAGCGAATCAATGAGGCGAGGTCGAGGTGGAACGACGTCTTACGCAAAGCGTTAGCGCAGGCAATGTTAGTCCGACTCTTCGTTTCTTTTTTTTTATTTCTCTTAGAACAACATGGTTTTGATCGCAAGCCTAAATTTCCGCCGCGACGCAAGGAGAGTTCCACCTTTTGACAAGGACCAGGCCTCCTGCAACAATACGGTCCATAACACAGTCCGCAGCTAGTGGGTCTTCCCTAACCCAGTTCGCAACAAAACATCATTTTCGCCACTGTTCACAACGAGGGAGATTTCCTCGCTGAGTGCCTGGGCGACCCTCAGCGGATAAAATTCGTCCCGAAAGTGGCTCGTGGTCATCTCCAATGAGCACCTCCGGAAGGCCAACCGCTAGGTTTGTATGGGATGCGGCTGCTCGTTCACGTGTTGTGTGCCCCGGTTCAATCGTAGAGTACTTGATTTATATCGTGTCTAATGGGAAGCAGGGGACTCGATCGTCGTCTGAATCAGATTTTTGTCGAGCCGAAAGCGTATAGTTGCCGAATAGAAAGCGTGCTTGTTGCGACACGTGCTTCTTGTTCGAACGGCGAGACGGATCGGTGGTGCTGGAGAATCACCGACCGCATCGTCTTCCACAGTGCTTCGTAGTTGAATCGGAAACCTAACGTGGGCGAGTCACATCCTACCAGTGTCTGAGTTTACTGACACCACATTATAATTAGCAGGATTGTTGTCACCCATTTTTATTGCCTTATGCATTGTATAAAAATGAACTTCCGTTAATCTTTGTACAATGTATCGTTCACTGTCCGCATAAACGCTTCGAAACAAAGTTCCGCTCACCCTCTCCACTGTATTTCGTGCAGTATTCCCGGAAGCGCCATAGCGATCTCACGCTGACATGAAACCCCGCCCACTTCGTACGGCTCCAGGCGCCGTGAAGTCGAAACCATGTTCATTTAGTGCGGCATTTCACTTTACCACCAACACCCACCGCTATTTTGAGTACCTTAATTTTTTAGGGCAGATGTTCGTCAGTATACATTGAAGGAAGGACGCTTGACTCCACGCTTGGTAGGTTACAATCAGTGTTTGGGCCTGGGTATGGAGCTTAATACGGGTGGGGGGAGTCTGAGCTGGGGTCTGGTGGGATTCTGTGAGCTCAGCCGTGAAGTAAAGTGAACTACTAGTATTCACTGTTTATTATGAGCTGGCTTTTATGAATAATTCGATAATACCTACCACTTTACATGAAATAGGGGAGTGAGCTCTAAGAAAATCAACTACATTTTGAACTATTACTTTTTTGGGAGGATTGAGAGAATCGCCAAAAATTTGACCAAATCACGCATCGGGGGGGGGGTTCTGAGTGAATTCGGCTTTCTCCACACCTTCTGCAGCACCTTATCCACAATAACCAGCTCTGTTTTCTGAGGGAGCAAGTAATCCCCAGAAGAAATTGTTTCAGAAGAGACCTCTTACTGTTGGGAAGTGAAGAGCCATTTAACTGGATCGGTTTTTTGAACACCATTGTGTCGAAATGTTTATTGTGTTTGTTCCCCCTGAAACACGAGGGATATCCTCGTGTGGGATAGAATTGGTGATTGTGAAATGAATTCCAGCAACTTTACTGTGATCATGTGATCATCCGCTTATCTGAAGAAAAACTATGATAAAACATTGCTGCTATACCCTCCTATCAGCTCTCTACCACAGAGCAAGGGGTAAATGCTAAAAGTAAGCCAAAGTATGCGAAGATTGAAAAAGAAGCACTGGGAATCGTGTACGGTGTGGAGAAATTCAGTCGATTTCTGTATGGAAGAAGATTCACGTTATTGACTGATCATCAGCCTTTGGTTAGAATATTTGGGCCTAAAAACGGGTTACCAGTAAGAGCAGCTAAGCGATTGCACAGATGGGCCCTGAGACTCATGGTGTACTCATTTGACATCAAGTACCGGAAAACAACCGAATTTGGCAATGCAGACGGTTTGTCGCGTCTGCCAGACCCGCGAGAACTACCAAGTGCAGAGACAGTGATTCAGGAAGTGGAAGTCACAAAGTTGAGTAGTGAACAGTGGGAGTCCATACCGCTGACAGAGGGCGAGGTCGGAAAATCAAAAGCAAAGCGGATCCAGTACTGAGAAAACTGCTGAATATGTCCAAAAGGATGGCCACCGAAGATGGTGGATAGAGAAATGCAAGCGTACGCCACAAGACGGGCATCGTTGTCGAATCATAAGAATTGTCTTATGTGGGACCACAGAGTAGTGATACCCGAAAGATTCAGGAAAAAGGCACTGAACATGTTGCACAGTAGTCACTACGGAAGAAACCGTTTGGTGTCACTGGCCAGGAGCAAGATATGGTTCTCGGTATAGATAAAGAAATAGAAACATATTGCACAAACATGTGAAACATGCGCGGTGTTTGGAAATAACCCGTCCAAAGCGCCACTTCATGCATGGGAGGAACCGTCCAAACCGTGGCAGAGAATTCACATGGATTTTTGTGAAAGCCAAAGAGGACAGATGTATGGCTAGTAGTGATTGATGCGAAGTCAAAATGGCCAGAAGTGAAACCGTTGCGAACCACAACGTCTAAGAAACCATTGAGGTGTTGAAGGAAATATTTGCTATCCAAGGTTTGCCAGAGCGAATAGTTTCTGATAATGGACCGCAGTTCGCGTCGAATTCTGCGAAGCGCGGAATATTGAAGAAACGCTCACACCGCCTTATCACCTTAATTCGAATGGGGAGGCGGAGAGGTTTTTGCAAACGTTCAAAAAGAGGACTCTATAAAGGTATGAGAAGCGGGAAAAGTAGGAACAAGCCTTGAGAAGTCTGTTGTTTGAATACAGAGTAACACGCCACCCCGCAAGAGGAAAAGCTCCTCAGAGATTTTGATGGGGCGTGAATTAAATACAGCCTTGGACGTCATCAACACGGAGAAAAAGATCCCACATAGTAAGTACAGAGAGAGCATGAAAGCCCACCACGATAAACGAGTGAAAGAACGACGTTTCGAAGTAGGACAGGGGATGTACCTTAGGAATTTTAGTCAGTCGGATGATGAATTGATACCGAAACCAAAAGGTTGGGTCCTAATCTTCATCAGTTGCACTATGGAACGGGTACCAGGAAGGCTCACGTCGAGCAGATTAAGAAAAGGTACGCGGGAGCGATGAAAATGTGGAATTTTCTACGAGGATCATTCCCAGGTAGACCGACCTTTCTCAGTGGCTATTCCAGAGATGAGTCAGCGAAGGTCGACCAGAAAGAGGCGACCAACCGAAAAGATGATGGAATACTTGAGCAAGAGAGCAAAAACTAGTAATGAACACGTTCACAGTATCAGAGTGAAGATACCGATAAGGCCTACCGCTATAAAAGTTGAACGGAGTAGGGAGGCACATTCAATGTTCGTGCAGCCATTCACTCCTGGGACTCAAGCAGCAACTGCAGCTCCGACGTTCATGGCTCTGCCACAAGCGTCAGCAGCACCGGCAAGCCAGCAACCACTCGTCATCGTACTTAACCAGCAGGCACCGGCCCAGGAGAGGAAGCCAATCAGCAGCCAGGCTGGAAGAGCCAAGGTAAGGGGACAAAGTCGCAATGGGACCGTATTGCTTCAGATAGTTTCTAATGATAGCTTTCAGTGGAGACCACGGCAGAGGGCCCCCAAGCGGCGAATTTTCGATGACTGCTACGACAGCAGACGATACGCGGTGGACCGCAGGAGAGAGATGGAATACGAGCGACGCAGAGCGGAGCGTGACTCTGAGAAGGAGAAGAAGGCCGCTGAAGAGGCACGACGCCAGGAGGACAGAAATCAGGCGGACGAAAGAATTCAGCGCCTGGAGAAAATTGTATTAGAGATGACCGAGCGAAAAGTTCAGCCAGAAGACCAAGTCGTCATGGAACATTAGATTGAGTAAGTCACTTGGCGTTCGTGTTAATAAAGATGGAAAAAAATTGTTGTGTTCTCTTAATGAAACGGAAGGGTCGGTATCTGGTGGGGGAGAAGGAGCTGGCCAAAATGTTGCAAATCTGGAAACAAGGTTGTCGGTGCAGGCAGTCGAGGTGGAACTGGGTGGTGAGGAGTAGGATCATGATCTGAACTCCACCGGAGAAAAGCAGGGATCACCCTTGGCGGTTAGTGGGCTCTCCGGCCACTAGGGGAGGAGTAGAGGGTCAGTCCCTGGGGGTAGCAGTAGATGGGGTGCGGTGTAGCTGCTTTAGGAGGCAGCCTTGAATGAGTTATGGAGGAATTGAAGAATGATATGAAGAGCACCCCCGATAATCACAGAGACTGTATGATACCAGCACGACCCTATAAAAGGGGAGTGCTACTAATAGAGTGTTCCAGTCTCAACCGTGTACACGCAGAAAGACTCCAACTATTACGCCATTGGAAGATATTCTGAATCATGTAGTATAAACTTGTAGAGAAAACAATCTGTATCAGGATTTTTTCTGGGAAGACCGAAAACTAAAACAGAATTATGGCATATTTTTTTTGGAAAATTTACCCTTCCAACAAAACTAGTTGCTTTACAACCCATCTAATATATGTTTCTTTATGGACTTTGGACAAAGTACACCTGGTACACGATTTTGGCCATTTTTTCGTTCACCGCGAAGAGAGATACGTGATAGGGGGTGCGAATTTGCGTAATTTCATTTCTGAATTCATTTCCCAGAAAAAATTCTGGTAGAGATTGAATTTCTCACAATGTAATACAACGATCTGCAGAAGAGCTTCTAATGAGGAATATGTGTTACGGGTTTGGGATATTAATATCTGTGTTTAGAGGGTATAGTTCTATTTTGAAGATTCACAACGCAATTATGAATAAATTCCATATTCGAAAACTGCCCACTCAAAAATTAAACATGTGTGTGTGAAGCAAGGCATGTGATAATCCATAACATACTAAAGTCTTATCAAGTATAGCTAAGCCCAGGCCGGGAAATGTATGAAAACAGTATCCGCGAAAAAGTCATGTCATTAGATCTATGACCGCTACTGTGTGTAACAATTATTTCTTTGGATGTTATTTGTGCATATAGGTGATGCAATGCTGATGCAATAGGTGCTGTACGTGATCTTATGACAAGTGCTACCGTTATGTAAATATGGAGCTGTGGAGATAGGTAGGATAGGGAGAAAAGAATATTTATGAGAGAAAGTAGACATACATGAATTGATGTTCAGTTGTTTTTTTTTTGAATAGGTGGCTACTGGGAAAGGTGTCTCTGTATAAAACTATACTCTGTGATCGAGATGAGATACTTATGGTATCTGTGAATGAGTTTGAAACCTGTAAATGTCTTTGTTTCTGTAATATAATTTTTTCTCATACTTTTTCACTTGTTCTTTGCTGTTTGTTTTGTGTATTAAAAGTTACCCATGTTTGTCTAATGTGTGTTGTGTACCTTCTTTCTCATACTTTGTTTTGTTTGTTCTTTGTTTTTCGCATTAAAAATTAGCCATGCTTGTATATTGTGTGGTTGTGTATCTGTATAAGCTCAGAGGATGAAAGAGCGCTCACCGTATATTAGGATCCAATTTAGTGCCTGGGGCACGATTAGAGCTCTTTTTCTGAACTGGGGCTAAAAAATTCCAATAACAGCAGCAAGGGAGACGAGGAAACTGTAGCACGGCAGGAGAAGTATGGAGAGATTAGACATGACCTCCCTTGCTAATATACTGTAACTTTTGAACACCCCTTGCAATCCGAGGATGACTCTTTTGCTAAAATTACGGGTCTTTGCAGGCCCCTTGAATTTGAAACACAGCCCCTTGCTCTCCGAGAATAACTCCCTTGCAAAAATAGCGAGTCTTTGCAGGCCCCTTGTGCTTGGGAACAAAGCCCCTTGCTAAAATCTACGATCTGGATGCTTTGTGAATTTTTCTCCTCTCTTGAAGGTCCATGCAAGGGGCCTGGGAACGCCCAGGAACGCCCCTTTTTTCATCAGCAAGGAATGACTTAACCCTTGCGCCTGTCCTGCTAGCGCTTGCTAATACCGAATTGCCTGAGTAGCTCAAAAGCGGCATTTTCCGCGGCGGCAAAACGGGAAAAGCGTGTAAGGATTTCAAGCTCGCGTTTTCAGTCCGAAATTGTCGAAAGTCAAAAATTTCGGGCTTAGTACTCTCAAAAAATCTTTTAAAAAGCCATTGCATTGAAAAATCTAGGCTCGATATGATTTAGAACATGAAAAAGATACCAAATGGAGCCAGAGAGAAAGCTAAACATAGGGCAAAGTATAAAATCAGCAGTAATATGTATGTAATCAAATAAGTTAAACGCAAATGGTTTAACTTGCAATGCCTCATAAGTTCCGACGATTCGCTAGTAGCAAAGTGCTGATTCCGCTCTCTTGCTGATAGAATAGTATCGGATACCTGACTCCTTCAGCCGGGTATCGGATGCTCCCATATATATATATATATATATATATATATATATATATATATATATATACATATATATATATATATATATATATATATATATATATATATATATATATATATATATATATATATAATATATATATATAATAATATATATATATATATATATATATATATATATATATATATATATATATATATATATATATATATATATATATATATATATATATATATATATATATATATATATAGTATTTATCTTGAATTAAACACAAAACTGGTCTGAATAGTCCGACTGGTCAGCTACAAATTGCCGTAGTGTACGTCCACGACGCGTTCTCGGCAGTCCCAGGTGTGCACCAGTGTGCAGAGCAATCGATTCGTCAATGCCGTCACTCGGCCACCCACCCTGCCACCTGGGTCTGCCGAGAACGCGTCGTGGACGTACACTATGTACGGTACTAGCGGGCCAATTAGAGGACTATTGGCGGACCGCAAATGTCTTGTGCAATTCAAGATAGACAGAGTATACCCCGAAAATTGGGGCTTAATTCTTGATGAATAGCGAAATTTTACTCCTGTGGAGTAAATTTTTAACCCTAAAACTGCGGTTTTATCGTTGATGAATCCGGCCCCTGAAGTCGTGCAAGCTCGGTGGCAGCCAATTTTACCTCAGGGGCCGCGCCTTGGCGTAGTACATAGTAGGTCTTGAGAGCTGCGCTAGAGTCTCGGCGCTTGGGTGCGATAAGGCACTTTCCCAGAAAGGGATAGTGGTGATCAGAGTCTCGCCTGAAGCTGCTGCAAGCGTCTGGTGCTAAAACGCGGGGGTGACGCACTATGCGGAGACTATGAATACTCCAGCGGCAGAAGAGCTATGGCGGAGCGGATTGAATGAGCCCTAACTTTGCCGAGCAAGCAATATCTGTACATGCGATCCACTATCATAGTAGACTCATCGAGATAGCACTAAAATTTGATAATTATTAACCAAAAATGAAATTCGAAGACGAATTAATAATGAAAAATCAGGCGTCAGGCTATTAATACATCAACGCCACGCCCGCGCGTACTGTGTATGAATAGCGCCCAACATTTGTGGTAGGCTCTCGTAACCCGTTCCGACTCAATCCAACCCCGGGGACAGATACTGCACCCATCCTGGTTGAAAATGGGTCCGAGATTAAGAGTAATTGTAACCGAAGAATATTTCTACAAAGTGATAGGGTCACAGTAAATGACAGCTCAAAACTAATTTTTGAAATCGAAGCTATCATTTGTGAACTCGAAAAAATTTATCCGAAAGATAGAAAAAAATTATTCCAAAAAATTCGAAAAAATGATTCGAAAATTCGAAGACTTTGATTTTCGAATATACTCGAAAATCTGAAATTCGAAAAATACCATTTTTCCGAGTTTATTCCTGAAAATTCTGAAATTCGAAAATTTTTTGATTTTCGAATATATTCGGAAAATTCTAAATCTGCAAAAAATTTTGACAGTTTTTGCCCAAGTATAGTCAATTTGCCTGTAATGGTGTACTGGCAGGCCCTTAGTGACAGGTGTGTGGTATTGGCCAAGCGCGAGCCCTGTCAGCTGAAGGCACAGCAGGGGTTGGTACCACATTTCACACAACAAGCACTAGCTGATACAATTTACTGTGTATCCCAGAAGTTTTGACTATGTCCTTCTGTCCTATCAAGATCAAGGTTTTAGTTAGTGATGTAAAGTAGAAAAGCAATTCATGATTTTCAAAAAGAACTCTCTAGTTTTCGTGAGAATTCACATTTTGTAGCAACTGCTCCGGGCTGTGGTTCAACCATAAGAGGCAGCATCGTAGCATTCTTCTTTGTACGTGGGGTAATGTATTGAAGAGAGGATCCAGCAGTGTTTTCGCACATATTATGTGAGTGACATCCAAGCCACCTTTTGGGCTGATGCATTTGTGGCGATGTGAGGTTCTATGGACGAGTTCTGGAGCAAAACGATTGAATTTTTATGTGTTTGCCAGGCATTGATATGGCCCCGTTTTATGATGTGTGCCATGTGTTGATCTGGACACCACAGCAACACAACAACGGTGTTCTGTCTCGATGGTTGGTACACAATAGGGAGAGAGTTGATGGATGCTCGATTGAGCTGAAGAGTGGACTAAGCAAATACGACCGCATTTCAATCCTCGATTAACGGCAGCCACCAACGTCTTTTACGGGTGCAACCGCAACACATTGCAACTTACGTAAACAATCACGGTAGATTCCCATTACAAGTGGTAAGCATGAATTGGGTTTTTAGTGCGCTGTGACTGTTCACCCGTTCATGTCAGGTGATCTGATCCCTTTGTACTCAATAATCAACTCCTCAAAACGGGCAGCAGAAAAATCGCTTTCGTGCCTATGGGTAGTATTGTAAATGTTCAAATATTCTTGTGACCCTAAGACACTGAACTGAACTAGGAAAACCTCGCACACGCTGGGTCTCCGAAGAAACTGACATCGGATTTTGTTGCGGGACACTAACTATAAGTGTAGTTATGAAGCATTGCGGAAAAGTAAGAGTATCTCTGGTAGCCAATTTTTTGGGTGCTCGAGAACATTCTTTCGGATTCGACTCTAAAACTTTCTTAATCTGGGGTTATTCAGTGCACCTGAACGCGAATCTGGGGCCAAATTCATCAAAGGATTTTATCGCTGGTAGGCTTGGTAAGGATAGGCCTGCGCGTGGAAACACGCTTGTTGGCAGCCCAATAAGGACGCAGGCTACGAGGGCTAACCAACTACCCAGTAGAGTATATTTCAAAATTGAATAAAAATTTTCGATTATTCGAATAGAACGAATAATTCCGGAAATTGACTCCTTCCGAATATTCGAATAACCACGAATTATTCGAAAAATTCACTTCTGCAGAATATTCGAATAAACGAATTATTCGAAAAATTGACTTTTCCGGAATATTCCGAATAAACGAATTATTCGAAAAACAAAGACTTCTCCTGGAATATCTCGAATAAACGAATTATTCCGGAAAATGAGCACTTCTCCGAATATTCGAATAAACGAATTATTCGAAGAATTTGACTCTTCCGAATAATCGAATTATTCGAATGATTCGAATGACGAATAAATCGAATATTCGGCCAAAATCGCGAGTATTCGAGATAACAAGAAGTAAGGACCGAATTTGCGCATAATCAAAACCACCGTTCACGCAGCAATTCCAACTTTCTTGACCTTTTTTGTATAGTATTATATAGATCAAAGCTATGCACAATGTGCTTCCACGAAAAGACGTTTCCACATTATATGCATAAGAGTATTCAAACTAACATTATGTTCCTAGTAGTTGTCTATGAGTAGTTGTTAAACGATACGATCAAATTCCCTCCTGGATTGGTCTTAACAATATCTACCAACAATATCCGAATTTCCTATCAGTTTAAGGTGCTATCTGCGCGGGGGCACTGCTTGCTATCGCACACCTGACCACGCTCCATTTTTCCGTGCCGCAATCACTCCTGATTTGTGCGGGGAGGGAAAACCCGGTAAATGCTCCAAATTTAGTGCGGCATCGATAAAATGGGCGGGGCCAGAATGCACCCAGACATAGTGGCCCCCACCGCCAAGATAGCACCCAGTTTGCTAAGAGACATTTCACCTCCTGCAAAAATATACAGGTGAATGTTCAATAAGAACTTGGCTCTAAGCTGCAGCGATTGGACCCAAATTCATGGCAATTAAAGGCAGTGTCTTTCATGATGATTTTCGTCCCCGAGTTTTTGACATAAAAACAAATGCGTTGGCCTCCAGGTGTTTCCAAAATTACAGAAGAAATGACGAGAAACGCACTAAAACGTCTTATTTCAGTGACATTTATTCTCTGGCTCTGGACTAGTTTGTCCGATTGGATGAACATGTTCGCGGTGGTTGTCGCCGGTAAAAAATGGGGCTAATAAAAATTCAAGAATATTTACAAGCAAAACTTGTATTAGTTAGGGTGTGAAGGAAAGAAAGGAGCAACAAAAAGCGGAGAATCTCAAAGGATCGGGTCCACAAAAGATTTCCCATTGTCACAACAGTCAGTTCCTGTGAGAGTAAAGAGTTGGGGCGAGAGTAAAGCGATTTTCGTGCCATTGTGGTGCATTTTTCTCGATTTCTTCGTCGATTTCCAGTTCTACCCTGGGACCAAAGAAACGATTTGGCTATTGAGTCTCAGAATCGAAGATTATCGTGAACACCGTCTTTACAGTATTACGTAATACTCAAGCAGCGTCAAGGTAGCCGTTTCTGGAACATCGCTCGAATCTGTTTGGGACATACTCCATCAGAGATGAGAAACAGTATCTGTTACTAGTCTGCCTGCCACAAATTCGGGGGCGGCGGCCAGGTGGGGATGCCGTGCTGCGGCTGGGAGCTTGCGTTGCGTGTCGCGGCGTACCAGCGTTAGCGTTTATTGAGTCATTTCTCTTCAACGAGATGTTTGGAAACACTCATATGATAGGTTCAGTGCAAGAAGTTGGGACATAAATGAGGTTCATAGAATCGAAGAGGTCTATCGGTAACCTTAAAAATGATTTCTTTTGCGCATGATTTCTGTAGAATGTGGTAAGTCCTAATAGAGACCAACTTAGAATGCCATATTACTGCGGGAGTATTAAACAATGAGATTCGACGTCCTAGCATTAGGTTTCTGACTATCTCATAGTTTTATATTGGAGTATTCCGATTATATTCGGACTTTCTACCAGTTTGATCGGGGACATTTCTACCTCTGGACCGCAAAAATGGACATGTGCCGAAGACTGCTTCTTATTTTTTTCTCTGAAATTATTCGTTTATTCGGCCTCGAATATTTCGAATATTGGGCCGTTCGGAATATTCGAATAAACGAATTATTCGTAAAAGAATTGATTTTTCCGAATATTCGAATAAACGGAATCTATTCGGAAGATTGACTTCTCCGAATATTCGAATAAACGAATTATTCGAAAAATTGACTTTTCCGAATATTCGAATAAACGAATTATTCGAAAATTTGACTTTTCCGGTAATAATTTGAATCTATTCGAATATTCGATTATTCGTTTATTCGCTGGCCGGGAATATTCGTTTTCCGAATATTCGTTGACATAGTCTAATACCCAGCCTACCGGCGACAAAATGCAATGATGATTTCTGGCCCTGAGGGTCCGTTTGTCGCTTGACTTAAGGGCTGCCGTATTGAAGCTACGGTAGAGCGTAAAATCCTTTTTAACTGGCGTGGTAACCTACCGTAATATTTCGAAAATCAAATAATGGACTCCCAAATTCGTGTTCGGCATACCAAATAGCACCCACAGAAAAATTTTGTGCCAAACTTGAGACTTTATTGACCGCTACCGTATACCCACCGTAACCTACCAAGATCTCTCTTGAAAATCGATGAACGGATTAAAGTTTTGCGTTCAGCGCTCAGGAAAACCCCCACAGAAAAGATTCGGGCCCTCATCTATCGAACCATTCTTGAAAATCGTCGAATATCGCGTTTTGCCCTAAAAAATTTCCCCCTGATGGGGAACCTTTCATTGAAATATGTAGAATACCCTCGAAAACCGTCAAACGAGCATCAGATCCGTGGATCAGCACCTCAAACAGACGCCATAGGGAAATTCTGAGTCTTCTGGAAACGCTTTCAGAGCCATACACTTTTATGAATAAATAAGGCGCTAAACAAACATTTTAAAGGTTTCTAGTCTTTCAAATCCGTATAACTTTGGATGGATCCCCAGCGTGTTCTTTTTGAAAACACCGACTCAGTATCAAACTCGTCAAATAACCCTTCATTCTGAATTTTTGAGCCAAATCTCACACAAGAGCTACAAACGCCACCGTTCAGCTCAGCTGTAGGAATACGAAGTTTGGTCTGGCTATAATTTTTCTTCATCGCAGATGTCCACAGCAAAATTCAAGTTTAGATATAAAGGGAGCGTGTCCAGAATTCGACCAAAAACCATTAATCAGTTCTCTGATCCAGGGAACACCATGCGAGGTTTTCTAGTAAGTAGAAATGGCATGTAGACGTGTGTTTAGGGTTTGGCCAATGATGCATGCCCATTCTAGAAGATTCTCGTGGGACGAAAGCATTGGTGGGATTCCGGGTAATGATCTCTGATTGAGTTGTTCTCTGCCGTGCTTTAACGGTTTATGCCAGTAAAATATGGATGATTCATTTTTCGGTTTTTTCTTTGTAAGCTTGAATGGTATGCAATTTTCAGACCGCGCCGTAATCCAAATGCGCACCTGTGCTCATTATACAGCTGATCCAAGCAACCTTGGGCAATCCACAGAAATGCAGCTTTATAGCAATCGCGAAATCGCTTCAATTGGTACCTATGAATGCTGGAAAACTATGAGTGGCGTGACATGCAAAATACCTGCTTCTGGAATGTGTATTATGTATGTACATATCTATGCGGGACCTAAATACATGTGGTAGTATGCATGAACAAAAGTTCCCAAACTCCTATTTTTAAAATTTTTCTTGTCCAGACGGCCTCATGACCGATTTCCAAGGCAACTCTGTATATGACGCCAAAAACTACCACTTTCTGCACGTGAAGTTCTAAGTACTTCAACTATAACGATTCACAACAAAAATCAAAATAGAAGATTTTTTTTCGCTATTTCTGAATTCAGCAAATCAGCGTCGCTGTTGTAGACAAAGTTGTCATGCACAGCTTCATTAAGCTTAGATCATTATTAGTTTTTGGCCTAGCATTTTCTACAGAGTAGCGGAGTGCCATGATGACGCCAGTCCGTGTTTAGTGAAGACTTCCTGGTAGCCGTTTAAAATCTTGACAAATCTCCTCGATCAAAACTGGCCGGTCTTTAGCGTTTTGAGGCGTGTCGTTTTTGGACATCAATAAATGATCAGTTAGTTCATTTCCGAAAATAACGAAACACCGATAGATTCTCCCAATGGAACCCTTCACAAAATAATCATCGTTGAATCGAGGATCTCATCAATATCATCTACATTGATAGGGAACTGCTGAAGTTAAACTTCTTTACCAAATGCAGGTTTCACAGTTTTCTAGATTTTTCCGCGAACTTGTTCTGATGCTGTCATCTACATTCTCAAGAAGAAAATGTTTCCTTCATTTTAAACTACATTGGTGCTTCCAACTGGAAAGCGAATATAGAATAGAATATACTTTAAAAAAATAGAAATCAGAATACTTACATTACACTGGACCACACCTTAAAAAGGCAGCAAACACGCTCGCATAAAGTTGCTGAGATACCTACACTTACGGGCCCTAGAAAAGCCCTCCATGAAGTTGGAAGGGTTGAAAACGAGATAAAATGACCGTATTTGAGCCGTATTGAATCTCAAAATCATCCTTTCTCCGCCCATCGATACGGGCTCCGCCTCTCAATACAAATGTCAAATTCAACAATGCTCTATTACGGTCATTTTGGCTTATTTTTTGAGCTTCTAACGTCGTAAGCGTTCCAGAAAGAGCCGTATGAATACATTAGCGTCGTTGTCCCAACAAATGTGTTGCTAGCTCCGCTATTTCAGCCAATGCGGTACAACTTCACGTCCACTTCTGGGCCAACATAGAACGAACCGTTATATCTTTCATTTTCAGTCGATTTTTCTCCGATTTTTTCGTTATCTCCGAATATTAACAACTTCAGACCTTCGATTCATCTCCGCATAAAAGTGATATCATTTTTGAGCGCAAGCGTAGCGTTCACGATGATCATCCTCGTTGACTTTTTACAAGTGAAATGATAGGCGAGAAGGATCCTGGAAGCTCCCAGTGCCGAAAGAACGGTAGAAAACAGAGCGGCAAAATAACGGCTGCAAACAAGCGTTTTGGTGCCCCAGATCACGCCCCCTCAAAGCAGCGAACAAATATGAAGACTTGGATTACAGGAATGACTGGCCAGAGTGAAGGGAAGTGCTTATAAGTCAGCTGATCGCTTCATTTGCACTGGATAGGTATCATCCTTCTAGCGGTCAATTCCTTCCACGCTCAAAAATCAACGTAAACAAGAGAGAGCCTGATTTTGTCCAAAACGCGTCTTTCGGAGTCTTTTCTAAGCATGCCTGCCTTGTTATATAGGGCGCCAGACCTTTCCGTAAAGCCGTGAAAGGAAATATTTCAGAAGTGGAAATCTATCGCGAACACTGCCCTTCAAGTTTAAATTTGGGATGCGGAAGCGATCAGAGTTTGCGGGCGAAGTCAAACAAACCCTTACTTCATTAGATAGGCTGTGTTTTTGAACGCTCTACTACACCTTGATAAACTCTCTCACAAATAATGAGAACAAATCGAGAACACAAAAAACGCGAGAATTTAATCCTCAACCGAGTATACAGGAATAACTTACTTTTCATACTTCGAAAAACGGGAAAAAAATCGCTGAAAGTTTTCGAGGAATTCAAAAAAACAACAGTGAGCGACATTCTTCGCTGCAATCCGCACTCAAAATCGCAGCTTGAATTCGCGTTTTTTTCGCCAGTGATAAAATTCCAGCGATTCTTTTTGGTATGCTTAACCATTGCCAGATCTGCGATTTTTTTTCGCAAGTTTTTCGCGAAGTATGGAAGGGGAGTGAGACCATTGATTGTCACTTGAACCACCTGCTGTCGTTCCCTTGAAATGAGGTAATGCGTATGCCTCACTTCGCGAAACCATTTTTGACTTGGAATCCGAATATGACCTCCGAAGCTGCCTGTAGAAATACCCTTAAGAAAGTCATATAGGTGTTTTCATTTAATTAATCCCTCTTTGGTTCAGCGTTTCTCTTATATCGCGTCAAATCGTTGTGAAAGTGTTTGAGAAAAAAACAATCCATGTCCGACCCGGGATTTCCCTTGGGGCTAATTGAGATATCAAAGAGCCCTAAAAATGCGTCTTGTTCAAAATTTTCCAGCGCGAGATAATTTTCGAAAGGACGAAAGCGACTTTTTCACGAATTCTGGAACGATAGAATATATTTGGCCTCAATTTTTGTGGAGTTATTTGGAGTAAGCTCAACACGAATCTGAGATCCGTTCATCAACTTTTGACAGACTATGGTAGGTTATGGTTTGTTGTCCGATACTGTGGTGAAGCGCCTCATTGTCAGATTCGGTGTGTTTGGTGTCTCAGGGACAGTGTTAACATTCTTTTTGGTAACCTGTTGTTCATCTGCCTAAGGCTCTCTAAAAAGTTCCTAGCCTGTTGGGCCGGGCTGTCGCAGTGGGTGGACTGCAGCACACACTATTTCGACCCTTGTTCCGGTCTGTGTTTCACCTAGTTCTTTACTCACATCTGATTTGGAGAAAGGCTTGAAAGCTCAAAGCGCATCGCGTGCGCCATGCAGAAAAATTGCAGATACTATCTCCCCTCGTTTTTGTGTAGCTTGGCCTCTCTAGTGAACGAAAATGTTTGAGGCAGACCCATGAAAAAAGCTTCATTCGTGAGGGGATGTCAGTTTGAAATACACGAACTGTAAATTGAATTTGAATTGTTCTCAAAGTTGTTTTTGAGGGCGTCACGGTCATTTTTGAAGTTTTCCTGCATGTTGAGTCTGGGCTGTAATCTGTGTTTTTCACGTTGTTTGACGATCGCATCAACATCTCTACCAGAAAGTGCTAGATGACTGGTGAGAACTGGTGGCAGAGTCCTCACCTTTGACTCCTTGCAACCTCATAAGCCTCATGGGCGTTTTTTGAATGCGCGCTGAAGTTTACTGGTATGGTCTACCAGCTCATTCCATGAAGTTTAGCCTTAGAAATGGAAAGTGGTTTCCAGCGCGAACGATGCCTTTAACACACATTTCTGTGTAGGTTATTTAAGGTGGTAGGCCAGTAAACTGGGGTGGTAGTAATCTGCATGTTTGCCGCGAGGTTGTGACCGCCGCTAAGCGAGTGGCTATCACGCGGTCATTGGGTAGCAGATCGCCAGCACCTTTGGGAGCAAATATGGTATCTGAGAAGTTTTCTTAAGCAACACGAACAATAAGGGCTTACTCTTACGATTGGAAGTTAGGGGAAGACTGAAAAACTCAGCGTAGAAACTGCTGCTCCTGTTTTGCAAATAAAAATTGAGTAGTCATTGAGCGGTTTTTGAATGCAATTTCACTCTGCGGCGAATACAGATAGCACCACGGGCTCAGAAGATTCTTTGGCAGACGGTAAGAAATATACCTGCAGTGGAGAGAGACGAAGAACAGTCGCGAAAAAACTCCTATGGAGGACTTTTTAAGAGCGGTTACCACAACTCTTTTTTCTAGCTTTTGATTTCTCCAAAACGCACACTTTTATATTTTCATTTTCTCTTCTTCTATGTAGATTTCTGTTTTTCTCTCTCTATGTGTAGTAGGAAAACAAGGGCTACCAAATTAAGCATGATTAATGCATTACCAATTTGTTATTTTTTAATATAAGATTGGATGATACAAAAAGTTAGTTTAGCCTTATTTGGTGTTTTTTAATCATGTCCTATACATGTGGATAATACAGTGCAGATTAGCAGCTGCATGGAAAATGTACAAATTATCATTCTTTTTTCGATTTATTGCCTTGAAATTGAGAAAAATTTCATTGTTTCCTCCAATTCCCAACTCTCCATATGTTGCCTGCAGTTATAATGGATCGATGAGATCGAACCGTTTCCAGTGGTCTACAAAAACCCCAGCGAACTGTTATGAGTTAAAGGTTCAAAAGAGAAAATGCGGTTGTGTTCATCGCTTCTTTACATGACTTACTGGCCCAAATGTAGTGGTTGCGCTTTAAGTAACCGCAAACTTTACATTTGAAAAACGAGTTGATCCTTGTCACAGAGATGGTTAGTCCGCGGCTAAGCTGTGGCTGATTCATGGTCAACCAATGGTCAAAAGCGTGTGGTTGACTCGTGCTAAAAGACAAAGATTACTACCTCCTGATATCGAGATGTCGGGATTTTCGAAATATTTATTAAGGCGGGTTACGACCAGGGATGAGCGGAGTTCACGCGTTTAGCGTTCCGAAACCCGCAGTTTCGCTGCACTTTTGGCATTCCGCGTTCCGAAAACCGCAGAAAACGCCGCGGAATGCGAAAATATCAGGTCATCCGGGGACGTAAGAAAACACTAGGTGATTCTTTTGAATTTTCCTTGTTTCGCGTACCAAAACCGCATTTCCGCGCATTTTCAGGCGTTTCGCGCCCGATTTTCGAAACCCGAGAAAAATTTTTGTTCCGAAACCCGAAAACCGATTTCCAAAATTTCATATTTTTTATTCCGCGCTCATCCCTGAGTTACGACAGCTCCAGTGACACCGTGTAACCTGAAATGAGAATTTCGACAAATGCATCCCAGATTCGTGTTCAGTAACCTTGATTACATACAAGTCATGAGCTGAAGTCGAAAAAAAAAGAAGATTCTAAATAAACTTGATGTACATACTAATTCTCACTCATCGGCGAAGCTCTTGCAACTCCTATATCATGATACAGACTAATTGTAGGCAGCTTTGGGAGCTCATATTGGGATTGAAACGTCAAGAATAAAGATCTGGAAATGTTCAGTTTGTTGCAATGTTCCTTAACAATAAAAAGGGCTCCTTGTCAAACATCACTGTAATATTCTTCATTAGATTGGCTTACAAATAAGTTCAAGCTGGTTTATTTTTGGCTTCAGTGTTTGATCGGAAAACAAACGGGCATTAGGTGCAGACGTTTTTTCGTAGCTCGTATTCATTACCGGATATGCAGTGTTGAGAGTGAGTTGCCTCGGCAACCTTAGCGAGTAGCCCGAGTGCATCGGTCGACCGCTCCTCCCATGCTACCTATTCCCATGATACCACCCGGTCAGCTGTATCTGGCGCTCCCTGGACTATTCGTCTTCCATTAGAAGCTGGCAATAAACCCTGAAATGTGTGATTAGTGAGGACGACACGAATGCGGCGGCTCGGATTATGTACCCGCAGGCGTAGTGGAGGGTGGTGGTTGATCTGACCTGGCCATTCTTACTCAAACAAAGTCCCTTTATAGCCGAAGCAAAGCGGCATCAGCACTCTGCCATGGCATGCTCGTCGAATTTCTGGTTTTGGCTATTCTGGCAAGTGAGTGGGAATTCCCAAGTTTTTTTGAGAGAAGATTGCAGGAAAACGCATGGAGAGACCCGTGCCACCTTGCGGCAGGTGCTTGACGGGTTAGCCGTAATTCACTTGCACTTCTGTCTCTTTTACTATCACCGGGTTGTTCAGCGTTCAAGCAAAAAAAAATGCCTTATTAATGTGGTGTTTGGAATTTCGTAAATGTGTTTCAACCCGGAGTGGCAGAGGGAGGAGCTGACCACGCCTTGAGGATATCAGTACAGGAAAAAATTGTTGCCGGAACCTTTAAAATCGGGAATTCGTTGTTACGCCCTTCTGGCTCGGTACCCGTTTTCAGGGTAGCGTTTGTCGTTGACGTTAGCCCAGTGTGATCTGGATCGAAGAGGCAACCACACTGCAGTGTATCTCGCCTCTGGTCGAGTACGCCAATACAGACCGGATACATACTTCATCCACCGCTGAGCGACATCGACCAATTATGCCACCAACTCGAGGAGCACAAACGGTGTACAATAGGAATTAAATCAGAGTGCAGGTGTGCGGGAAAAGTTCGATAGTTTCCTTATATGCCCATCATATACGCATAGTGCAATACCGCTCGCAGTTATTGGGTCAGAAGGCCCGCGAGGAGTGCTTTTTCGCGTGCTTTTCTTTTCGCTTTGAAACTCAACTTTGGGTGAAACCAGGGTGATAGTCTCCACATTACCGTATATAAAGAGCTGGTTGTCTGTCTAACCTCTTTAGTTTTCAACAAAACTCCAACAAAGACTATATCATTGGGCAGCCCTTAATTCCAGGATTTTGATGACCTTCCTACTTTCGGCCAAAGTTGAGTTTGAAGCAAGTTATTCAAGAGAGACGAAAGAGACGCGAAGGCGCATTCTTATCCTAGAAGCGGTGTTGAAGGTTTGATATGCGCGAATTTTTTTATGAAATAAGTGGAGTTTTGCAAGCAATTTCCCAAATCTATTTTTGTTCCATGTTTCATTTTGTTGTTATTGTTCCAGCTATTCTTTTCTTCACTATTCGCTTTTCCCAACTTTCTGCCTCCATTCTTTCGCTTTAATTAAAGGAAAGAAAATGAGCGATTTCCTCGAGGAACGTTCTATTGCCCAGTTCCCAAATCAATCGTGTCCGAAAAACTTCAAAAAAATAAACAAACCTGCAAATGAAAAATTTTTGATTTGAAAACCAGAAAAATTCGGGCAAAAGCGAGAAAAAAACTTCGCTGCGTTCAAAAATACAACTACCGTCGAACACGTGCCTTCCAAAAAATAAAATGAAACTCCCAACTTGTTCGAGGTTTTTGATCGAAATAACTGTTCAAAAATCCGTCCACTGCCTTCGGTGAAAATTTTGAAATTCTCAGCAGCTGTTGACTTTGAAAGTTCAAACGGGAATACAAAATCCAATACAAGGGCGAGTTTTATATCTGCCAGGGTGACCAGAATTTATTGTCCCAGAGATCACTGTTCAATTTTCTTCTGTGACAGTGGTCATCATGCTAATTTTTCTGTGGCTATTGATCGATTAGGCTAGTAATGTATGCGTCCAGCGAACGTCCGCCCACACGCGCGGCATGCGTGCCGAGCGCCGCCGCATCGAATATTTGTGGACGAGTTTTTAGGTCTATTTTAGAATTCCACTTCGCAGCGCGGCGCAACGAAATGCTTTCTATGCGCTTCGATCAACAACGCACCGCCCGACGATCTGCGTATGAATCATGACGCCGCGCGCCGCACCGCGGTGGTACTCTAAAACCCTGGTTACCTTACGTGAGTACAGGAGGTAGCGCCATCTGTTCCTTTGCCTGCCATTTTCTCATACCAAGAATTTAAATGTAAGGTACTGCAGGGTTTGCAAGATTTTGGCAGCCATGGGGCATGAGTGCGGGCGGAGTCGACCCCGTATTTTTCAAAAAGGTAATTTCTTTTTCTGTTCGTTTTCTTACGTCTAAAACTTGTTTTTTAGTCTCCTGTATTTTTATATGAACACTTAGACGAACTCATAGGCTTCGATGGGCTTTGCCCCCTTGTACCTTCCCTTGCTTCTCAACTGGGAAGGTCGGGGAGGTTACTTTAAATGGTAATTTCTGCAAAACCTGTCATGGAATGCAAGTCAAGCATTTGGACAATTAACTTTTTCTTAAAACAGACCGCTCGAAAGCTCCGCAGTAGAAGCGAGCCTCTCTTGTATTGAAAAACGATTTACTGTCTGCACAGAATT